>CM068746.1:9861308-10372810 GCA_035084275.1 Hydrolagus colliei | reverse complement strand
AAACCAAGAATGATTATTATTATTATTATTAAAAGTGTCCCTAGGATTAGGGAGGCCAAGTTTGCTGTGATATGTGAATGGTTGTGGGGGCATCTTTACAGAGAGAGCCTAGGATTGCAGACACTCAGACTCTCACACACTGAAAAACATTGGGAGCAAAGGCAAGCTTCAATACGACTGGTCTGTGTTGTGAACCATCTTCGCTGACGCACTCAGGAATGCAAGCAGTGGCTATTGAGAACCGCCCAAACTGAATAATTAATTAGTCACCCACCAATACTTCATCCAATTACTGTAAATTATTCAGTTAAAGGTCATTTTCCACTAAAGCCACACTGAAGAACAGCACCTTTGGTGTCTGTGTCACTGTGCTGACTGTAATTTTGGAACTCGGTGTAGCTCGATGCTTTAGAGCTAAGTGAGAGGACCTGGGTTTGATTCCCGGGCAGGGTGAAACCTAAGGCAAGTTTACTGACTCCACACACACGCCTCTGTTTACGCAGCAGGAACCCAGTTGTTAGTCGTTTGTCAGATTGCTTTTCTATAATCCTATATTTTAAAAATAATAGTAAAGACTGTTTGTGGGATGTTGCTGTGCGCAATTGGCTGCTGTGTTTCGTCCACAATATATACAGTCACAGTACAGTGCAGAGACACTATATTTTGCGGGCCAAACACAGCAGCCAATTACACACAGTAGCGTCCCCATAAACAGCCGTTACTATTAATTTTTATCACAGTCTGGAAGATGTAATAATGCACTATATCAAACGCGTGGATTGTTATTATCATTATTATTAAGATACAGTCATGGGGAATGAATTTCAAGTGTTGTATAAATCACCTCTTTCGTGCGAGTGTGTTTCTGTGACAGATCCGAAGTATTAAATCCCAGTTCAAACAAGTCTTTAACACCCAACAGAAGTGAGGCAAACTGGTAACCAAGTCACTCCACCCCTAATTGCCAAATATGTACTTGAGCAATAAAGCTTGACATCTGCAAGGCTAAATCACAATGAATAGCACTAACGAGCTGTGATGATTTACTGTGGCCCTGATAACATCATCTTATATAACAGGGGAGACCAGGAGACATCGCTTTCACCCAGTTTGCTGTTACAGTCGTCTGCAATTTACTGCCTGAATAGGCTGGGGAGAGATTCCACAATAACTTCAACATGGGATAATTATTCAAAAAGCAAAATGTGCAGGGCTATGGGGTAAGAGCGGGGGCTTCAACAACATCCAAATTACATTTATAGAGCATCTTTCACGTCGGGAGGACGTCCCAAGGCGCTGAACAGTCAGGTCGGGACCCGGGAGGGTGGTGTGGGGTGGGGAGAGAGGGGTCGGAGGGAGAGTTAGGAGGGGAGCAGAGAGCAGAAGGCACGGTCGAAGAGGAATTCCGGCCTTGAAGGAGGAAAGGGAGTAGGTGAGGCGATGGGATTGTGAGATGGAGTTCCAGAGTGTGGGGGCAGAGAGCCCGAGCACCGATGGTAGAGCGGTTCGGGCGGGGGACATGGAGCAGGCCTGAGCCCGCTGAACGGAGGGACGGGCAGGCTGACTGGGAGACAGCAGGTCGGAGAGATAGGCGGGGGCAAGGCCGTGAATGGTCTTGAAAGTGAGTTGGGGCTACTTGGGCTAAGAGCAGGGGGAGTGGGGGCTAGTTGGGGTTAGAACAGAGGGGAGTAGTGGCTAGTTGGGGTTAGAACGGAGGGAGTGGGGGCTAGTTGTGATAAGAGCGGGGGAAGTGGGGTTAGTTGTTAGCTCTTTCAAGCCCTGACCTAACTGTTCAGCGCCTTCCCGACGTGAAAGTGTAATTTTATTGTTGTTGTTGTTGTTGATGCCAGCCCAGGCATCCTGTTTACCTAATTCTGGAGAGTATTAGGCACAGGTTGACATGAGCCAAGATTTGGGGGAGAGCCCAGAGTGTGTGTTGGGGGAGGTGGGGGAGCCCAGAGTGTGTGTTGGAGTCTAACCAGCTAAACCCACACAATAGCTTGGCCATTGAGAGACAGAGAGAGAGGTGGTGGGTGGGGTGGGGGCCCTGCTTGTCGAGCTAAGACCACCGTAGTTGTCAGCGCTTTGGTTTTGACTTTAGTAAAGTCTGAGACTCACCTCAAATCCCAGTATAATTTGTAATAATCTCTTCCTGTGGTTAGGGTTTAGTAAAGATTAGGCATTACAACATACCTCAAGACCATGTGTGTAGTGTCAGTGAATATGGTGATACCGTCACATTGTGGAGTCCTGTAGCTCAGTGGTTAGAGCACTCGCCTCGCCAGCGAACCAGAGGAACCTGGGTTTGCACCATAAGCTGGACAAAACCTTGGGCAAATTTCCTTCGTCCACACACATCTCTGTTTACTAGCGTTATGGAGCTCCTGTAGCTCAGTGGTTAGAGCACTCGCCTTACAAGCGTGAGACCTGTGTTCGAATCCAGGCAGGTCAGGGCGAAACCTTGGGCAAGTTTCCTTACTCCACACACATACGCGCCTAACAATAATCCCTCCAAAAAAAAGCACAATAATAAAAATTGTCTTTTTCAATCCATGACTGTTTGTGGGGACGCTGCTGTGCACAATTGGCTGCCACATTTCACCCACAAATATACAGTCAATTCACTTTACAGTATATTCTGTAAAGGGCTTTGAGACGTCGATAGGATGTGAAAAGCGCTAAATCAAATGCAAGGATTATTATTATGTAGGAACATGGTTGTAGTCTATTGGCAGATCTCTCGCTATTCCAGGGGTTAATAATCCATTCATAAATAAATAAACAATAATAATTTGGTCATTTCAACTCATGCTGCAGTGCACAATTGGCTGCCATGTTTCGCCCACAAAATATACAGTCACTACAGTTTACCGTGTGTCCTGTGAAGCGCTTTGAGACATGATAAGGCGCTGTGTCAAATGTAAGGATTGTTATTATTATTATTCTATCTGCTTATATACAGTATTTCTACAGCCATATGGAAACAAATGTATTTTGATAAGTCCAACGTCACATTTTCAATGCCATGTCAAAATGACCGCTCATTAGTTTGCGTGTAACTCTCAAATACACCACACACACAAGAATTTTAGAGGAGAGATCAAGTGGGGATTCACACACACATCAAAGAATCAAATTGCTTGAGGGTTTGGGTCACCAGGGATTGAAGAATCTGTAAAGAATTTGAGACATGTCATCTCCTGCTCTGTGTACAGAGATGATCCCACCTCATAGAGTATTTTTTTCTGTGTTTGACAATATTTTAGAAAAATACTTGGCATTTATTGCAGTTGAATGTTCTGCTCATTCACTTACCTGCTTTTAAAGTGTAAAAGTGTTTTCTACCCACAAAACAGACAGACAATTCATTTTATGGTATGTTTTGCAAAGGGCTTTTGTGACGTCTCCAAAACATATAAGGCGCTGTGTCCCAATGTATTATTGTGTCCAATGTATTATTATTAAAAGTGAATGTTTTCCTGTGAAAAGCGAATAATAAGTGGAATATACTGAATACAGCAACAACAGCTCACATTTACCCAGCACCCCTCACAAAAACAACAACAACAACAACAGCTCACATTTACTCAGCGCACCTCCCTGCCTCACACAGGGCAGAATTCCAGAGCGTTTGGCAGTGAGCGAGCACCACACTGAGCCAGGGAGAGTGGGGGGAGGTGACCGTAGCCACGGTCGAAGAGGAAGGTTCTGGCGCCACCGGAAGATGGGGAAGGAAAGGGGGGCACAGGGGGAGGGAGGGAGGGAGGGAGGGAGGGAGGGAGGGAGGGAGGGAGGGAGGGAGGGAGGGAGGGAGGGCAGGGAGGGAGGGAGGGAGGGAGGGAGGGAGGGAGGGAGGGAGGGAGGGAGGGAGGGTATGAGTGGATTTAAAGACGAGTGAAAGGATCTTAAAATTGGTGCAGACTAATGTCCGGTGATATATCGATATATCGGTTATATCGATATAATTTTTCATACCGATACACCAATATTGAAAATATGAATATATCGGTATATTGAAAAATTTGGTATATCGTCAACGAATGCTACGTTACAGCATACAGAAAATATACAACCAAAGGTTCAAATGCCCAAATGCCCATTACACTCCCTTAAACTAACAGAAAACCACAGATAGCATTTAACTGACCTTGTCGCCGGCATCGCAAACCTCCTGGGCGTAGAGCACGCGTATCTGAATGCGCGCGTATCCCCCTTCTTCCCTTCCCCCACCACCAAACACAATCAGACATGCGCAGATCGGTCATTCCCCCTCCTCCCACTAATCACCATTTCCGTGCATGTGCGCAAGATAAAAACCCGGTGATATTGATATATCGGTATATATCGATATGAGCCCACCCATATATCAATATATCGGAAAATTTCCATATTGACGGACCCTAGTGTAGACTTTACCCTGGAATGATCAGGACTGAGTGATTGACAAACCAGAGGAGATGGGAGTTGACTTTGTACAATCTGCTCATGATTGTGATACAATGGTTTACCAGTAAGTATCGTGTCTGTGCACAAGTTCAGTGTAAGCCATGAAGGTCAGCTGTCAAACCCACTTACTGCACTGTAGACATAAGTGATCTTGGACACTAACCCATGTGAGGAGTGCTACATAAATGCAAGTTATTGTTGTAGACAGTGCCTTGCCAAGACCTCACCTCACTCTTCAAATATCCCCATCCATCAGAGTATTGACGTTCCATACCCTTGATTTTATTCATGTTTGTCACAGCATCAGAATACTTTGGTTTCATTGTGTTTCAGCGTGAATTGTAACTATGTATGTCAGTCAAATGCTTTCCGGGGCTAATAATCCCTAAAAAAAAACGCAGTCACTCAATCCACGGCTGTTTGTGGGGACGCTTGCTGTGCGCAAATTGGCTGCCGCGTTTCACCCAGAAAATACACAGTCAATTCACTTTTCATTCTCAAAGACTTGCCAAGGTACTATACAAATGCAAGGATTATTATTATTATTCATTGGGCTAAATATGAAATCTACAATTCCACTGCTTTCATATGGAAATATTGCAAGAATATTGTCAAATAAACCACCACTGATTCGCAGAATGTGTTATACATTAGCACCAACTTGGCAATTGCTATATTGGTAGCAACATTTGTATTATTTCAATCCACGACTGTTTGTGGGGACGCTGCTGTGCACAACTGGCTGCCATGTTTCGCCCACAAATATACAGTCAATTCACTTTACAGTATATTCTATGAAGCGCCTTGAGACATCTAGAAGATGTGAAAAGTGCTTTAACACATGCAATGATTACTATTATTATTTATACTGTACGTTTCTGCCGGTGAAAGTTTCTTACTTTGAAACAAAACTATTCTCCTCAACCGCTAATCAGAATAAGCAGAAGAGAGGCTGTGAACCCGTTTTAGGTGTAATATAGACACAGGAAAGGCAGCAATGAGAGAAAATTATAGAGAGGAGAAAAATACCCTACTCCCTGTTATTACATAATTTACACAGACCCTTCACGTTTCGCCCGCAAAATATACAGTCAATTCACTTTATAGTATATTCTGTGAAGTGCTTTGTGACATCTCAATGATGTGATGAGGCGCTATATTATATGCAAGGATTATTATTATTTGTATTAAAGATTTTCTGCAGCACCTATGAGACAACCCAAAGTGTGTGTATAAAACATTACTTTTTAAAATCATTATTAGCACATTTAATTAGAAAATAACATTGTAAGGAAATCTCCTTGACTGTCAAAGGAACCACATTATCGCTTCTATCTACTCACCACACAATTCTGTCCCTTCACAACACAGACAATAATCTAGTCACTCAATCCACAAGTGGACATTGCTGTGCGCACTTGGCTGCTGCGTTTCAGCCAAAAATACACACACATTATAGTATATTTTTGGAAGCGCTTTGAGACGTCTCAAGGACGTGATAAGGTCCTATAGCAAATGCCAGGATCATTATAGAAACTCGATGATAATAATAACAATAATAATCCTTGCATTTGATATAGCGCTCACTTGATATAACGCTTTTCACAACTTATCAACATCTCAAAGCGCTTCATAGAATATACTGTAAAG
The DNA here is from genome assembly GCA_035084275.1 of Hydrolagus colliei. Classification (NCBI taxonomy): domain Eukaryota; kingdom Metazoa; phylum Chordata; class Chondrichthyes; order Chimaeriformes; family Chimaeridae; genus Hydrolagus; species Hydrolagus colliei. The sequence goes on along the minus strand of CM068746.1, from coordinate 10,366,714 downwards.
TGAATTGACTGTGTATGTGTGGGCGAAATGCGGCAGACAATTGTGCACAGCAGCGTCCCCACAAACAGTCGTGGATTGAAATGACCAATTTTATCATTGTATTTTTTTGGAGGGATTATTATTAGGCATGTGTGGAATAAGGAAACTTTCCCAGGGTTTCGCCCTGAACACAGGTCTCATGCTTGTAAGGCGAGTGCTCTAACCACAGGAGCTCAATAATGATGTTGGAAAGAAAAAATGTGGAATACTGTTCTTCCGATCATTAATAAGGAGAATGAGTGACTATCGGATGGAGTGACTATTGGATGGAGTGACTAAGATCTTGCTGTTGTGTTGGCAGGTTATATTCCGAGCTCTCTCGACCACCTCCGAGATGGAAGATCCCTACAGCCCTGAAGCTCAGGACTTGCTGAAGATCACTAACCTTCGTCTTCAGCTGCTAAAGCGACAGGAATGTCCATGTGTAGGCAAGGACCCAGCCATCAAACCCCAGCACTTTGCCCACTACGCCATCTATGACTTGATTGTGAAAGGCAGCTGTTTCTGCCATGGCCACGCCGAGCAATGTGTCCCCACCAGTGGCTTCAGGCCCGGTGCAGGTCGCAGGCTGGACATGGTGAGTGTTTCTGTAGTAAACAACAACAACTGACATTGGTTCAGTGCCCACCCTGCACAGCAGAAAGATGTCCCAGGGCCCTGGACAATCAGGCGGTTTAGACCCGAGCTGGAAGTTGGGGAGGGGGGAGGATGGGGATGGGAAGGTGTAGGGTGGGGAGGTGGGAGGGTGGGGAGGGGAGCGTGGAGGGCAGGAGGGGAGGATGGAGGGTGGGGAGGAGAGGGTGGAGGGCAGGGAGGGGAAGGTGGAGGGTGGAAGAGGGGGGTGGAGGGCAGGGAGGGGAGGGTGGAAGGCAGGGAGGGTGGTGGAAGGCAGGGAGGGTGGTGGGGCTGGGGAGGACAGGCTTGAAGAGGAAGATGTTTAGATCAGACTTGAACGAGGCAAGAGAGAGGTGGTGGGATGGGAGTGGGGGGGGTGGGGTGGAGGGGGCAGGTGATGGGATTGTGGGATAGAGTTCCAGAGGTTGGGGCTGAATTCCTGTCCGCCGATGGTGCGACAAGAAGTGCGGAGGTGTAAGTTGGCTTTACCCCCAATTCACCTCCCGCCCTCTCTGCTGAGGATGTGGAGCAGGTGGGAGAGGACAGGTCTATCAGCAGGTCACAGAGGTTGGGAGGCTGTTTGACTTATTGGGTCACCTCTATCTCTGCGTGTATTGAAAGCCAGTGTCAATATTCACTGTGTCTCAGCTTGCAGCAATCAGACACAACCTTCCATTCAGTATCTGAATGGTATTAAATTATGGCTCTGTACTTTACACTCCAATGTAAACAAGAAGATACCAAACCACAGGAAATCATTGAATGCTTTTGCTTGCGAAGGCTTTGATATTCTGAATTTGTGTGTCATAATTGTTTATTAAAAATGTCATTACCACTTCAAACAACATTAAAAGCATTTGAATTTCCTTAAAGGGCGGAATGTGCCTTTTTTAAGGCAATTAAAATGCTTTTAAATGCTCCTGTAGCTCAGTGGTTAGCATGGGCACCTTGCAAGCAAGAGGACCTCGGTTCAATTCCCGGCAGGGCAAAAGTTTAGGCAAGTTTCCTTACTCCGCATACCTCTGTTTACCAGCAGTAAATAGGAACCGAGTTATTAGTAGATTGGGGAAACACTTTCTGAGGGTGATAATCCCTCCAAAATAAATTAATAATGATAATTTGGTCACTCAATCCACGACTGTTTGTGGGGTCTCTGTGCGCAATTGGCTGCCGCGTTTCACCCACAAAATATACAGTCAGTTCACTTTATAGTCTATCCTTTGAAGCGCTTTGAGATGTCTAGAAGACGTCCAATATAAAATGTAGGAATTATTATTATTATTATTAATAATATTATTAATGATAATATCAATATAATACAATATTATAATATATTTAACTCTACCTTTCAGATGCAAAACTAATCTCACTAGGAATATTGGGTTCTGCTCAGGATTGAAACATCTCTTGGTTTTAAACACTGACAGTATCAGCTTCAAATGTGATTTCTTGTGGAGTCCTGTAGCTCAGTGGTTGGCACTATATCAAATGCAAGGATTCTGATTCTTATTGTCATTATTTATTACATTGTAATATATTCCAATAGAAGGGGCCATCCAGCCAGCACATTGTGTTGGTCCTCTCAGATACACACAGTCGCTCCCTCTCCTATTGTAATAATAACAACAACTTTGATTTATATAGTGCGCTCCATGTCGGACAGCGTCTCAGAGCGCTTCACAATAGCGGATCCCGGGACCGAACCAGGGGCAGGGGCAGAAAGGTGATCAAAGGCGCGGTCGAAGAGAAAGGTCTTTAGCTGGGACCTGAAACTGGGAAAAGAGGGAGCGTGGTGAAGGGAGTGAAGAAGGGAATTTCAAAGCCTCGGGGAGTGGTGGCTGAAGGCACGGCCGCCTAGGGTGGAGCAGAGGATTCGGGGGACATGGAGGAGGCCAGACCCGGTGGAGTGAAGGCAATGGGTGCTGGTTTGGGAATAGAAGAGGTCAGCGAGTTAGGGGGTTGTAGAGGAGTGGAGGGAGTTGAAGACAAGGGTGAGGATCTTGAAATTGATCCTCTCTGGGACAGGGAGCCAGTGAAGTCTGGCAAGGACTGGGATAATGGGGGAGCAAAGCTTGGTGCGGGTGAGACCTGGGGTGCCAGAGTTCTCAATCAGCTGGACTCTGTGGATTATGGAGGAGGGGAGACCGGCAAGGAGGGCATTGGAATAGTCCAGCCGAGAGGTGACCAAGGTTTCAGCAGCTTTTGGGGTGAGATATTGTCGGAGACGGGCAATCCGTCGGAGATGGAAGAAGACGGTGCAGGTGAGGGACGGAATATGGTGGAGGAAGGACAGTTGGGGGTCGAACCTGATACCTAGGTTGTGCACAGGTTCGGAGAGTTTTAGGGGCCAGGCCGGGAAGGTGGAGGAGGTGAGAGCCGTGCGAATGGAGACGTTGATGAGAGCCAAGGAGTATGGCCTCCATCTTGTCAACATTCAGCTGCAAGAAATTTGCGCTCATCCAGCTCCTGATGTTTGACAGACAGGCTGACAGAACATCAGGGGACTGGGGGTCGCAAAGTGAAGCGGAGAGATAGAGTTGGGTGTCATCCGCGTACATGTGGAAGTGTGCCCCATGTCTGTGGATGACATCCCCAAGAGGGAGCGTATAGATGAGGAAGAGGAGGGGGCCAAGGATGGATCCCTGGGGTACCCCACAGGAAACTGGGTAAGAGCGGGAGGAAAAGCCATTTGTGGAGATGTACTGCTGGCGGTTTGTGAGGTAGGACTCGAACCAGGCGAGTGCGGTCCCACTGAGGTGGATGACGGAGGACAGGCGGTGGAGGAGGATGGTGTGGTCGACTGTGTCGAATGCAGCAGACAGGTCCAGGAGGATAAAGAGGCAGAGGGAGTCCTGGTCACAGATAGAGAGGATGTCGTTTGTTTATAATAATAATAATCCTTGCATTTGATATAGCGCTTTTCACATCTTATCGACGTCTCAAAGCGCTTCACAGAATAATAGTGTAAAGTGAATTGACTGAATATTGTCTATCTGTGGAGTCCTGCAGCATAGTGGTTAGAGCACTTGCCTCACACACGTGAAACCTGTGTTCAAATCCAGGCAGCTTAGGGCGAAAACCTGGGGAAATTTCCTTACTCCACACACACACACACACGCCTAATAATAAAAATCCCTCCCCCCAAAAAAATTGGTCATTTCAATCCATGACTGTTTGTGGGGACACTGCCTGTGCGCAATTGGCTGCGGCGTTTCACCCACAAATATACAGTCAATTCACTTTACAGAATAATCAGTGAAGCGCTTTGAGACATGTAGAAGACATGAAAAGCGCTATATCAAATGCAAGGATTATTATTATTGGTATTGTTGTTTTATTATTGCGATTATTATGATTATTATTATTATCTGCCTGTGTGTGGCTGACTGAGCTTTTCATTGTTTTGGGGGCAGGTTCATGGGAAGTGTATCTGCCGTCACAACACAGAGGGCAATCACTGTGATCGCTGCTCTCCTCTGTATAACGACCGACCCTGGCAGGCAGCGGACGGCAAGAGTGGAGCTCCCAGGGAATGCCAACGTGAGTAACAACAACAACAACAGAGTCCTGTAGCTCAGTGGTTAGAGCACTTGCCTCACAAACGAGAGAACATGGGTTTGATTCCCGCACACCTTAGGCAAGTCTCCTTACTCCACACGCACGCCTCTGTTTACCCAGCAGTAAGTAGGAACCCAAAATGTTAGTCGATTGGTGGATCACTTTTCCTTGGGTAATAGACCCTTCAATTGAAAACAATTATAATAATTTAGTCACTCAATCCTCGAGTGTTTGTAGGGCTCTGCTGTGTGTAATCTGCGGCCAATCAAATAATAATAATAATATTAATAATAGATAGGGGAGTGGGCAAGTAGGTGGCAGATGGAATTTAATGTGGGGAAGTGTGAAGTTATTCACCTAGGTAGCAAAAATAGAAAAACTGATTATTTTCTAGAAGGAGAGAGATTAGATAGTGTTAGTGTTCAGAGGGATTTGGGTGTCCTTGTACACCAGTCGCAAAATGTTAGTTTGCAGGTACAGCAAGCAACTAAGAAGGCGAATGGCATGCTAGCGTTCATTGCAAAAGGTTTAGAGTACAAGAATAGGGAAGTCTTGTGGCAACTGTGTAGGGCCTTGGTGAGACCGCACCTAGAGTATTGTGTGCAGTTTTGGTCTCCTTATTTAGAAAAGGACATACTTGCCTTAGAGCTGGTGCAGCATAGATTAGTTAGGTTAGTACCTGGGATGAGGGGACTAACCTATGAGGTTGAATAAACTAGGGCTATATTCTCTAAAGTACAGAAGAATTAGGGGAGATCTTATTGAAACATATAAGATTCTTAAAGGGCTGGATAATGTAGACAATGAGGGACTGTTTCCCCTGGTAGGAGAATCTATAACCAGGGGTCACAGTCTTAAAATGAAGGCTCAGCCTTTTAGAACAGAGTTGAGGAAACATTTCTTCACTCAGAGGGTAGTAAATTCCATAAATTCACTACCCCAGAAGGCTGTACAAGCTCAGTCCTTGAACATTTTCAAGGCTGAGACTGATAGATTTTTTTTAAATAGAGGGATTAGGGGATTTGGGGATAGGGTAGGTAATTAAGAGTTAGGTCAGAAGATCATCCATGATTTTATCGAATGGTGGGACAGGCTCGAGGGGCCGAATGGCCTACTGCTGCTCCTAATTCTTATGTTTTTATAATCCTTGCATTTGATATAGCTCTTTTTACATCTAATCGACGTCTCAAAGCGCTTCACAGAATATACTGTAAAATGAGTTGACTGTATATTTGTGGGCGAAACGCAGCAGCCAATTGCGCACAGCAGCGTCCCCACAAACAGTTGTGGATTGAAATGACAAATTTATTACAGATTTGTTTTGGAGGGAATATTATTAGGCGTGTGTGTGTGGAGTAAGGAAACTTGCCCAAGGTTTCACCCTGGCCTGCCCAGATTCAAACACAGGTCTCACATTTGTAAAGCGAGTGTTCCAACCACTGAACTAAAGTAGCTCTAACTCCACTGTCGTCAAATCATTCTTATAACAAATAGTCTCCACCAGATAAACACCTGCCTGTTAACCGGCCGGGTGTGAGTAGGATTCACATCATCACGGGCTCCATGTTATAAACACCAGGTCTCCTCCTCACGGGTGTCTAGCTGCTGACAGGCAAACATGAACACTGAACTTCTCTCAATGTTATACACACTTGGATCAGCCTCACACCGCTCAGCTGTGAGAGTCTCTGCCCTCTCAGCTCATCCCAGTTTGTCTCATGTGGCTCCTGTAGCTCAGTGGTTAGAGTACTCGCCTTATAAGCGTGAAACCTGTGTTCGAATCTAGGCAGATCAGGATGAAACCTAGGGCAAGTTTTCTTACTCCACACACACTCCTAATAATAATGCATTTAAAAAATTAATAAAAATGGTCAATTCATGACTGTTTGTGGGGACGCTGCTGTGTGCAATTGGCTGCCGCGTTTCGCCCACAAATATACAGTCAATTCACTTTACAGTATATTCTGTGAAGTGCTTTGAGACGCCGTGAAGACGTGAAAAGCACTATATCAAATGCCAGGATTGGTATTATTAATATTTGTGGCTATTGTTGCCGTTAGTTCCTGTAGTAGGATTGTGATTGTGATTCCTGTTTGATGGCAGGGTGTACATGCAACAATCACGCTGAGAGCTGTCACTTTGACCTCAGTGTGTGGTTGGCATCAGGGAATCGCAGTGGGGGTGTGTGTGACAACTGCCAACACAACACAGAAGGACAACACTGCCAATTCTGCCAACCCGGCTTCTACATGGACCTCAGAAGCCAGGTCTCTGCCCCGGAGGTCTGCAAACGTAAGCTTGATCTTATTGTTATTACCTGTTAGCACAAGTACGTCAGTGATGTCCTCACCCTAAACTCCACTCCCCCCATCATACCAGCCCTCTCCAGGCTCCACTGACTCCCAATCACACACACTAAACTCCATCCCCCCGCCCCATTACCCCAGCCCTCACTAGGCTCTGCTGGTTCCCTATCACACATTAAACTCCAAACCTCCATCACAGGTTCCACTGGCTCCCTATCACACACTCTAGTCCATTCCGCCTTCATCATCCCAGCCCTTGCCAGGCTTCACTGGCTCCCTATCATTGAACAGATTGAGTACAAGATCCTCTCACTTGGCTTCAAATCCCTCCGCATTCCACCCTAACAATCGTGGATTGAGTGATCAAATTATTCGTTCTTTTTTTTTGGAGTGATTATTAATTTATCTGGTGCCTGCCACAAAATAGGATGTCTCAAATGTTGAAGTAAATGTATGGAACAGGCTCTCGAGGGTGGAAGCAGAAAGTGTTGATTCTTTCAAGAACAAATTAGATAGATTTCTGTTAGGGAATAATATCTGAAGGATCCAGGTGTATAGTTTGGGACACAACATGTTAAGGCCAACTGGATGTGCCTTGGTCTTCTTTCATCAGCAAATCCTCATAATCAAACCTTGGATTTGCCCAGTAAATCTGCTGAATACACACCGTGCTCATTTGGGAGACGAAACAACGCAAACTAACAAACTCTGCCAGCGTTCAGCTTGGCATCCATCCCATGTGGACCTTAGTCAGGTAGAGCTCCTGTAGCTCAGTGGTTAGAGCACTCGCCTTACAAATGTGAGACCTGTGTTTCGAATCCAGGCAGCTCAGGGCGAAAACTTGGCAAGTTTTCGCCCTGAGCATTCCCAATAATATTTCACATTCCCAATAATAATTCGTCCAAAAATAACCTATAATAACAAATTAATCATTTCAATCCACGATTGTGGGACACTGCCGTGCGCAATTGGTTGCCACGTTTTGCCTGCAAAATATAGTCAATTCACTTGATAGTATTTTCTGTGAAGCACTTTGAGATGTCTAGAAGACATGAAAAGCGCTATATCAAATGCAAGGATTATTATTCTATTGTTATGATCTCAGAACGGTGACCAATTTAGAGTCTTTGGGGGTGAATTCTTCTGGGTGTAAATTGGAGAGTAAATTTGTGAAGAGTCCTTAGGTTAGACGGGTTTTGGAGCAAGTGTGATGCTGTTAAAGTTCCAGTCAGCACATACAGATGGCAAATAGGCTTTAATAATAATAATCCTGGCATTGGTTATAGCACCTTAGCATGTCTTTGAGACGTTTGAAAGTGCTTCATAGAATATCTTGTAAATTAAATCGACTGTATAATTTGTGGGAGGAACGCAGCAGAACGCAGCGGTGCACAGCAGTGTCCCCACAAACAATCATGGATTGAGTGACCAAAGTATTATTTTTTTTCAAAAAATTTGAGGGGATTATTACCACCAATCGACAAACAACCAGATTCCTGCTTACTGCTGGTAAACAGAAGTGTGCGGAGTAAGGAAACTTACCTAACATTTCACCCTGTCTGGGAATCAAACCCAGTTCCTCTGGCTTGCGAGGCGATCGCTCTCACTACTGAGCTGCAGGACTCCACTAAGGGAGAATGACATTCCCAGGCAGTCTGATCCAGTGGGAACTTGTTACTGTCAAAATGCCATGAATTTCAAAACCAATCTTTGAAATTGCTCCAAATGGCAAGTTGGAGCCAGGAAGCTCTACCCTTTGTTGTGCTGGTGCCTGAATCACTGGTCTTTCATAGACCATAGGAATGTAATCACTGTGTGGTTAGGTGGGGAACACAGCTGGACGCTGTGTGTCAATATGGTACAGACGAACACAAAGGCAATGCTTTCCATGTCGTTTGGTCATTGAACGAGGTAAAGTGTAGCTGCAGCTCAGTGGTTAGAGCTTGTCTCGCAAGCGAGAGACCATGGGTTCGATTCCCGGACGGGGCAAAATGTTGGGGCAAGTTTCCTTACTCCGCACACAGGCCTGTGTTTACCAGCAGTAAGCAGGATTTCCAGAGGCAATAATTCCTTCTGAAAAAAAATATGAATTGCTGAGATTTTGTTGTGTTGGTGAGCGGTGACAGGAAATGGATGATAAGCCACAGAACCCGCTGTTCGCTTCTCACCATACAGCAGCAGCGATGTTATGGGAGACAAAGAGTTTGTGTTTGATTGAATGCCCTGACATTGATTGAATGATGTGCTTCAGGTCGTAAAGACACAGACAGTGTATTGCAGTACAGTCATATAGGGTTACACACTGAGAGAGAAGGTGTGGGAATGCAAACAAGAAGTGCCCAGGTCTGGCACTGGTTCAGCTCTCTGGTTTACTGAACAGAGGGCTCTTTCTGTCAAGAGATTCACAGCACCCAGATAGCCCCCGCTCACATTGGGAGGGTTCCAGATTGGGATAGTTCAGTAGACAATGGGTTTGAGGTTGTTTGTGTTTGTGACAAATGATGGAGTGAACTCACAGCATTCTGCTTTCATGTCAAGCTGTGAGGTGTGGAGCTATTGTGGGATCGTGCAGTCCTGTAGCTCACTGGTTAGTACGCTCGTCTCACACGCGAAAGGACCCGGGTTTGATTCCTGGGCAGGGCAAAACTTTAGGGCACGTTTCCTATACTCCACGCACCTCTGTTTACCCAGCAGTCAGTAGGAACCTGCTTGTTAGTTGATTGGCGGATCGCTTTCCGGGAGTAATAATCCCTGCAAACGTTATTTGGTCGCACAATCTGTTTGTGGGACTCTTGTCTGCTGTGCGCTATTGGCTGCCGGGTTCCATCCACAAATCGCCCATTCATTACACTTTACGGTATATTCTGTGAAGCGCTTTGAGACGCCTCAATGATGTGACAAGGCGCTGTATCAAATGCAAGAGTTATTATTATATTATTAAAAGTGCTTTTATTGTCCGACCGACCGATTGATTGGTTAATTGATTGTGTTTGCCTTCAGCCTGTTCCTGCCATCCTGTGGGTTCATCCAGCTTTGCTGTCAGGCGTTCCCGAGTGTGTGAGCCCAGTCATGGTGACTGTGTGTGTAAGCCTGGGGTGACTGGCCCTTACTGTGACCAATGTGTGGTGGGTTACTGGGGGTTTGCGCAGCATGGCTGCCAGCCATGTGCCTGTGCTGGGAGCTGTCATCCCATCAGCGGGGACTGTATCAGCAGGTGAGTGGGCGGGCGGGCGGGCAGGCGGGTTTGAGTGAGTGAGTGAGTGAGTGAGTGAGTGAGTGAGTGAGTGAGTGAGTGAGTGAGTGAGTGAGTGAGTGAGTGAGTGAGTGAGTGAGTGAGTGAGTGAGTGAGTGAGTGAGTGAGTGAGTGAGTGAGTGAGTGAGTGAGTGAGTGAGTGAGTGAGTGAGTGAGTGAGTGAGTGAGTGAGTGAGTGAGTGAGTGAGTGAGTGAGTGAGTGAGTGAGTGAGTGAGTGAGTGAGTGAGTGAGTGAGTGAGTGAGTGAGTGAGTGAGTGAGTGAGTGAGTGAGTGAGTGAGTGAGTGAGTGAGTGAGTGAGTGAGTGAGTGAGTGAGTGAGTGAGTGAGTGAGTGAGTGAGTGAGTGAGTGAGTGAGTGAGTGAGTGAGTGAGTGAGTGAGTGAGTGAGTGAGTGAGTGAGTGAGTGAGTGAGTGAGTGAGTGAGTGAGTGAGTGAGTGAGTGAGTGAGTGAGTGAGTGAGTGAGTGAGTGAGTGAGTGAGTGAGTGAGTGAGTGAGTGAGTGAGTGAGTGAGTGAGTGAGTGAGTGAGTGAGTGAGTGAGTGAGTGAGTGAGTGAGTGAGTGAGTGAGTGAGTGAGTGCATTCCATTATAACATAGAAACGTATCAAATGCAAGGACTTGTGTGAATTTGCGGAACTTGTTTAAAAGACGTTTCACTTTCCCCCGTGGTTCAATCTGTCAGTAACGGTGATCTCGAGTGGTACCCAGGCCAAGGCCAGAGTCCTGACCTTTATTCCATATGGAATGACAGTGACGTCACATGGAGCTGGGAGGATGAGCAAGGCTTCTCTGCTCTCAGACACTCAGGTGAGAACAGATTGGCGGAAAACAACAATCCCTCCAAAAAAAATACACAATACTGGCTCAGGAAGCACTTCCGAGCTTGCCACAGAGGAAAGACTTGAGTTTGACGTTTGATTGCCAAACACGTCATCATGAAGCCAGCTCAGCCCCAAGGAGACCCTGGTTACATTAACCACACCCAATAAAATAATAAGTTTATGATGCTTGTTCTTCTGATTATAGATCCATATAATTGTATGACAGTGTACGAGTAGTCCCGCTGATATTTTCAGATACCTTTTGCCATCTATCCTAATCTTAGGCAAGTTTCCTTACGCACCTCTGCTGTAAGTAGGGACCCGGTTGATGGTCGATTATCGGATCGTTTTTCCAGGGTTAATAATCCCTTTTTTTAAAAACATTTAAAAAAAAGTTTTGTCAGGTTTCCTTACTACACACACACACACACACACAACACACACACACACACACACCCCTAATAATAATCCCTCCAAAAACCCCTATAATAAATTGGTAATTTGACTGTTTGTGGGGGCACTGCTGTTACACACACACACTGTTTACTTAACAGAAAGTAGGAATCCACATGTTAGCCAATTAGAGGATCAACAACAACAACAAATTACATTTGTATAGATTACTTTCATGTCAGGAGGACATCCCAAGGCGCTGGATCACTTCACAGTGTAATTATGAATTATTATTAAAAAACATGTGTTCATTTTTTTTGCAGGGAAGTGTGAGTGTAGAGATCAAGTCTTAGGAAATCCCAAAGTGTTCTGCAACATGAAGTACACATACGGTAAGCCAGACACACCGTAGATTCAGTAACAATTCAACTCATAAGTGATTAAAAACATAAGAATTGTCTTGTCTTTGTCAATGCTGGAAGCCGTGCTCAGGCCTCACACAAGCTGCGACCTTCTCTGAAATGATTGTAATTAGTGGAATGAATAAAGCTTCATTACCTACACTTTTATGGACAAACCTTGACGAGAATATGGTAAAGCAGATATATTTAATTACCTTCAGGCGAATGATTATCCCATTGTGACAGAATGCCTTTGTTTTATGTCCCTGGAGGAACAAGAAGTACTTAAAAACAGTTTGTAATTCAGATTCCTCTCCAACACTTTCTTATTAATGAAACACAAGCAGATCACATCAGCACAGCAGTGGCTGTGGCCTCCAGTGTCATGTTTAGGAACATTTCTCGGCCAAGGTCAGTGTGCTTTTAGGACATCTTTTAGCCTGAACTGATTGGCATTCCCGCCCGCTGAGTTAATAGGTTCTACATTGTTTCTTCAGGCGAGATAATGATGAGTTTATTGTTTTTCTGTGTAGAATGCGTGATTCAGAAACCGTATCATTCACCTAACACACTGGCAAGTCTTGTGTCCACTTACTCTTCCTATTTATGAAACATTACAGTCTTAATAAGAACATAAGAATTAGGAGCAGGAGTAGGCCATTCGGCCCCTCGAGCCTGCTCCACCATTCAATAAGATCATGGCTGATCTTCTCATCTAACTCTGATTACCTGCCCTATCCCCGTATCCCCTAATCCCTCTATTTTTCAAAAATCTATCAGTCTCAGCCTTGAAAATGTTCAAGGACTGAGCATCTACAGCCTTCTGGGGAAGTGAATTCCATAAATTCACTATCCTCTGAGTGAAGAAATGTTTCCTCAACTCTGTTCTAAAAGGCTGACCCTTCATTTTAAGACGGTGACCCCTGGTTATAGATTCTCCTACCAGGGGAAACAGTCCCTCAGTGTCTACTTTATCCAGCCCGTTAAGAATCTTATATGTTTCAATAAGATCCCCCCTAATTCTTCTGTACTCCAGAGAATGCAGCCACATTACATTACAGCCTCCTCCATGTCCCCCCGAATCCTCCGCTCCACCCTTGGCGGCCGTGCCTTCAGCCACCAAGGCTCTGGAACTCCCTTCCTCACTCCCTTCGCCTCGCCCCCTCTCTTACCAGTTTCAGGTCACAGCTAAAGACCTCTTTCTTCAACCGCGCCTTTGATCACCTTTCTCCCCCTGCCCCTGGCTCAGTCCCGCGATCCGCTATTGTGAAGCTCCCTGAGACGCCGCCTGGCGTGGAGGGCGCTATATAAATCGAAGTTGTTGTTGTTGTCTTGTTATTTTAACAATAATAACTTGCATTTACACAGCGCTATATCAAATGCAGGATTATTCTTATTGACTGGCTGGCTGTGTATTGACTTCCTCTTGTGGTTGCAGTGCTGAAGGTGAGGATTCTCTCGGCCCACGACAGAGGCTCACACGCAGAGGTCAACGTGAAGGTCAAGAAGGTGCTGAAACTGACCAAGTTGAAGATCCACCGAGGGAAGCGAGTTCTTTTTCCCGAATCGTGGACAAACAGAGGCTGTACGTGCCCCGTCCTCAATCCTGGTAAGATTCACTGCAGATTATCGCTGCAGTGGCTGAGATTCTCGCTTCAGCATTTCGCCCAGATCTGATAATGCGCTACTTCACATGCAAGGCTTATTATTACTATCACATCGTTGAGGCATCTCAAAACACTTCACGGAACAGTCTAAAGTGAACTACGCACAGATTATATTATATCTACTGTATCCTTAGTTCCTCAGGTAATAATAATAATAATAATCCTTGCGTTTGCTATAGCGTTTTTTCACATCTTCTAGACTGTGTCTCAAAGCGCTTCACAGAATATACTATAAAGTGAATTGACTGTATATTTGTGGGCAAAACACAGCAGCTAATTGCGCACGGGAGCATCCACACACACAGTCGTGGATTGAAATGACCAATTTATTCTATTTTTGTTTTGAGGGATTACTATTAGATGTGTGTGCGGAGTAAGGAAACTTGCTCAAGGTTTTGCCCTGACCTGCCTGGATTCGAAACACAGGTCTCACGTTTGTAAGGCGAGTGGTCTAACCACTGAACTACAAGAGCTACAGGTATGGGGTACCTGGATGATATTACCGTATTATATCTCTTGTCTCCTTGTCTCTTCAGGTATGGAGTACCTGGTGGCTGGACATGAAGATGTGAGGAGTGGGCGGCTGGTGGTCAATATGAAGAGCTTTGTCCAGCGGTGGAAAGCGGATCTTGGTCGGAGAGTGATACACATCCTGAGAACAGCCTGCCAGTAACAGCTGGTATTCTATACACGTACAAGGGCACTGTTTTCCCATGCATTGAGCAGGACTCTGTCACTGGGAAACGTTAAGAAACACCGGGAAACAACAGAAACCTAGTTAAGGGTTTATAAACCAGAACGGTTGCACAAGTTAAAACAACAAGAACGACACATGACATTGACACAGCGCTTTTCAAGAGGACATTGGTCCTGGGACATCAGTGTTGTTTCCAAACCAAAGTTGGCCTGAAATTGTTTCTCTGACAAAAACTAAAAAAACAAATACTGCCTTTGTTTATATACAGTACTTACTGCACTTTACTACCTGACAATTTGGGGTGTCACAGCGAGGTTCTCATTACCAGTCACTTCCCATCAGAAAAATAACGTTACAATATTTGGGTCCTTGCAAGATCTCCCCCACAGCGATCACATCCATGATCGGATGGTTCAGCCTTTGGTTCAGAATAGCAACAACAAAATTACACTTGTATAGCGCCTTTCACGTCAGGAGGACATCCCAAGGCGCTGGACAGTTACTGCTTCAGAAGGTACTTAAAGGGACAATATCCAGTAGTTAGACTCCAGCAGTTACCCCAAAACCCCCAAATACACCCCGCACCCCCAAATCTTGGCTCTCACCAACCTGCTCCTGATCCTCTACAGAATTAGGTAAACAGGATGTGTCCCTCCAGGGCGAGAGAGAGAGCATTCCATCCAACAATCGATCTGGGAATTCCATGTGCAGTTGGGATGCGGGGAATTCTCGGTAAGGTTTGGAGTCTCTGGAAGCAACTCTGCTGGGTTTCTGTGTGCATCAGACACACCTGACTGAGCAAAACAAAATACTGTAGGAAGCTTTGTGTGACTGTCTCTGCTCACCTCCCCACCACCCACCCCACAAGCATTTAACAGCAGGCACTGGAACCCAATACTGTATGTATATATATATATATATTGATGGTATTGATCAGGTCATTATTGGCAGGCGTCTGATACACTGAAAGCAAAAACTGACCCACACCAAAACTGGTTCGTTGTTTAAACGCTTGAACAAGAAACGTCTCTGACATTTCAAAACCAGGACTTTTTAACCATAAAAAATACATCTTTTGTGGCCAAAGTGTTCTGAACAGAATAGGGAATCCACCATTTTGTGTGTGTTTGTGTCTTTGACTTTGTGTGTGTTTGAGTTTGTGTGTGTGTGTGCTTATGTGTGTATGTGTATTTGTGTGTGCTTGTGCATTTTTAAATTATGGATAATAATAATGCTTTATCACATCTTCAGGATGTCTCAAAGCACTTCACAGGATACACTGCAAAGTGTAGTGACTGTGTATTTTGTGGATCTACATATATGACAGTAGTCGGTGACTAACGTTGATGATGTGCAAATGATTGAGAGTGCAATGAGGAGTGACACAACATGCACTGGACATGAAAGAAAAGGGAAAATGACAGTGTTACATAGTATGACTCGCAGATTTGTCTTTTTTTAAAAAAGAAAATGTAAAGAGACACATGCACTTAGCGGTCCTGTGGATTTGCAAACAAAAAGGACATTTTTACTTTTTAATTTACGTCATAAACTCGGTGCACATATACTGTAGCTGCACCCTCTCTGGTTTATTAATTTTAACCCTTTTATTCATTTAGATGAAGATTTTTCTCTCTGTGGTAAGGGAGGATGACAGAATACAATTCATTCAGTAAAACAGCAACAAGTAACATTTACTCAGCGCCTTTTGACGTTGGGATGTCCCAAGGTGCAGGATAGTCATAGATTTGGACCGAAGCAGGGGATTGAGATCAGGAGGGTCTTTAGACGGGCCTTGAAGGAGGCGAGGGAGGGAGCGAGGGGAAGGGACTGCGTGATGGAGTTCCAGAGGGTGAGGGAGAGAGGCTGAAGGGCCATCCGCCGACGGTGTGGCAGGCTGGGTGGGAAGCCTGGAGCAGCCGGAGCCCGCTGAGCCGAGGGAGCACACAGGTTGATAAGGCGACTGAAGTATACACTATGGTTACTCAGAGTATTACCGTACTTCAATTATTTAATGATGAAAAGAGAGGCGTTAGCTTTCCGTGTGCTTTGTATCTTCTCTTTCATCTGTACTGCTGCCACCATTATAATAATAATCATTATAATAATAATAATGAATCTTGTGAATGCTAATGCTGTGAGAAGCAGTGGCATTGTGTTATGTTTTGTTTTGAGTCCTGGGATTTCTCCTCACCTCACTGTGTAAATACCATTTCTGAACTGGCAAATGTAAAAAAGAAAAGCATAAACTTAACCAAATAAAGTCAAAATGTATCGATCTCTCACGCTTCTTTGATGCCGCTAAACGGTATTAGATTTAGAAACACATATAATAATAATCCTTGCATTTGATATAGTGCTTTTCACATCTTATCGACGTCTCAAAGCGCTTCACAGACTATACTGTAAAGTGAATTGACTGTATATTTGTGGGCGAAACGCGGCAGCCAATTGCACACAGCAGCGTCCCACAAACATTTGTGGATTGAGTGACCACATTATTACTATTGTTCCTCTTAAAATATCTTCAAGTGGTTATTAACTTCACTGTAACAAACTCCTGCCAGGCAAAGTTTGATGGGCTGAATGGTGTCTTTCTACGCTGCAATTAATATAATTCTATGGAATGCATTATTTTCAATGTGAAATTCCATTTAAAGTGTGGAATGCAGAAACTCCCTTCAGCTAGCGAGGAACTGTCAGATTCCTGACTGCGCCAGGGAGAGTATGTATTTGAAAAGAACCAGTTTTCATTTTGTCAAATCAAACTTTTCGAGTGTTGACTATATTTTGTGGGGTGAAATGTGGCAGTAATTGCACACAGCAGCATCCCTCAAACTGCCACAGATTGAGTGACCAAATTAGTAATTTTTTTTAGAAGGTTTTTGTGAAGAGATTATTACCCTCGGAAAAGTGATCCTCCAGTTAATCGAGTAACAACCGGAGTGTGAGGAAACTTGCCTAAGATTTTTTTCCTGCCCGGGGAATTAAACCCAGATCTTCTTGCTTGCGAGGAGAGCGCCCTAACTAACCACCGAGCTACAGGGACTTATTTAAATGTTCAGTTCAATGAAAAGATACAGGAATCTGAATGTCTTGAATGGTTCAGCCAAATCAGTGAAGCGGAAATCACTGACACGGTTTCCTGCTGGAATAGAAACGTTGTCCTTGACTTTTATTCCTCACTCACAGCAGAATGTGAAACTCAATGCAGTATATACTGTTAGCCCTTGAAAATACAGCCAGCTCGGCAGATTCCAGGAATATACAATCATAACAGCCACATTACGGAGATGTAATGGACTTGGAAACATTTTATGTTTTTCAGAAACATAATTTCCTTATTTGTGCCATCTTTTATCTTGATAAACTTTTGAGTTTTGAAAAGTACACTTTTTTCAAAAAATTGGAATGAAAATCGGCGTCAGTGACATTGAAGGAGTCAGCGATTGGAACCTCCCATCACAATACCATGACGTCCAATTGGAAAACTATTGGAGTAAACTGAGCTATAATAATAATGCCACATTTCACCCACAAATATACAGTCAATTCACTTTACAGTATATTCTTTGAAGCGTTTTGAGGCAACAATAAGAGGTGAAAAGCGCTATATCAAATGCAGGGATTATTATTATTTTTATCATTACCAACCTTACAGTTGATAGAGCATTTCATCAAGTCTTCAAGACATCTCAAAGCACTTCACAGAATACTGTACATTGTAAAATGAATTGACTGTGTAGTTTGGTGAAACACGGCAGCGAATTGCGCACAGCAGTGTCCCCACAAACAGTCGTGGATTGAATCACCAAATTATTATTATTTTTTCAAGAAATTGTTACCCCCGGAAAGCGATCCATCGATCGACTAACAACCAGGTTCCTCCTGACTGCTGGATAAATGAGGCGTGTGGAGTAAGGAAACTTGCCCTGAGGTTTCGCCCTGACCTGTCCGAGAATCAAACCTACGTCCTTTCGCTTTACAAGGGGAGCTCTATAACCACTGTGCTACAGCTCTACCCACTACACACTAGGGTAGAGCCCTAGGGGAGATGAGGCTACAGTTCCTGTAGTGTATTGTACAGCACTCGCCTTACAAGCATGAGACCTGTGTTCAAATCCAGCCAGGTCAGGGCAAAACTGTGGGCATTTTTCCTTACTCTACACACACATACACACACACACGCGCACACGCACACAGGCACGCATGCCTGATAATAATCCGTCCAAAAAACACAATAATAAAATTGGTCATTTCAATCCACGACTGTTTGTGGGGACGCTGCTGTGCACAATTGGCTGCCGCGTTTTGCCCACAAAGATACAGTCAATTCACTTTACAGTATATTCTGTGAAGGCGCTTTGAGACGTCGATAAGATGTGAAAAGCAATACATCAAATGCAAGGAGTATTATTATTATTACTGTAATAATATTATTACTCAAAGTGAATAATATTTTCATAGCAGACTGTGGGAATGTTAGCTGACAGCAGTGTTGCCCATCAGTGCAAGGTCAGGGTATGGCTCATGCAGCCACAGCAAGACCGTTTTCAATGTCATCTTATCTCTAGAGGACACTTGGCATTTGTGCTATTTATCAAACACCAGATTACCACCACTGTCCAGCACTCTGGGACGCTATGCTGTGTGTGAGGGGCGCTGTGCTGTGTAAATACAAGTTGTTCTTCTTGCTACATGCTTTCAAGTGGGCAAAATAAAGTTGATAAGACGCTATATCAAATGCAAGGATTAATATTATTATTATTATTACATGGAGTCATGGGGACCTGTAACTCTGTGGTTAGAGCACTCACCTTACAAGCGAGAGACCTGGGTTCGATTCCCGGGCAGGACGAAATCTTGGGCAAGTTTCCTTACTCCACACACACAAGCCTGCTAATTATCCCTAAAAAAATTTTTCATTTCAGTCCACGGCTGTTTCTGGGGAAACTGCTGTGTGCGATTGGCTGCCGCGTTTCACCCATAAATATGTAATCAAATCACTTTACAGTATTTCTGTCAAGCGCTTTGAGACGTCTAGAAGACGTGAAAAGCGCTATAACAAAACCAAGGATTACTATAATTTTATACAAATATATTGACAGCAAAATTGTTGTTTTTTTGTATTTTTTATCTGTTATTCTACTGTTCTTTACTTTCAGTAGAGATTTCAGTCCAACAGCAGCAAGCCGTGTGTGTAAAAAAAACAGCTGACATTTTATGTGTGAAGCATTTGAGAAAAAACACAACTGAGAACCTGACATTTGATTAACTGGGATTCTGTTTCCTTCTCTCAATGGTCTATTCAGGAGGGTTTGTCTAATGTTTCAGTTTTTGACTACGCAGTTTGCATTATATTTATCTAAATGCTTTGTCCCACAAGGTAATACAAGACATCAGTGTTGGTGGAGACTGGCAGTACAATAAGGACAGCTGTAATTCCTCTCTTTATAATGGCATGTGTGACACTAACTCACTGAAAGACAATTTCAAAGCCTCAAAGCCAGAGCGCTTGGCAGTGATGAAGCACGACTCCGGGCCAGTGGGGAGGGGGGGAAGGTGACCGTGGCCACCTGAAGATGGGGAAGGAAAGTGGGGCAAAGGCGGAGGGAGGGAGGGAGGGAGGGAGGGAGGGAGGGAGGGAGGGAGGGAGGGAGGGAGGGAGGGAGGGAGGGAGGGAGGGAGGGAGGGAGGGAGGGAGGGAGGGAGGGAGGGAGGGAGGGAGGGAGGAATGAATGAATGAATGAATGAATGAATGAATGAATGAATGAATGAATGAATGAATGAATGAATGAATGAATGAATGAATGAATGAATGAATGAATGAATGAATGAATGAATGAATGAATGAATGAATGAATGAATGAATGAATGAATGAATGTTCCAGAGTTTCAGGGCAGACTGACTGACAGCAGTTTCCGTGCATCTTTTCTCCTGGTTTCTTGTGCAAGTTACTGTAGTTTCTTCGTGAATCTGAGCTGCCTTTTGGGGTTGATGGTCAACAGCCAGTCATTCATTTTAGTCCCAGCTAAATTACATCACTGTATCAACAATAATAATCCTTGCATTTGCTACAGCACTTTTATCACGTCTTCTAGGCGTCTCAAAGCGCTTCTCAAGGTATACTATGAAGTGAGTTGACTGTGCCTGTCTTTGGCAGATTGGCCCCCTTGGCCCACTGCTCTTCACCCTCTATGGATATGGATTTGATATTGCGCTTTTCACATCTTATCGACATCCCAAAGCGCTTCACAGAATCTACAGTACTGTAAAGTGAATTGACTGTATCTTTGTGGGCAAAACGAGACAGCCAATTGCGCACAGCAGCGTCCCCACAAACAGCCGTGGATTGAAAATGACCGATTTTTCTTATTGTATTTTTTTGGGACGGGTTATTAATAGGTGTGTGGAGTAAGGAAACTTGCCAAAGGTTTCGCCCTGATCAGCCTGGATTGCAACACAGGTCTCATGCTTGTAAGCCGAGTGCTCTATCCACTGAGCTACAGGAGCTCCACAATAAAAGTCAAGGTGACTTTAACTGGAATGAAGCGTTGCCCTCTGACTGACTTAGCCTGCTGCTTGAGATAAAGATTCCATTCTGAGAGTATTTCAATTCAAAGATATGAACGGGTTCATTATTATCATAACCCTGGTACGAGATTTGGAAGAATTTTGTCACTGTTTGCTCCTCTAATGCCTGCAATAAGGTTAAGAAATGGCCTTCCTGGATTAAGCCCAGACAATACAGCATTTGTGTGCGGAACAATTAAGTCGGTGCATTTGTTAAATTGAGATTCCTGTGGCTTTTCTGCCCCCATGTAGCGCACACAGTGACAGCATAATAAGCTGGTAACCAACTCTCTCAACTTGACCTGTTTCCACAAGAAAGTTCAGAGAAGATTTTTTCTATCACCGTTAATATACATGTGTAAAAAAAAGTTAGTTGCAAATAAACATATCCCATCTTTGCACTCCTACTACTACTAATGATAATCCTGTAGTAGATTCCTGTAGCTCAGTGGTTATAGAACTTGTTTTGAGACGCCCGCGGCGTGGAGAGCACTATATAAATCAAAGTTGTTGTTGTTGTTGTTGTTGTTGTTGTTGCCCCGCAAGTGAGAGAACCTGGGTTTGATTCCCAGGCAGGGGGTGAAATGCTGGACAAATTTCCTTACTCCACACTCCTCTGTTTACCCAGCAATCAGTAGGAATCCGCATGGTTAGTCAATTGGCGAACCACTTTCCAGGGAGAATAATCCCTTCGAGAAAAATAAGAAGAAGATAAGAAATTGTAAGATGAAAAAAGACCAAAGTCCATCAAGTTTGCCTTCCACCTTCTTGCCGGTCGCTTGCACATATGTCCCAAACTGCCTTCGTACTTTATATCCCACAATGTTATTTCCTATATTTAAAAAACAATTGTGCACAGCAATCTCGCACAAACACTTGTGGATTGATTGACCATGATTTGAAATGATTTAAAAATGATGATGAACTATATATTAAGAATTCAAAACCAAAATAAACACAAACAGAATAAGAACAAAAAAAAACACTTTCAGGACCGAAAGTGAAATCTGTGTCCGCCCGACATCATGTACAAAAGTGATCAGAACTGGTGTCTGGGTGCATGTGTTGTTCGTTCCCATTGGAATCAGTTCAGGCTGAAAATATTCACCTTGTAAACACAGACTAAGCAAGATAAACAATGCATGTACACACAGGTAGGCAGGCAGGCAGGTACTTCACAAGCCATAGCCTCGCCCCTTGCAGCCAAGTCATCACAATCAATTCAAAATAAAATGTATTATTTTATTTATTGTGATTTGAAGCTCGATTGTACTGTATTTGCAGCTTGAGAATACTTGGCTTTGATTTGAGCAGACAAATGTGTGTACGGAGGAGCCAGCATACAGCCAAGGTCTTATTGGGAAATCTGGGCATTGGTCTCGGAAGATATATTGTGGAGTCCTGTAGCTCAGTGGTTAGAGCGCTCGCCTCACAAGTGAGAGGACCCGTGTTTGATTCCTAGGCAGGGAGAAACATTAGGCAGATTTCCTTACTCCACATGCTGTTTACCTAGCAGTGATCGATTGGTAGATTGCTTTCTGTGGGTAATAATCTCTTTAAAAAAATGTTTTAAAATAATAATTTGGTCACTCTGTCGTGGAATAACCCACAAAGAGATCAGGTTATTTGTGTAAAGCATTTTTAACATGGTTTCCACAACTCAATCCACTATTGTTTGAGACACATTGCTGCGTGCAATTGGCTGCCATGTTTCACCCTAAAAAATATAAAGTCAATCCTCTTTACAATATGTTCTGTGAAGCGCTTTGAGACACCTCAAAGACGTGTTAAGGTACTGTATCAAATGCCAGGATTATTATTATTAATATTATTATCGACTTTGCAGTTGTAAGATGAGAGATGTACTGTGAAAGCTGTCAAGGATTGCTGTCACAATACAGATCGCAGAGAGGGTTAAGGACCGTTGAGTTTGACCCAAACTCCTACAAAAACAGAGTGCAGAGGAAACTAGGAGTTACTTTCACCATGGCACGCAAGTACTTAAACAGCTTTCACTTGATAAGTCCACAGGGTTTCAAGTGCTGGAGGCAAAGTGAATAGAAACATGATTTTCCTACCTTAACATAATTGTCTGGTATTTTTACCTGTTTAGTCTGACTACGGATATGTTAGTTGTTCAGCACTCCCAGGATTTAGACACAAATGAAACTTTACAGATACAACAATAAGACAACACATGACTTTTACACAGCATCTTTAACATTGGGAGGACATCCCAAGGCACTGGACAGTCAGGGATTTGGACCTGAGCTGGGGGTTGGGATCAGGAGGGGGTGGAGGGTGGGGAGAGAGTGGATTGGGGAGAGTGGCTAAAAGCACAGTCGAAGAGAGGAGGGTCTTGAGATGGGCCTTGAAAGAAGCAACAAAGGGAGCGAGGGGAAGGGACTGTGGGATGAAGTTTCAAACAGTGGATTACAGGGTGGACCCCAATATGCCTGTTTCCTTGGCACGTCTCCCCTGTTAGTCCCCAAGGGGGAGTAATGATGTCAATCTCCAGAATGTTAATCCAACCTCACAACCTACACTTATATTCCTGTAACTAGTGACATTCCACACATGGCTGACTCAGCCACCATTCCAGCCGTGCATGAACCATCTTGTTGGGCAGAACGTATCTGATCATCTGTCTCAAACCTCATTCTCACAGCCGTCAAGCCTGTCTTTCAGCCAAATTTATTTCAAGTGCTTTTAACAGAGTTACATTGACATCGTATCAACCGGTTTTGATCGACGTCTCTGCTACAAGGCCATTGAAGTGTGAAACACAGTGATTTTCTGATCTTGAGATTTGAGGAGGCTAATTATACACCCACTCGTGTTCTCCTCCTGTTCTGTTGTCATCATAACTAGGATCTTTAGCATCTCAAAGTTGTTTGGATTTTGGAAGAACAGCAGATGGCAGTAGGGTACTGTACTGTATACTGACCCAGGGAGAAACCAGGGAAACCAGGGAACAAGGAGCATGTCTGCTGACATGATGTTTGCTAACAATAATGAAGTTTCCGTGCTTCTAATGGGATTTGACATCCCGAGCATAGGACAAAATAAATAATAATAATAATCCTTCCACACACCTAATAACAAGCTCTTGTGGCTTAGTGGTTAGAGCACTTGTCTTGCAAGCTGGGGAGACCAAGCTGGGGAGACTTGTGTTCGAATCCAGGCAGGTCAGGCCGAAACCTTGGGCAAGTTTTCTTACTCCACACACGCGCCTAATAATAATCCCTCAAAAAAACCCACAATGATAAAAGTGGTCATTTCAATCCACGACTGTTTGTGGGGACGCTGCTGTGCACAATTGGCTGTTGTGCACAATTGGCTGCTGCGATTCGCCCACAAATATACAGTCAATTCACTTTACAGGATATTCTGTGAAGTGCTTTGGGACGTTGATAAAATGTGAAAAGCGCTATATCAAATGCAAGGATTATTATTAGTATTATTATTATTATTATCCCTCAACAGCCCCCAATAATAAATTGGTCATTTCAATCCACGGCCGTTTGTAAGACACTGCCGTGCGCAATCGGCTGCCGCGTACAACAACAACAACAACTTGCATTTATATATCATCCTCCACACCGGGCAGCATGTCATAGCACTTGAAAAATAGTGATAATAATAATCCTCACATTCCATATAGCACTTTATTATGTCTTCAAGAGATCTCAAAATGTAATGGCTGCATATTCTGTGGCCGACACAAAGGCACGTGGAGTAAATAAACTTGTCCAACACATTGCTATCATTATTATTAGTCGTAGTAGTATTTTGTGGGTGAAATGTGGCAGCCATGGAGCGAGTGACCACATTATCTTTAATATTGTTCTTGTTGAAGGGATTATTACCAAATGCCAGGATTATTATTAGAATCGTAGAATCTTACGGCACAAAAGGAGGCCATTCGGCCCATCGAGTCTGTGCCGGCTTTTGAAAAGAGCAACTCAATCCCACTGCCCCGCGCTCTCCCCATAACCTCGCAAACCCGTCCTCCCCAAATTGGTATTATTATTATTACTGCAAATGTTACTGTGCAGTCCACAGACTGGAGATTTAAAACCCGCCCAATTGGGCGTGAAATCTGACCAAACACGCACACAACGGCGTGGCGCGTGACGTCAGGTTGGTGCGTGAGACCCAGCTTGGCGGTGACGCGTAGACGTAAAGCGGTGGCAGCAGCGACGCAGGGCAGTGACGCAGCGACGTGGAACGGTGACGCAGGCGGAGACGCACCAGACTGACCGTGTGGACATTGGGTCCCAAGATGGCGGTGTCGGGAGCGGGAGGCGGCGGTTGAGAGAGCGAGATCAGAGCGGGGAGTCAGTCAGTCAGTCAGTCAAGCGGGCGGAGGGACGGCAAAGAACAGAGCAGCGAGGCCTCAAACCCCGGGCTCAACGTGGGCCTGACGAGGAGGGAGGGAGAGAGGGATTGAGGGGGAGCTGCTGGTTTCTGTGGAAGCGCCATTTAGTGTTGATTAACCTCTCCACAAGCGGCCGGGGGGGCAGGGCCGGGGCTGGGGCCGGAGGGAGGATGAAGAGAGCCCAGGAGTGTGAGGGCCTGAGAGACCAGCGCCGTCTCCTTGACCTCCAGTAAGTGCTGCTGGGCCATGTGTTTGCTCAGCCCCACAGCGGCAGATGATCATCACCTCAGTGACAATAAGGATTATAATAACCGGGCGTTGTGTGTAACGCAGCGCCTCATGTGTGGAGTTCTCCCTGTAGCTCGGGTTAGAGCGCTCGCCTTTACAAGCGTGAGAAACTGTGTTTCGAATCCAGGCAGGTCAGGGAGAAACCTTGGGCAAGTTTCCTCACTCCACACACACACACACACACACACACCTAATAATAATCCGTTCCCCCCCCCCAAAATAAAATTAAGTCATTTCAATCCGTGACTGTTTGTGGGGACGCTGCTGTGCGTTTCCTCAACAAATCTACAGTCAATTCACTCTACAGTATATTCTGTGAAGCGCTTTCAGACACCGTCTGGAACACGGGGGAAATAGCGCTGTATCAAAATGCAAGGATTATTATTATTTATTATTATTATGACGGTGGGGGCGTCTCAAAGCGCTTCACAGGGACGCACGCTGTAAAGTGTAGTGATTGCGTAGGAGAGCGAGGATGCCGGGGTAGGTGATATTGTGACGGGTTGCGTTGTGTGTTTCTACCCCGCAGGTTAATCCGCCGCCCATCAGGCTCCGCGCAGGCTGCGGGCGAGGTCTGAAACCCCCTCTCCCCCCCCCCCCCCCCCCCCCACCAATGGATAAGTGTAAGCATGTGACCCGGCTCCGGCTCGCTCAGGACCATTCCATCCTAAACCCACAAAAGTGGCACTGCCTTGACTGCAACACCACCGAGTCGGTCTGGGCCTGTCTCTGCTGCTCACACGTGGCTTGCGGGCGCTACAATGAGGAGCACGCTCTCAAACACTTTCAGGACAGCAAACACCCCGTGGCCTTGGAGGTCAACGAGTTGTACGTCTTCTGCTACGTCTGCGATGACTACGTGCTGAACGACAACGCCACCGGCGATCTGAAGCTCCTGCGGAGCACGCTGAGTGCCATCAAGAGCCAGAACTATGCCTGTACCACGCGCAGCGGGAGGACGTTACGATCCATGGCGGGTGGCTACGACTCTTACCTCTCCCGAGGGTGCGCCCAGGCTCAGCTTCGAGACGAGGATCAGATGTTCACGGCGCTGTGGCACAGGCGCAAGTCCCTCATGTCTAAAGTGTTCCAGTCTTGGTTCGAGCTGACGTCGAGCGGGAAGTGGAGGCTGGAGGAGGAGCGGTTGAAGGAACAGGCCGAAACCAAGAGAGAAGAAGCCAGGAAGAGAAGGCAAGAACTGAAACGACGGCTGCACGAAGAGTTTGTGAGCTGTCCGCCTCGCAAGAGCTTGCGCTTGCAGTTTCAGATTAACGAGACGCTCGCTCGAAGGACGGCGGAGAAATCGCCGGAGATAACAACCACACCTACCTCAAACACCATCAGGTTGAAAAAAATAAGCGACTCTCCTATAAAGCGCAGGCCAACACTGACCCCTGGTGTGACAGGACTGAGGAACCTGGGAAACACTTGCTACATGAACTCCATCCTCCAAGTGCTAAGTCATTTGCAAGTCTTTTGCAAGTGTTTCTTGCAGCTTAACCTGAATCAAACTCAGGAACTGTTGGCGAATGCCGCGTATAGGAAAACCAGGTCCTGCAGTAAGCGATCGCCGGCGGCCGATGGCAACCCGAATGCACCTTTGATGGGAGACGAGGAAAGAAGGTCAAGGCGGCCGAGTCTGTCAGCGGGATTGAGCGGAGGGGCGTCGAGGAGCAGGGACATGGAGCTCATTCAACCCAGGGAGCCCAGCTCCGAGCCCATCTCTATATGTCACGAACTCCACACCCTCTTCCACGTCATGTGGTCCGGCAAGTGGGCGCTGGTCTCCCCTTTCGCCATGTTGCACTGCGTGTGGAGGCTCATCCCGACGTTTCACGGATACGCCCAGCAGGACGCGCAGGAGTTCCTGTGTGAGCTGCTGGATAAAGTGCAGCAGGAACTGGAAGCCACCGGAACCGTCTACACAGCCCCCGTGCCCATCTCTCAGAGGAAGCTGATCAGGAAGGTTCTGAGTGTGGTGAACACCATCTTCCACGGCCAGCTCCTCAGTCAGGTATTTGTTGTTGTCGCTTGTATTTTTGGGGGGGAATGTAAAAACAGTAATTGATGGGAGTTCTGTAACTCAGTGGTAAGAGCACTCGCCTCACAAGCCGCAGGACGTGGGTGCGATTCCCGTACAGGGTGAAACCT
This sequence comes from Hydrolagus colliei, assembly GCA_035084275.1. NCBI lineage: Eukaryota > Metazoa > Chordata > Chondrichthyes > Chimaeriformes > Chimaeridae > Hydrolagus > Hydrolagus colliei. Next base: position 10,339,571 of record CM068746.1, on the reverse strand, counting down.
TTGGCAAGTTTCCATTACCACCCCCACACACATGCCCCTGTATACCCAGCAGTCAGTAGGAACCCGAATGGCTTACAAAATAAAAAAATAACAATAATTTAGTCACTCGATTGTTTCAGCGCCTTGGGATGTCCTCCGGACGTGAAAGGCACTATACAAATGTCATTTTATTTTGGTTGTTTGTGGGACACTGCCATGTGCAATTAGCTGCTTCATTTTGCACACAAAATATCCGGTCATTTCATTTTACAGTATATTCTGCAAAGTGCTTTGAGATGCCTCGAAGATGTGATAAGGCGCCACATCGAACGCAAGGATTATTATTTATAACCTATTCACTCTCGTAATTTAGGTCTGGCAATGAAGTGGGGGTAGATATATAGGACTGCAGATATCAGCCTGAATATGACACCATCATTAGTAGCATAACAGTATACAGCACAGAAAAGACTTCAGTCTGGTTGCCCAGTCTCACTGATCTAGATGTCTCTTAGGTTTGACGGGTTAAACTTATCTCGTTGAAGGGAATGCAGAAAGTAACGCTTTTTATCCTTCCTTCATGTGGTTATGTAGATTCGCCACAAGCGAAACCTTAGACAAGTTTCCTTATTCCACACGCCTCTATTTGTAAGTAGGAACCCAATTGTTAGTCGGTTGGCAGATCGCTTTCTCCGGGTAATAATCAGTTTCCTAACTCCTTAGCAAAGAAATTTAAGTGGTTTTGATAGAAAGTTGAATGGGACTCAAGTGGTTGTATAGTTTAGGCCAATATACGATTGATAAAGATAAGCCTTGTGCGAGTTTTACTGTATTTAATTGGAAACGGTTCTACAAGTGGCTGTACTTTGACTTTGGCTGGTGGTATTCTGAGCATGTGACTTAGAAACTACTGAGTCATTTAATGACTGGACTTGGATCTTTGTCTCAGGCGTGTGGTAACAAGCTTTAAAGGGAAAATGTTCACTTACTACAGTAATGGATATTCCTTGTTCAGATGCAGTATACTATACATTTATTGCCAATGCCTTCTTCCCAAAGCGTGGGGACCTGTAACATAGAGGTTGGAATATTCATCTCACAAACGATGGGACCTGTGTTTGATTCCCATGTAGGGCGAGACTTTGGGCAAGTTACCTTACTCTATGCATCTGTTTACCTGGCCAATAACTAGGAATCCGCTTGTCAGTCACTTTTCTGGGGGTAACTTTCTCTTTGCAAAAAAGAGCACATTAAAAAATAATTATTATTCGGTCACTTAATCCACAACCGATTAACAATGACAACATAACATTGGTAAAAGCACTTTTCACAGTGGGAGGACATATAGCATTGGCATTTAATCCACAAATGCAAGGATTTTATTGTAGTAATTTGGGTGTTGGAATTAACTAATACTGGGGTGATGTGAATTAAAAGTTTGTAACCTGATTAATAAGTTTCAATTCACATGACCTAAAACGGCGTTTTATTTTAAACGTGGATTGAAGCTGAACAGGCACAACATTTTCACAGACCGTGCCACAGATGAGAGGAACGTTAGTAAATTGTGCATCTTGTCGCGCGGCTTGTTTTCTTCGTTTCTTTCCTGTCCACTTGTCTCCTTAAAGTGGTGCCTCAGGGGTAGGATGCTGGCACATGGCTCCCGTGTGAGCCGAGTCAGTGAGGGTTGACAGGCACCTGTGGGAGCAGCACAGGTCAGCCCCACAGGTATGTCCCCACGTGGATTATCTGCCCACAGGGCTCACTGAGTGGCAGGAAGCTTCGGGGAGATTGTTTTGTAAAACAAAACTTTCTTCCCCATCTGGGGGCACTTAAGAGACCAAATGTCCTGTGGGTGCTCGCTGTACCTTGAAGCTACTGAGCAACAAGAAAGGGCTGACAGTAAACAACCACAAGCCCTTCTGGTAGTGTCCCAGACTGCTTTATAGTGACGGAGCACGACACCAGGCCGGGGTGCGAGCCTGGGGGGAGATGGACCGTAGACACGGTGGAAGAGGAACATCTTCAGAGTTTTAGGGTGTAGTGACTGATAGTGATGGTGGAACAGAGGGCACGAGCAACAAACAGGAAGCCGGAGCCAGTTGAGCAGAGGCAGCGGGAGTGGGTTATAATAATAATCCTTGCATTTTGATTATAGCGCTTTTCACATCTTATCGACGTCTCACAGTACTTCATAGAATACACTGTAAAGTGAATTGACTGTGGTGGGCGAAACGTGGCAGCCAATTGCGCACAGCAGCGTCCCCGCAGCTGTGGATTGAAATGACCAATTTTATTATCAGGGTTTTTTTTGGGACAGATTACACGGCCTTGCCCCATCCTACTTAACTGATCTACTCTCCCCCTACACGCCCACCCGGACCCTCCGTTCAACAGGACTTGGCCTCCTCCAAGCCCCCCGCCCGAACCGCCCCACCATCGGAGGCCGGGCCTTCAGTTTCTCCGCTCCCACCTTATGGAATACCATCCCTCAATCCCTCCGTTTCGCCTCTTCCCTTTCCTCTTTCAAGGCCGGTTTGAAGACTTTCCTCTTCGATCGTGCCTTTTGTTCCACCCCGAACTCTTTTACCTCCCCTTCGTGTTTCACCCCTTCCCAAACACTCCCCTCCCAGCTCGGGTCACACTTCTCCTGTTCAGCGCCTTGGGACGTCCTCCCGACGTGAAAGGCGCTCTATAAATGTAAATTGTTGTTGTTGTTGTTGTGTTGTGGAGTAAGGAACCTTACCCAACTAAGGTTGTGGGGTAAGTAGATCGAAGAGGTAGAGAGGTGCCAGGGCATGAAGAGATTTGAAAACTATGGGATTTGGGGGCTGTATTGCTTATGCTGTTATAGTTTGTCCTTTTACGTTCGAGTCCCACTGCAGGTAGGTAGGCGGGGTCATCTGAGTACTGTGATACTCCCAGGCTTTCAGCAGAAACCGCCCAATGCTGACTCACAGCTACTGAAAGTGTTCACCACACCATGTGGCCCTGGTACTCACTCGCACACGGTGTCTGTGGCAATAAGTCATGGGTTTCAACAGTGAGTCAGGCAACAGCTGCGACAACGTATCGGGAGAGATTCCACCTGAGTCCAGCATTATTACAATAATAATCCTTGCATTTGATTTAGCGCCGGATCGTATTGTTGAGACGTCTCAAAGTGCTTCACAGAATATACTGTAAAGTGGATTGACCTGGTCATCAATCTGATCTGTATAAGATGCAATCTCCCAAATCGCCCAAGTCCCATTGAATCAATCATACTTTGCGCAAGTCGTGTTAAAGGTCTGGACGCAACTGATACCTACTAATGTGAAGTTTACTGTCTTTGCAATGTTGTTTCCTTTGGTTTTTGATTAACATTGCTTGAGAGAATTCCTCGACTGGAAGCCTGTAGCTGTTTGTTATCTCTCCAGGCTTTGGCACATTGCGGTTCTATCAGATCATTTTTCCCATGACATCCTCGAGTTTGTCATCCTGAGAGAGAGAGAGAGAGAGAGGGAGGCTGATGCTATTTGAGGCTTATGCTGTATGGTATCACTGTAATTCTGGAACTCTCCCTCCCTCCCACCCCTCCTTCACTCCCTCCCTCCCTTTACCCACCTTCACATCTGGCCTAAAGACCTTCCTTTTTGCTTGCGGTCAGCTTCCCCTCCCTCTCCCTCTCTCTATTGGCTCGGTGTCAAGGCTCTGCCACCTTCAAGCGCTCTGGGAAGGCTGTCCACTTCTTGAAAGGGGCGCTCGCTGTGTAAAATGCAAGCCTTTGCTGTTATTGCTGTGTCACTGACCCATATGTTTTTGCTTGTATAGGTTACATGCCTTGTTTGTGATAACAAATCAAATACAGTTGAACCATTCTGGGACCTTTCTCTAGAGTTCCCTGAGCGATACCATTGCAGCGGGAAAGAGGCAGCCTCCCAGCAGCCCTGCTTGTTGACAGAAATGTTGGCAAAATTCACCGAGACCGAAGCCTTGGAAGGGAAAATTTACGCCTGCGATCAGTGCAACAGTGAGTAGATTTATGGCAGCATGTAGTCCTGCAGCTCAGCTCGGTGGTTAGAGCACTCGCCTCGCAAGTGAGAGAACCCAGGTTCAATTCCTGGGCAGGACAAAAAACATTAGGCAAGTTTTGTTATTCCTCCTGAACGCCTCTGTTTGCTCAGCAGTAAGTAGGAACCCGGTTGTCAGTCGATTGACGGATCACTTTTCTGGGAAAAATATACAATAATTTGGTCACTCAATCCACAACTATTTGTGGGACACTTCGCCTTCTGCAAATCTGGAACCCTCTCCCTCTATCCCTCCCTCAGCCTTGCTCCCTCCTTCTCCATCTTTGTAGGGACATCATCTCGACGTGAAATGCGCTATATAAATATGTTTTGATTGATTGATTTGATTGATTGATCTTCAGGACAAACCTGTTCCTTACTCTACACACATGCGCCTATTAATAATATGTCCCCCAAAAAGCCAAACAATAATAAAATTGAACAAACCTGAAGAACCTTCCTCTTCAACCATGGCTAGGGTCACCTCCCCCCTCCTCCCTGGCTCGGTGGCGTGCTGTGTCACTTGCAAGCGCTCTGAGACGCTGTCCTAGGGGAGGGAGGGAGGGGTGCTGGGTAAATGTGAGTTATTGTTGTTGTTGAAACGTCAAATGTTTCATGTTTCAGGAAAACGCAGGAAATCCTCATCAAAGCCAGTGATCCTGACTGAAGCACAGAAACAGTTGATGGTCCACAGACTACCTCAGGTTCTGCGACTGCACCTCAAACGTTTCCGGTAATAACTAGATTTTTGTAACAATAATGATTTATCTGACAGTTTTTTTTCTTCCAGTTCAGGTTTAACATTTAGTAATAATAATAACAAGAACGACAATAATTCTTACATTTGATATATCATTGGAGCTCCTGTAGCTCAGTGGTTAGAGCACTTGCCTTACAAGAATGAGATCTGTGTTCGAAACCAGGCAGGTCAGGGCGAAGCCTTGGGCAAGTTTCCTTACTCCACACACACACGCCTAATAATAATATGTCCCCCACCAAAAAAAAATTAATAAAATTGGTCATTTATATCCATGACTGTTTGTGGGGACGCTGTTGTGCACAATTGGCTGCTGTGTTTCGCCCACAATTATAGTCAATTCACTTTACAGTAGATTCTGTGAAGCGCTTTGAGACGTCGATAAGATGTGAAAAGCGCTATATCAAATTCAAGGATTATTATTATTATTGCCTTCAAGGCGCCTTAATGCGCTTCACGGGATACGCCGTGTAGTGACTGTGTATTGTGGAGGTGAGGTGTTGATCAATGACGACGTCGTTGTGTTCCAGGTGGTCGGGTCGTAATCACCGTGAGAAGATTGGAGTCCATGCCTGCTTCGATCAAATACTAAACCTGGAGCCTTACTGCTGTAGAGAGGCCACAGCATCTCTCAGTCCAGACCGCTTCATCTACGACCTGTCTGCTGTTGTCATGCATCACGGCAAGGGATTCGGCTCAGGGCATTACACCGCGGATTGCTACAATACAGAAGGAGGTATGTTCTGTTCATGATTACAGTGAGGTTCTGTGATCTAAACATGAGGCAATGTTATTATTATTGTTGTAATGTGGTACTGAAACCTGATGTGTTACAGTCACCTATCTCAGTGGTTAGAGCACTTGCCTTACAACCTGTGTTCGAATCCAGGCAGATCAGGGCAAAACCATGGGCAAATTTCCTTACTCCACACACACGCCTAATAACGACTGTTTGTGGGGACACTGCTACAACAGCATAAGCCATGCAGCCCCCAAATCCCACAGCTTTCAAATCCCGTCATGCCCTGGCACCTCCCTACCTCTCCGATCTACCTACCCCACAAACTTGGTTGGGCAAGTTTCCTTACTCCACACACACTCCTAATAATAATCCCTCTAAAAAAGAAACCACAATAATAAAAATTGGTCATTTCAATCCATGGCTGTTTATGGGGACACTGCTGTGCATTTGAAGCGCTCTGAGACGCTGTCCGGCGTGGAGGGCGCTATATAAATCATAGTTGTTGTTGTTCGCAATTGGCTGCCACGTTTCGCCCACAAATATACAGTCAGTTCACTTTACAGTACATTCTGTGAAGCGCTTTGAGACGTCAGTAAAATGTGAAAAGCGCTACAAAAATGCTAGGATTATGATTATCTAAAAGCTCAAAACACCAGCTGATGTAATATTGTTTTTGTGGAACTATTAAAGAAAGCTGCAAAGCTGTTAATAATAATAATAATAATCCTTGCATTTGAAATGGCGCGTTATCATGTCTTCGAGACGTATCAAAGCGCTTTGCAGAATATATTGCAAAGTGGATCGACTGTACATTTCGTGGGCAAAACATAATGCAGCAGCCAACTGCTTGACATAAGTTCTCAAGGAATTCTTGCTGATTTCGGAAGACTGAATGTCATGGTAGACAGGTGCTCTATAATGTTTAACTCGAGCGTGTTAGACCAATGTTTTAACCTCTTTAACGGCCAGCGTATGTTGTGATGTGGATGGCGTAGTTAACGTGCTTGTTTGTTGGTTGTTGTGTGTAGGGTTCTGGGTCCACTGTAACGATTCCAAACTGGCCATCTGCACCGTGGATGAGGTATGCAAGGCCCAGGCCTACATCCTGTTTTATACCCGGAGAATCACACACAACGTGACCCCACCACCTCCCGCTCCACCCTCTACACCACCACCACCACAAGGAGCCACCTGATTGTGTAGTTCAACACAGCAGCGATGACAACACATGACATTTACACAAGAGTCTTTCACGTCAGGAGGACGTCCCAAGGCCCTGGACATTCAAGAATTTGGAGCCGAGCTGGGGATTAGGATCAGCGGGGAGGGAGGGTGGGGTAGGAGCGGGTCCGAAGGCGCAGTCGAAGAGGGTCTTGAGACATGCCTTGACTCCATGAGAGACTGTGGGATGTTCAAAAAGGTTTGGGGGGCGAGAGGCTGAATGTAACTATATCCTCACCACAATTCAGATGAGCCAAAGCCAGTATCTTATCTAGATTTTTGTAAAGTTTTTAGACCAGTTTCATAAAGAGTTTGTTAATATCGATGTAACTAAAAAGATATACAAGTGTAGCTTGTGATTATATATTTTTCTGTTTTGAATGCTTGTACAGTAATACTTTGTTCATAAAGTTTTGTAAGGAATATGATTTTTGTTTTTACAAAGGAAATTCTTGTTAATTTCTTTGTTGAAATTTGAGCAAATACTTGTTTGACACCACGTGCGGGAATTCTCACATGAGAGAGTCATCAGAGATCATTATTGTGCTTAAAATGTTTAAATGAAACCAGCCCACTGTGTGGATTAGCAAATCCCTCCATACATTTGATATAAGAGATTCCAGTGCTAATATTTTTATATTTCCATTCAATAAAATAATAATAATTTGGTCACTCAAATCTACCATAATGTTTGTGGACACTGCTGTGCGCAATTGGCTGCCACATTTCACCTACAAAATCCAGTCAATTCACTTTACATGATAAGGCTGTAATCAAATACAAGGATCACTATTAGTATAATTCAGTAACTTTTTAAACAAAAACTACAGGCTTATTTGTCAGTGATCTATCTCACTCTGTTTCTGGGTGAAACTGGTTGCATTGCATCTACCTTCCCAACTACAACAAATGACTATTGTATAGGGCCTTTCACAGCAGGAACTCATCCCAAGACACTGGACAGGGATTTGAATTAGTTGTGCTCAGTGCAATAGTTGTTATTAAAGCATCCATAGGATTGCATTCCATTTAAAAAGCTTTTATTTGTTGTTGTTGCAGAATTCTACTTTTCATTTGATCTAATATAAGGTGATTTTTCGAGCACTGTGCTCTGGTATATTGCGCTGACCCGAAATATTCCAATTGTAATTATGTGGGGAAACACATAAGGATTATTCTCCTTACGAGCAGAAAAGGTTATGGGGAGATTGAACGTAGTGGTTCAAAATGATCAGGGGTTTTGATACAGTAGACAGGGAGAAACTGCAGGGCTAGTTGAGGTAAGAGTGGGGGGAGTGGGGTCTGGTTGGTAGATCTCTCAAAACAGCCTGCACAGGGTGATGGGCTAAATGGCCTCCTTTGCTGTAAGATTCTAAATCTAGAATGCATGTGTTATCTCAACCCTCTGTTCCACCATCAGCAACCGTGCTTTCAGTCACAAACTCTCCCCCAATCCCTCCGCTTTACTCTCTCCCGCATCTTCAGATCACACCTGAAGACCTTAATCTGATCTCGCTTACAGTCACCTCAGTCAGGCTCCATCGCATTTAAACCCTCGAAGACACTATCCTGAATGAAGGGCGCTTTGATGTTAAATGTTTTAATTTCTTTTGAACCTTACAGCAAGTAAAATCCATTTGGAAATCCCATCTACATGACATTGGTGTGTAATGAAGAGATTCCTCGTCCTGTCCTATGATTGCTTTAAATTTGCAATTTGGAATTTAGTTTGTTGCTCTGCCCCCTACAGGTAAACTAATGCAGTCAGTTTCCGCTCTTCTGATGTTCTAGGTTCCAGTTTTAGCTGTTCATTAAAATCAGAGCCAGGCCATTTAGGAAAGAAATTGGGCAGTATTTCACCCAAAGGCATGTGGGAATCTGGGACTCTCTCTCCCTCATCAAAAAAAGGATGTAGATTATGGCTGCCTCCATTCACATTTTCAACACAGATGTGGAGATAATAATCCTTGCATTTGATATAGCGCTTTTCACATTTTCTAGACACCCCAAAGCACTTCACAGAATATATGGTAAAGTTAATTGACTGCATACTTGTGGGTGAAACGCAGTAGGCAATTGCATACAGCACAGAGTTTTGTTAGGTCATCAAGGGATATGGGGCCAGGGCGGGTAACGAGTTGAGGTACAGATCAGCCATGATCCTATAGAATGGCAGAACAGGCAGAACAGGCAGAACAGGCTGGGCAGGCTGAATGGCCTCCTCCTGATCTGATGTTCCTAGCTATATCTATATAATATATATATATACTGTATATATATATACACACACACACATTTATGCCATCTTCCCTTAAACAACTGTTAAAACAACAAATGTGTGTAAAGTGCCTTTCAACAACTTTGCCAGACAGGTCTCAAAGTGCTTCACAATAACGGATCCCGGGCCGGGTCAGGGGAAAAAATGTGACCAAAAGCGCAGTCGAGAGGACGTCCCAAGGCTCTGGGCAGTCAGGGATTTGGACTGGAGCTGGGGGTTGGGATCAAGAGTGGGTGGAGGGCAGAGTCAAGGATAGCCACTGCTCTATGGTGATAATGAGTTTAATGTATTCTCACCCAAACCAAACTTCGCTCCCCAATTACCCGTCCTCGCCAGACCTCACCGGTTTTCTGTCACAGAACAGATCGACTTCAAGACTCTCCCACTAGGTGGGAGAGTAAGCTCTAAGGATGATGCAAAAAGATTGCAACAGGATATAGATAGGCTAGGGGAGTGGGCAAGTAGGTGGCAGATGGAATTTAATGTGGGGAAGTGTGAAGTTATTCACCTAGGTAGCAAAAATAGAAAAGCAGATTATTTTCTAGAAGGGGAGAGATTGGAGAGTATTAGTGTTCAGAGGGATTTGGGTGTCCTTGGTACACCAGTCGCAAAAAGTTAGTTTGCAGGTACAGCAAGCAACTAAGAAGGCGAACGGCATGTTAGCGTTCATTACGAAAGGTTTAAAATACAAGAATAGGGAAGTCTTGTGGCAACTGTATAGGGCCTTGGTGAGACTGCACCTAGAGTATTGTGTGCAGTTTTGGTCTCCTTATTTAAAAAAGGACATACTTGCCTTAGAGCTGGTGCAGCGTAGATTCACTAGGTTAGTTCCTGGAATGAGGGGACTGACCTATGAGGATAGGTTGAATAAACTAGGGCTGTATTCTCTGGAGTACAGAAGAATTAGGGAAGATCTTATTGAAACATATAAGATTCTTATAGGGCTGGATAAAGTAGACACTGAGGGACTGTTTCCCCTGGTAGGAGAATCTATAACCAGGGGTCACAGTCTTAAAATTAAGGGTCAGCCTTTTAGAACAGAGTTGAGGAAACATTTCTTCACTCAGAGGGTAGTGAATTTAGGAATTTATGGAATTCACTACCCCAAAAGGCTGTAGATGCTCAGTCCTTGAACATTTTCAAGGCTGAGATTGATAAGATTTTTTTTAAATAGAGGGATCAGGGGATATGGGGATAGGGCAGGTAATTAGTTAGGTCAGAAGATCAGCCATGATCTTATCGAATGGTGGGGCAGGCTCGAGGGGCCGAATGGCCTACTCCTCCTAATACTTATGTTCTAAGATCCTCATTCTTGTGTTTAAATCCCCCTACTCCTCCACCTCTCTAACCTCCTCTCTCCTCACAGCAGTACAGCCTCCGCCCTACTGGGGCTGGCCTCATTGTCCCCAGAATCCTCCGCTCTACCATCGGCAGCCCTGACTTCAGCCACTACGCCCCAAAACTCTGGAACTCCCTCCCTCAATCTCACCCCCTCCGTTTCCATTTTCAGGTCACGCATGAAGTCCTTTCTGTTCGACCACGCCTGTGATCACCATCCCTCTCCCCCTGGCTCGGTCTTGGGCTTGTCTATTTTGAAGTGCTCTGAGACACCGCCTGGCATGAAGGGAGGGCACTGTATAAATCCAAGTTGTTGTTGTTATGGAATAGCCCAAATTATATTTTCTGAAGTTACACTAGGTACAAAACTGTTTGGTTCTAGTTTTCTTCCCCCGTTCGGGAATGAATATTGGATGCCTTATTGGATGTTTCATGAAAACACATGCATTATTTTGATGTAGTCCACATTACCTACTCATTTAACTGTGGCAAGGTGTCTAGTATAACATTTTTCAACATGAGGCACAGATTCTAGCAACGAGTCTTGTTTTGCCAGTGAACGGATTCAATCAAATTCATCAAAAAGATTATATTTAATAGCATGTAGCTACTTTGCACAATAGTAAGGTTTTCTAAAAGGTTTAGTTCAAACCATGGTCTTGTTAAGGGCTAAAGATTGACAGCAACTGATTTCCGAGTTTATTGTATGTCTGTCCCATTGCTTCTGGAAACGTCATTATCCCTTGTCTAATTGTTAATGACATTCGTGTCACAGCAAAGTACAGAGAAAATCTTTTATCTGAAATTCTTTAGGCCTTGAGAAATGTTGACCAGAACCTTAAGGAATATAAAGGCAGAAGTGAAAGGATTATGAATTTAGAGGCCCTGGGTTCTAGTTTGATAGTAAAATCATAATACTAATAATCCTTGCCATCGATGTAGTGCCTATTCACATCTTCAAGATATCTGTGTATCAAAAGTTTTTTTAATCTAAATTTTGAGAGATTTGGGAATGAAAAAGGTAACAAACACTGAAGAATACTCTGAAATGTCAGGTAAACAAGGTTGGCCGAGATTCCTACATCGTTTGGATGAGATTCCTACATCGTTTTTGAGACACTGCAGATTAGAACTTTATACTAGGGAATATTTGCATATAATAATTTGGTCACTCAATCCACGGCTGTTTGTGGGGACACTGCTGTGCGCAATTGGCTGCCAGGTTTCATCCACAAAATATACAGTCAATTCACTTTCAGTATATTCTGTGAAGCACTTTATGGCATCTTAAAGACGCTATAAAGCACCAGATGTAGGGATCATTATTATTATGATGTGTTCTTAGCTACAATGAGCTGTATGGCACAACAGTATTTTATAATATACATTTAAAAAAAATAAAAACTATATATTTTCATTCTTTCCATATTTCTAGTTGTAATATTTTTGGTCATTACAACGTAATATTATGCAAAAATTGTTACCTCAATACCTAGAATATTTCTGTAAAATGCAGAAACTTTAAAACATCAACCACAAAATTACATTCACACAGACCCTTCACGTCAGGACGTCCCAAGGCGCTGGACAGTCAGGGATTTGGACCTGAGCTGAGGTTGGGATCAAGAGTGGGTGGAGGGCAGCTAAAGGCACGGTTGAAGAGGGCCTTGAGAGAGATGCCTGAAGGAGGCAAAGGGAGGGGCAAGGCGAACTGTGGGATTCAGTTCCAAAGGGTGGGGGCAGGGAGGCTGAAGGCCTGGCTGCCAATGGTGGGATGGGCTGGGCAGGGGAACGTGGAACAGCTGTAGTTAACTTGATATGGGGTTAGCACGTCACAGGGGCAGGAAGGAGCAAGGCCATAGGGGTTTGTGAAGGGATGATAGGGCCGTGAAGCCTGGTGTAGGAGAGGACACAAGCTGTAGAGTTCTGAAAGATCTTCTGATCTAGTACACCTTGTGATGTATGTTCCTGACACTTGTATAGCGCCTTTCACATCAGGACGACATCCCAAAGCGCTGGACAGTCACTGCTTTAGACCCGAGCTGAGGGGGAGGGGGGGGGGGGGATTAGGAGTTGCCGATGGGTCCATCAAAGAGAGTCTTGAGGCGAAACCTGAAGGAGGCCAGGGCGGGGGCGAGTCGGAGGGACTGCGTGATGGGAGTTCCAGAGGTTGCGGGCAGAGTGGTTAAAGGCTCGCCTGCCAATGGTGGTTTTAAGTTTCTCAAGTGCAGGTTCCCAAGTGTTGCCTGTATATATTGCTTACATTTCAGGAACATGGGAAAAGTTTGTATCTGAAACCTGGGAAATCTCGATTCCTATACAGGCATTAATTGGATCTGAGTTGCTCAGCCCCTGGGGGTGATTTTGGCTGAGATTCTTTTAGTTCCCACAAGTAATTTCTGTTTTTGAATGTTCTTTATTTATTTGTTGGAATTTACCCCAGAATTATTTGGGATTACTTTTGGCTTATTAAAGAGACACACGCTGTTGTTTCTTACCGTCTCCTGAGATGGATTGTGCTCTGCTTAAAATGGCCTGTGCCCAGCTTGCTGCATACCACTGACTATAAATAGCATTCTGTAAACTGCTGACCTGTATGTATCTAAATGCAGCACATCAGCACACACTTGGGTATCAGAAACTCGTAAAGCATTCAAATGGTTTTCTTCCTTTTGCTCCCAATATTCCAATTTGTTTGTTATAAAACTTCAGGCAAATATCCTTACTCCACACCTCACACCAGCAGTCAGTTGTTAAGTCGATTGGCAGATTGCTTTCTGGGGGGTAATAATTCCTCAAAAAAATGTCACTCAATCCACGACTGTTTGTGAGGACACTGCTGTGCGCAATTGGCTGCCACGTTTTGCCCACATAGATACAATAATTTTACAGTAAAGTGCTTTGAGATGTCTCGAAGACACGATGAGGCGCTATATGAAATGCAAGGATTATTTTTACATAAAAGTATTACAACAGAGCGTATTCAACAGCTGTGGCAGTCAATGACATTTACCATGAGCAGCATTGCAAAAGGTGTTTGGTCTTAACAACACTCAAGTGGAGAGGAAAAACAGCCCTGCTTCAATAAGTTTTCAAATGCTAATCCAACCCCTTCTTTCCTTGCACAGGTTCTATGAAATCAACTACATCTGTACCCATTTTTTAATGAAAAGCATCTCTGTTCTCCAGGTGATAGCATCCATGGCGTGACTTCTGTTCCTGATGAGGTTGGCCAGCCCTGGCTGGGGTCGGGCAGCTGATTGAGGTTCCTGACTGGATATGTTCCATGTGGCAGGATTCACAGACAAGTTGTAAAGTCCTTCACAACATTCTCAACAAGGATGTTGTCTAATCGCTTAGGCCAAGGTCTCTTCAAGTTGCTCCGTGGAGGGGTTTATCCAGTTTACAGGTATAACAACAACTTGGCTTTATTTACACAGCGGCCCCTCACACTCACAGCACTCAACAATGGCGGGAGCACAACAAACACCAAGCCAAAGAGAGGTGACCATAAGCACCATCAAAAAGGGATTTGAAAGTGGAGAGGGTCGGGAGCAAGGGCGGAGGAATTGAGGGAGAGGGAGTTCCAGAGTTTGGGAGCGTAGTGGCTGAAGGCATGGCCACCGATAGTGGAGCGGAGGAGAACGAGGGACAAACAGAGGAGTCCAGGGAGCCAGCCGAACACTGTAGATAAGGTGTGTAGTTATTCTGTATTAGCTCAGAATGTCAATGTTTTTTTCCCCCCCCGCTGAAACACAAGTACCATAGATAGGAAAGATCTCACATATTATTATTATAAATATTGAAACTGACATGTTATATATTTTCCATTGTCTAAATAATAAGTTCATTTATAAAATCAGATGTGGAAGCTGCGAATGGAATCTCTACAGTCTATTAAAATGAAAACCATCTCTTAGGATTCTTTTAGCACTTTTCTAAAGTTTGAGTTAGGGTTTAAATTTGTCGCCAGAGTTTCTCGTAGCAAGGACGCCGTTGTTTGCCTGGACGGTGAACCCGTCCAAGACAAGTCCTTCTTGTCCATCAGTCACTGTTCATAAACAGCCTCCAATTGTGGGAGCGTCAATCACTGAATTGTGTCCTCATAGAGAGCCCAAGAGAGAGAATCATAGCAGTAATACTACACATCCTCACAAGATCAGCCTATTAGAACCACAGAAACGACACAATAGAAAACCCATCGAGCTAACCTGGTGAAACTCTAGTTACCTGCTCTAATTCCAATGACTGATACTTTTATATTCTTAAAATGTTTATCTGCTTTTCCCTTTGGAATATGAGAGGTCTCTGCCTCAATTGGCAAGTCTTCTATATTCTAATATAATCTTTTTATTTTGATACAAGTGCCTTTTCACGTCTTCAAGACGTCTCAAAGCACTTCACAGAATGTAATGTAATAATAATAATCCTTACACAGCAATCAATTACTTTTATTATTATTTTTTGAATGGATTACCCTAGGAAAAGTGATCCACCAATTGACTAACAGGCAGGTTCTTACTTACTGCTGAATAAGCAGAGACGTATGGCGTAAGGAAACTTGCCTAACGTTTCACCCTGACCTGCTCACGGCCTGTTGCATGGGAGGAGAGTTCTAAACCCCTGCACTACAGGACTCCACAATCCAGCCCTAAACGCTCAATCTCAATTGCATTCATTAGCAGATGTGTCCTGGAGAAACCCCCGTTAACACTAAAATAAGCAGTTCCTAGGAGCCAGAAACCTTTATTAAAAATGTCATCATCAAAGGAAATACAAGCTCCCTGCATCATCCCAATTGCCAGCCGCATTTATAACATGGCAAATATAATAACTGCAGTCTGTTACCAAAACAAAAGGTAGAGGAGAAACCCATCGGTAGAACCATCTGGTCAGCTCGCCGACAGAATAAAGTGAAACAGGTGACTGACTGACTGACTGCTTAATAATCGTCCCCGCGACTCACAACTTCCTTACAAGTTGGGCGCAGCAAAATTGTGTGTTCAAACTGTGCCGTGTATGAGCCTTTGATATCACAGAGCGGAGGGTACGGATCCACGATCCCCAGGTCACACAGGTTCTTGAGAGCCATAAGGTATTTGCTCTCCCCCAAACGATCCAACCACCGACGGCAGAAGGCAAGTGTCCCAAAGTTCTCGTTGATAACATTCAGGAGGTGCTTTGCTCTCGGAAGTCTGCGGGGGTGGGGGGGGAGAATCACAGCACAAAACGGTGATAATGATAATAATCCTTGCAATTGATGTAGCGCTTTATCACGTCTTTTAGACATCTCAAAACGCTTCACAGAATATACTGTAAAGTGAATTGATTGTATATTTGTGGGCGAAACGTTCAGTGATCAATACATCCAAGGAAATACCACAATTAGTAATAGGCTCCGCCATCTACTGAGCTCATCCTCCAACAGGGGGCAGTGGGGGAACATGACCGAAAGGAATAACATAATACAGTAAAAGCCCGTTTATCCAACACCCAATGAACTGGAATGCTCGATTCCCCATTCCAGCAATTGCGAGTATGCTCACTTTGCCGACAGGTACTCCCAACATACACCTTGGTGTTGTTAGTTTGGAAACCCCTAATTCTTCCCATTATTTTAATATCAATTCATCCACATTTAACAAAAAATAAATACTAGTTGAAATTGTGATGGAAAAACAGGATTTGCTGATAAACCTTACCTAATAGGCACATGGCCAACATCAAAATTCTTCATATAATGTGAACAATCCATATCATCGTGAACAACTCCCTTCCCAGTGCTGCCAAAGGTTTCTATAGCGTAAACTTCTCCTTCCTACAGGCAGAGAGGGACACAGCCATTACACACATCATCATCATAATAATAACAATTGCATTTGATATAGCGCTTTTCAAATCTTATCGACGTCTCAAAGTACTTCACAGAATATACTGTAAAGTGAATTGACTGTATATTTGTGGGTGAAACGCAGCAGCCAATTGCGCACAGCGGCGTCCCACAGTCATGGTTGAAAATGACCAATTTTTATTATTGTGTTTTTTTTGGACAGATTATTATCAGGCGTGTACTAGGGTCCGTCGATATGAAAATTTTCTGATATCGATATATCGGTGGGCTCATATCGATATTTCCGGGTTTTTTAATACGGTGCATGCGCGCGCATTCGGGGGTGCGCGCGCATTCGGATGTACACACGCACTGCTGTGTGCCCGCGCACTCTGTGCTCTAGGCCCAGGAGGTTTGCAATGTCGGCGACAAGGTAAGTTGGAAAAGTTCGCATTATACCGATAATTACGATATACCGGAAACGATATACCGATATTTACGATATACCGATATAATTTTTAATACCAAATTTTTCGATATATCCATATATTTTAAATTCCAATATTGGCATATCAATATGAAAAATTATATCGATATAACCAATATATCGATATATCACCGGACACTAGTGTGCACATGGAGTAAGGAAACATAAAGGGTTTCACCCTGATCTGCCTGGATTCGAACACAGGTCTCACACACCTGTAAGGCGAGTGCTCTAACCACTGAAATACAGGAGCTCCACTTGTATTTAAGAATCCTTGTACATTGCCTTATCACTACTTTGGGACGCTCAAAGCGCAACACCGGATATTTGTAAAGTTGTTTACCTCCATTTTCGTTGCCTCTCCGCCTTTGACAATGGGGACGGTTTTCCCTGCGTGTATCCTGTACTGTCCGATGGAATGTCCATTCAGATTGCGGATTGGCTTTACTGCAATACGGGAAGGAAAATAATTCATTCAAACTTGCACCGTAATATTTGACCCTACTCGCATATTACGTACACCTGACATGCCTCTAACATGACTGAAACTCCAGGTTCAACCAAATCATTGACTTCCAAGTGTTGTCAAACTCTTTTCTCTTTGGATCCTGGAAACTCCTCGTGTATAAATAACCCTGTTCTCACTCACTGCAGTGTATGTTTGCTATCGATATCTGTCATCCTGGGATTTCACAAACACCAGAACCATATGGGATCCCAAATTCCTCATGCAACACCCCCTCCCACCCCTCCTCCCAAAACAACAACTTGCATTTATGTAGCAAGGCACCGTTCACATAGGGGTAGCCTCTCAGAGTGCTTGACAGTGGTGGAGCCAGATGATAAACACAATAAAGGACCAGGTTTGAAAGGCTGAATGGCCTACTCTTGCTCCTATATACACAAACTTTCAATTTCCTGAAAATCAAAGGGAACCTTAAATATTCTTTACATTTTAGAGCTCCGAAACTGCAGCCAATCCTACATGTGCTGACTAAACTTTACACACGTTTCTACGGTGTTGGTCTAATTGCTGCCAACAATATAACCTGCCAACATATATCCCTTCATATCCAATGTCTACCTTGGTATGTTTTGCCATCGATTTCAACCTCATAGGATTCCATAACCTCTTGAATTGCTTCTCCAACATCACACAGACGAACGTCTATTCCTGCATTCTGAGACACAAGACACAAACATATAAACTTGAGTGGTCAATGGAGAACCACAAACATTTCTGGTGAGTCACTGTGACAGAATAGTCATTGAATGCAGCTTTAGAGCTCTGGCATCCTGTAGCTCAGTGATAAGAGCGCTCGCCTTGCATGTGAGAGGACCTGAGTTTGATTCCCGGCAGGGCGTAATGTTAGGCAAGTTTACTTACTCAACGTGCCTCTGTTTACCTAACAGTAAGTCGGTAGCCGGTTGTTACGTCGACTGACGGATTTCTTTTCCGACAGATAATAAACCCTCCAAAAAATGTGTTCACTCAATCCACGATTGTTTGTGGGGATGCTGCTGTGTGCAGTTGGCTGTCACATTTCATCCATGAAATATAGAGTCAATTTACTTATTTCACAGATTATTCTGTTAAGCCCTTTTGAGACACATGGAAGACGTGATAACAAGGTACATTAACTCTGGTGGTAACTTACCCGGATACCGGTATTCGTGGCATCTTTAACGGCTTCTATAAGTTTGTCGTATTTGGGATTAAATGTCACTGTGAACGCACAGTCAATAATACGGCCTGCGAGGGAAGGGAGGAAATTCAGTATCAATGTCACATTTTCTGCCACACACGGTAACCCATCACCATTGCTTCAGAGTCTCTAAACCAAACCACATCCCACCTACACAAGGAAATCCCACAATCCATTGGTATGGAATGTGTGTTCGGGTAACTGCTGGAGTCTAACCAGCTAAATCCATCACACATAGCTCGGCCATTGATATCAATGTCTGGCCAAGCTTTCCTGCTGCTTGTCCAGCTAGGATCAGCCTACCAGTCAGTTAGTTAGCGCTTTGGCTGCAGAGCTAACAGGAGCTAAAGTGGGAGGATTCCCTATCCCCAGTGACTGGTCTGCCCTTCTAGGTCCTGCTGATGAGCCAGGGCTGGGGCTGTGCTGTCATCGGCAGTGAGAGCCCCGCGGTCTTGCCTGGCTCAGGAACCGAGGATGAGAGGTGGTTATAAAACCAAACCCCATCCATAGTAAACATATTGTAAAACACGAACAAACAAGAAAAAAACACAACCAACCGTTTATATGGGTTCCAAAATCAATTTTGCAAACATCGTCATACTGCAGGACAGTGGAGTCCCCAGCGTTGGGTGTATAATGTGCAGCACAATTATTTAGTGAGCAGCCTGTGGGGAAAGCCAGGCCAGCATGCAATCTGTTCTCTTTGATCAACTTCCGCGAACAATCTTCTAGCTTTTCACTGGGGACAGACACATGGATGAAAATCATTTTTTTTCCCTTCCAGCTTTGGAACAGAATGCCACTAATAATAATCCTTGCATTTGATATAGCGTCTCGTCCATCCCACAGTCCCTTTGCCTCACTTCTCCCTTCAAGGCCATCTAGACCCCTCTTCAACAGTACATTTGGTCACCCTCCTACCCCCACCCTCCCTGCCATCCACCCCTCCCTGATACCAAACCGTAGCTCGGGTCCAAATCCCTGACTGTCCAGCACCTTGGGATGTCCTCTTGACAGGAAAGACACTGTGTAAATGTCATTTGATCTTGACAAACAACAAAATTACATTTATAGAGCGCCTTTCACATCAGGAGGACGACCCAAAAATCTATATACAGTAGAAGCCCTTTTATCTGTCACTCGATGCAACCGGCACTTCCATATAACCCGCACGCCAAAAAGTCCCCATTCGATAAACTGGAACTTCCGTAACAATAGCAGTGGAGCATTTGTAAATGCATAAATAATAACATAATAACAGAATATTGCATTGGCACTCACCGTCAAAACCACTCTCCTACGCCCCCCCACACCAGCTGGTATTTGCTGCGCTTGAAGCCATGATGCTGCGGTTGAGGTTTACAGTCCAGCGACCCCTCCCAAAATGGAGCACGCCAAGCGGGCGACAAAAACGGAGTGCGTATGACTTCAAAATCATACTAGCGGCAAGCCAATAACGCTAGCCGATAACCCACATTGTTGCGCAGGTGCTGTATTTCGGTTTGCCGCTAGTAGAGTCTAGGGCTTCGGCTTGCAGCTAGTAGTCACGCGACTTTAAGATCGCGCTGCCGCTTCTTTCACCCGCCTGGTGCCCCCCACTCAAAAAAGAATCGCTGGACTGCAAACCCCAACCAGTAAAGGTGAGAAGCGCAAGAGAGCAGCCCCAACAACAAGTACCAACACAATACTCTGCCGCTATCTGCTATGACCTAGTCTGGTGTGTATGGTGTGTGTTAAAAGAAATTTAAAAAATTTTGTTGTGGATTTTCGGCTGCGGGCCGCCCGAATATCTGGTAGGCATAACTGGCATTGGCCACGTCCCGCGGGTGTTGGATAAACGGGCTTCTACTGTACACAGGGAGCGGATTGACTACCTATATCCTCTCTTTAGTTACAAAGTGTGGTCTGGTGGGAAAAGAGGCAGAAAAGGAGAATAAAATAAGAGAAATGATTGGAAGTACTTACCAGATCTCAATCATTGACATCCCAGGCTTTAGCCAGCTCATGACATACTTGCGCACTTGTCTATGTGCTTCGGCAGCCTGTCGGAAATCACTCCAAATCTCTTCACTGGCTTGATCTAACACTCTCTTCTCCTCGCTGGTGGTACGCCAGGCAGCAGAACGTCTGAATAAATAATACAGTAATAATAATCCTCCTTGATATATTACTTTATCACTTATCAAAGCACATCACACTACATACTATAAAGTACAGTAACTATGAATTTTGCAATGAGTATATCAATGTTCCTGTTTTATGAATCGACTCTGTCAAGCGATACCAGCAATAAAAATAAGACTTATGGGGTCAGACTCTTGATATAACACTAGCCAGAATTATGGAAACAAAACAGTTTACTTCATAATCTTCCCTCTTTATTCGCCAACAGATTAGATTTTAGTCAGCTTGGAATGATATTACAGTAAAAGCCCGTTTATCCATTACCCGATCAACCGTAACTTCTGTATAACCGGCACCTCAAAAAAAAGGTCCTCATTAGATTAACTGGATCTTATCCTGTACAATGTATCAGTATTTTGGAATGCTGCTACTAGTGCCTAAAGGTGGAGTGCCGTTTTTTTCCTCACAGAGTACACTACGATTACCTCTGAATGCTGCTGTAGTGCATTTCTGGGTTTGAGAGAGAGGCAGGGAAAGAGAGAGAGGGAAAGGGCGGCGGGGGGGAGAAAGAAAGGGAAGGGGGGGTGGGGGGAGAAAGAGAGAGGTGGGGGAGAGAGAGAGGGGATGAGTTGATTAATTTAGATGGAAAATGAGAGGAGTGGAGGGGGGTTGGGTTTGGAGCCATTGAGATGCCAGACTGACTGTGTGGGTGTGAAAGAGAAAGAATAAAAGGAGAGTACCCTTTTGATTGTGTGCTGTGTTTATAGACTGTAATCAATATTTATTGCTTTATTGATAAGTATCATATAATATTCTGTTATTATTTAATCTATTATTAATATGGTATGTTTAATTTTTTTAATGTACATATACTTAATTTAAATTAAAAACATTTGGGATGGATTTTTGGCCGAATATCTGGCACTCACTTTAACCAGCATTGGCCAGGTCCCGAGGGTGCCGGATAAACGGCCTTTTACTGTAAGTAGGACTTACCCATCCTGTAAAGTGGGGTATTCACATTCCTGCCCTTTAGAGAAAACACCTGAAGGAAACAGCTCACATATGGGAATGGAGGGAGGATCTGTCTGAATCTTTGCTGTTCACAGTGGAAAAAAAATACAAACATTTACGTTATAATCATTCAATGTGATTAGGTACAAATATTCTTAATAGGGCAGCTATTATTTTTGTAGGTGATGGCACGCATAAACACACAGCCATGCCCCACAAACAGCAATCAAGTGAATGATCAATTCACAACGACGGTTAGTATACAGCGGCCTTCACGCAGGGTCGCATGTCGGGAGCACTAAACATTGGTGAGCTGGACTCTGAGTTCGGGTCAAAGAGGAAGGTCTTCAGATGTGACCTGAAGATGGGGATGGAGGAGGGATTGAGACAGTGAACTATTGGACTATGAACTCACAGTCACAATATGGGGCTCAAATCCATAACACAACTGGTTCCTGCATCAGGTAGGTCTGTGGTATTTCAAGGCTCCCACTGATGACAGCTGAGTCAGCCTGGCTCATTGGCAAGTTGGCCAACAGGAAATGTTGCCATTGCAGTCTCAAAGCAACTTTCTCCTTGTCCTGGGTAACTAGCAGTGGGAAACCTGCCAGACAGGGCCCTGGCTCGACAAGCAATGTCGGTTTAGCTGGTTGTACTCCCCAGTACTCCACTATATTTCAGCGCCTTGGGACGTCCTCCCGACGTGAAAGGCGCTCTATAAATGTAATTTGTTGTTGTTGTTGTTGTTATATACAGCTAAACTCTGGGGTCCCCAAGCCCTGACTCTCACTAACATGTGCCTAATACTCTCTACGAGATTATCTTGGCAGCCTGCATCCCTGTGGAGAGAGAAAGTGTGTATGCCATTTTAGAGGGAAATTTCCATTCCTAAGTGTAGAATATGTATGTATACATGTATAATATGTAGAACTAACTGTGTCTGATACAGGATAAGTTTGCTTTCCATCATCTTAATATCAACAATAGCAACAACAAAATGACATCTGTATGGAGCCATGTCATCAATCAAGTCCCGCACTAATTATCGATCCATCAATCAATCCATCAATCGATCCATCAATCGATCCATCAATCGATCCATCAATCAATCAATCCTTACATTTATATAGCACCTTTCATGTCGACAGCACTTCCCCACCAATACATCCATCAAAATACACTTACGTCCTTTCTTCTTCTTCTTTTTCTTCTTTTTCTTCCCTCCAGAACTTTCCCCTTCACCATCTCCTTCTGTTGGATAAAAGATAAACTTTGCCTGAGAACAGGTCGTGTTTCACGCAGGACTTTTTAGTGAAAATAAACACAAATGTTCCGGTGTTGACGGTAAACTTGCCTTCCTCTCCATCTTCGTCTCTCTCTTTGTCCTCTAGGGCTTGCTTCTTCAGCTGGGCTGTCACGTCGTTAACACTCGTAACATTACTAGACTCTTTCTCATTGTCATTTTGTGCCCCTAAAAGGAACAGTAAGTGTTGAATGACTGAACATTTAAGAGTTCTATCTGCAAGTCAGCTGGAATGGAAATTTGATGCCTAGTTATTAAATAATAATAATCTTTGCATTTGATATAGTGCTTTTCACATCTTATCGATGTCTGAAAGCGCTTCACAGAATATATTGTAAAGTTAATTGACTTTATGGGCAAAACGTGGCAGCTAATTGCCCACAGCAGTGTCCCACAAACAGTCATGGATTGAAATGATAAATTTTTATTATTGTGGTTTCTTTTGGACGGATTATTATTAGGCATGTGTATGGAATAAGGAAACTTGCCCATGGTTTCGCCCTGATCTGCCTGGATTCGAACATAGGTCTCAAGCTTGTAAGGCTAGTGCTCTAAACCACTGAGCTACAGGAGCTCCACTAAAATCTCTCTCTCGTACTTTAAGGGAAAACCCACTCCAACAAATTGCATTCGTTGAGACATAATAATAACAATCCTTGCATTTATTACAGCATCTAATCACGTGATTGAAGTGTTTCAAAGCACTTCACAGAATATACTATTTGGGGAATTGACTATATTTGTGGGCAAATAGCAGCAGCCATTTGCATACAGCCGTGTCCCACATACAGCAGTGGATTGAGTGATCAAATTTTTTTTAAAAAGAAAATTTTGGCGGGATTATTTCACCCAGAACAGCAATCCATCAATCGAGTAACAAACGGGTTCCTACCTACAACTGTTCCTTACTAGGAATTATTATTGCCAATAATATATTGCACAATTCTTAAATGATTCAGCAACAGTTAACGACAGAAGCATCCACCCAGCTAGCTTGGCACGTCTGATCCCAGAAGATTAGGTTCACCGTGATAAGCAATGAATCATCAGGGTGTAAGTAACATTTAGTCTTTACTTTTACACTCGCCCAGTGGCAAGCTGATGCTAAAAGACAACACAGCCAGGGTTGCTGCCCCATGAAATAAGCTTTTACAGCTAGAATAATAACCATCTCTATGTTGTAGTGTTGGAATTAATGCTCACTTAATGAAGGCCATTATTGCTGAACTTTACACAGTAACTCCTGTGAAACTTTCATCTCACTTTATGTGGAAACTTGAGTCAAAATTAGGTATAATAATATTACAATAATTAT
Source organism: Hydrolagus colliei (assembly GCA_035084275.1). Lineage (NCBI taxonomy): Eukaryota > Metazoa > Chordata > Chondrichthyes > Chimaeriformes > Chimaeridae > Hydrolagus > Hydrolagus colliei. Next base: position 10,315,425 of record CM068746.1, on the reverse strand, counting down.
CCTTGCATTTGATATAGCGCCTTGTCAAGTCTTCTAGACGTCTAAGTGCCTCACAGAATATACTGTAATGTGAATTGACTGTATGATTTGTGGACAAAACATGACAGCTGATTCCACACAGCAGAATCCCACAACAGTCCTGGATTGAGTGATTAATGCAGATTGAGTGACCAAGTGACTATGGATCCACTCCCCAGTTCTTAAGTGATGGTCACTAAATTGGGAACCATGTCTAAAAATAAAATCTTCCTTGGGGTGGCTCGAGTGTATGACAGGTCTCTCTGGGAATAACAGATTCTGAGACAAAATACTTGACTCACAGCAAAACCAAGAAGGTAATCATCAATAATAATAATCCTTGCATTTTGATATAGGGCTTTTCATGTCTTTTAGACGTCTCAAAGCGATTCACATGGTATATCACTGCAAAGTGAATTGACTGTATATTTGTGGGCAAAGACGCGGCAGCCAATTGCGCACAGCAGTGTCCCACGAACAGTTGTGGATTGAAACAACCAATTAATTTTTTTTTCTTTAGGGATTACTATCAAACGTGGAGTAAGGAAACTTGTCCAAGGTTTCGCCCTGACTGGAATCGATCCCAGGTTTCCCGCTTGCGAGGCGAGAGCTCTAACCACACAGCTACAGGATTCCACAGTAATGCAAAGCACTGCTGATCAGCCAAGTGGCCAGTCAATAAAGCTTGGGAGTTACAGGTTACGGTCCTGCAAAGCTCTGCGGTGACAGATTTTTATATCAAACCTCTCTCCTGTCTCTAGCCAAGATCATACAGATACAACAGAACATATCAAACATAGTGACATATCAGTGTCATCATAATTATACGGATGTCTCTCTCTCTAATAATGTATTATTACACTTACGCCATTAACTGCTATGTTAATAACAATAATAACGTTTGCATTTAAAATAACGCCATATCACATTGTTGAGACATCTCAAAGCGTTTCACAGAATTTATTGTACATTTTGTGGGCGAAATGCGGCAGTCAACAGATGGGGTGACCAAATTATTATTATTTCTCTGAATGTATTGGCTCAGCTCAAACTACACATAAAAGAAAGTTATTGCATTATAGTAGTTCAGTTAAAAAAAATCCTCAACAAATAAAACACGTTCAGCTCAGGCAAGCAGCTTTGCAGGAAATGGACCAGTTGCAAATTATCTTGCACCTGGTGTGATCTAATATGGAGTGGCTGGCATGTGTGTGGGATCATTTTGAAACTCAAGCTTGTGGATATCACACAACTTGATCATCACCAGCTCATAATTCAATCTCATGCTGTTGGGAAGTAATCATACTGAAAAACAGAACTCAATGGGATTAAACTAAAACAGTGGACAACAATTGCAACTTGAAATCAGTGAATAGTGCAAATGAGACAAAATCCAAGTGACCTCCAGCCAACAAACTGTTGCTTCTCATTGATAATTATTTTCTTATTTCCACTCCCCGGAAGTAAATATATTATTTATAATGTATACCTAGATAGAGCAATAATGACATTTTATAAAAATCTAAATCTCACCACTGCTTTATGGAATCAGTTTACAACCAACATTTATATTTGTTTTCTACAAATGCTGCACACAAAATACAGTAATTACTCATTACAATATATCCTGCAAAACGCTTTGAGACGTGTCAACGACATAAGGCATTTGCATAACAAATGCAAGCATTATTATTACACAGTTCACTTGAGGTACACAATCGTTCTGCAAGGAAATTGTTCATCATGGTTGACGATATGCATCACTTATGCAACAATGTAACATCACAATGTAGCAGCCGCGTTTCCTTATGACATAAACAGAGCAACCTGACTACCTTCATTGTTTACTTTTAACCCAATATGTACAATACTTATACAGGGTATTTTATCAAGGCCAAGTAATACTCAAAATAAACATATTTAACATATTGACTCCATCTATTGACTGTGATGTCCCCTAACTAGCCTATTGTACTTCACAGTAGGGTCCGTCGATGTGGAAATTTTCTGATATTGATATATGGGTGGGCTCATATCGATATATACCGATACATCAATATCACTGGGTTTTTATCTTGTGCACATGCGTGGAAATGGTGATTAGTGGGAGGAGGGGGAATGACTGGTCTGCACATGTCTGATTGTGTTTGGTGGTGGGGGAAGGGAAGAAGGGGGATACGCGCGCATTCAGATACGCTTGCTCTACGCCCAGGAGGTTTGCGATGCCGGCGACAAGGTCAGTTAAATGCTATCTGTGGGTTTCTGTTAGTTTAAGGGAGTGTAATGGGCATTTGAACCTTTGGTTGTATATTTCCTGCATGCTGTAACGTGGCATTTGTTGATGATATACCGATACTTTGTGGATATACCTATTTTTTTTCATACCAAATTTTGCGATATACTGATATATTCAAATTTCCGATATCAGTATATCGATATGAAAAATTATACCCATATAACCGATATATCGCCAGACACTACTTCACAGTAAGCTCTCCAGATCGCTATCCTGCAAGAGGGATACAATATAAATGTTGTAATAAATGGCAATGACATAAACCAGACCTCACGACTGGTTACTAATCATGTACCGATGCTCGGTTTAAAAAAAAGGTTATATTATACCTTGAAAGCCATGATATTTCATACACTTTTGCTTCACCATACGGTGTGTCTCACATCACACACCGTACTCACTCAGCAAGCAGCAGCACGTGGCTGAGTAGATATGAAATCATCTGTCACTATATAACCTACGAATGTTAGGGTTTTCCCCACCCCCCCACCACTTTCAATTCCAGAATAATGTAAAGTATAAAAGCTTTATAAGATAAATAAGTACACAGAGAGGAGCTGGGGGAAAACTAGGCATGACTTATAATTACTGGCGCATGCCATTGAAAACTGATGTAAGTCACTCAATCCACAACTGTTTGTGGGACACTGCTGTGCGCAATTGGTTGCAGTATTTCGCCCACAATTACTTTACAGTATATTCTGAAGTGCTTTAAAATATCTCTGTGATGCATGGCTGCCAACCTTTTTTAACAAAAAAGTACTCCTGAAAGCTAAAAACAGTATTTTGTAGTAAAAAAAAGCATTTCCCCCAGAACCTACCAGTACTTAACGAAAAAATTACAGCGCGAAAAGATGCCAAGTAAAATGGGACTTCAAAATCCCCTGTGTGGCAAAAATTGCATTAATAGGGAGGTCCCTACTGTGTTTCCGTATATGAAAAAAATTGTTCCCAGTAACGCCTTGCGCCTAGCCTAGCGCTAACATTTACAGTGTATCAGCGACGGCATAAAGTAGGTAGCACTGCTTTTGAAGGCAGGGAGAGTTAAAGAGAAAGAGACTGAGACAGAGACACAGAGAGACTGTGAGTGAGATTGTGACAGCCAGAGACTCAAACAGAGAGAGACACAGAAAGAGAGAGAGAGAGCGCGACCGAGACAGACAGAGAGGGAAAGAGACACTGAGAGAGAGACACAGAGAGAGAGAGAGAGAGAGAGAGAGAGACAGAGGGAGACTGAGACAGAGAGAAGGAGAGGCAGAGCATGGAATTTCCAAAATTTGGATTTTCCCCAAAACATATTTTAACAAGAAAAATCGTACTGCCGTATTTACTTCAATTTATCGTACTAAATATGGCAAAAACATACTGGTTGGCAGCTCTGGTGATGTGATATGGTCCTGTATCAAATGCAAGGATTGTTATTAATAAACCTTGCATTAGATATAGCGCTTTTCACGTCTTCTAGATGTCTCAAGGCGCTTCACAGAATATACTGTAAAGTGATTTGACTGTATATTTGTGGGCGAAACGCTGCAGCCAATTGCGCATGGCAGTGTGCCCAGAAACAGTCGTGGATAGAAATGACCAATTTTATTAAAGTAGAAACCCGTTTATCCATGACTCGATGAAACGGCACTTCTGTATAACCGGCACGTCCAAAATAAAAGTCCCCATTCGATAAACCGGAACTTATCTGGAACAATAGCGGTGGAGCATTTGTAAATGCATAAATGATAACATAATAACAGAATATTGTATTAGTACTTATTGTTAAAACTACTCTCTTGTGCTTCTCACCTTTACTAGTAGATGCTGAGCTTGAAGCCAAGATGCTGCGGTTGAGGTTTATAGTCCAGCGATTCTTTTTAAAATGGAGCACGCCAAGCGAGTGAAAAAAACAGAACGTTATTTTAAAGCCATACTAGTGGCTAGCCGATAACCCACATTGTCGCGCAGGTGCAGCATATCGGTTTGCCGCTAGAAGAGTCTAGAGCTATCGGCTTGTCCCTAGTAAAGTCGTGAGACTTTAAAATCGCGCTGCCATTTTTTTCACCTACTTGGTGTCCTCCATTTAAAAAAGAATCGCTGGACTGTAAACCTCAATCAGTAAAGGTGAAAAGCGCAAGAGAGTAGTTTTAACAATAAGTACCAATACAATATTCTGTTATTATCTGTTATTATTTAGTCTGTGTATTGTGTGTGTCAAAAAAACTTATATTTTTTTGATGTGAGTTTTCGGCCGCGGGCCACCCGAATATCCGACAGGCGCTTTAACCAGCATTGCCCAGGTCCCGTGGGTGCTGGATAAACAGGCTTTTACTGTATTGTGTTTCTTTTTGGGGAGGGATTATTATTAGGCGTGAGAAGTAAGGAAACTTGCCCATGGTTTTGCCCTGACTTGCCTGGATTATTATTTCTGCTATTATTATTTCATCTTCAATCCTTAATTTTATTTTAACCTCACCGTCAAATTTGTACTATTAAAGCAGTATACACCTGTCCCCTGCCTGCCAAAAATCAAATGCAGGAACACGGAGAAATCCATACCAAGTACAGGTATCCCCCACTTAACGAAAGGGTTAGGGACTTCAAAACCCCTCGTTAAGCGAAAATTTCGTTAAGCGGGTGAGGGGGAGGTCTCTGCTGTGTTTCCTTATATGAAATAATTTGTTCCCAGTCATGCCTTGTGCCTAGCCTAGCACTAACATTTACAGTGTATCAGCGACAGCATAAGGTAGGTAGCATTGCTATTGAAGGCAGGGAAAGAGAGTTAAAGAGAAAGAGACTGAGACAGAGAGACTGTGAGTGAAATTGTGACAGCCAGAGAGAGAGAGAGAGAGAGAGAGAGAGAGAGAGAGAGATACAGAGAGGGACAGAGAGAGAGAAAGAGAGAGCGCGACCCAGACAGACAGAGAGAGGGAAAGAGACACGGAGAGAGAGAGGGAAAGAGACACGGAAAGAGAGAGAGACAGAGGGAGACTGAGACAGAGAGAGAGACAGAGAAGCAGAGAGAGAGACAGACAGAGCATCCTACCGCTTAAGGTCCTCCCATACTGCAGCGCTCTCTTGGATTAGGTGGCGCTGAAGTAAGTGTGCGTATGTATATGCGCTTGTGTCGCGGAGGCTGCCGGGAGACAAGAGCGCGAGAGATTTAAACTTTCGTTATAGCGAGCGCAGCCTTCACTAAGTACATAGAGGGGTACAAATAGAAACCCTCGTTGTAGTGAAGTTTCGTTAACAGGGCGTTCAGTAAGCGGGGGCTGCCTGTACCCCATTTGAGGTGGCCAGCTGATGCCTGCAGTTATGCAGGGCATTTGTTTTTATCACCTAAAGTGGTGGCAAAATTCCCACCATCCCCTAGAAATTCCCCAGTAGTAATTTCAAAATTCCCCACCAATAAATTGCTCTTTCATTTCCGTCCGCAGTCAAACAGTAGTCACCTTTTAGGCAGTTTTTACAGAATTTTAGGCAAATTAAAGACTTTGTATGTTGATTACTTACTAGATTCCTTCTTTTATATTATTTCAATCATCCATCCTAAAGTTTGAAACAAATGTAAGTTTTTAATCCACACAATTCAGTTTACCTAGTGGTAATTAGGAACCTGGATGTTAAATCGATTGATGTAACGCTTTTCCAGGAGGGGGCGGGCGGTGGGGGGGGTAGTAATCCCATCAAAACGTAAATAAAATATATAATGTGAAGCACTCTGAGAAGTCTTGAAGTCAGGAAAAGGGACTGTATCAAATGCAAGGATTATGATTATTATGAAGAAATCTGTGTTTGACTTTTCTGGGTGTGAATAATACTATTATTATATTGGATAAAATTGTGTCCTTGGAGTTCAGTCCCTGTTAGTGATAATTCCTGATGGGGACTGAACTCAAAGGGGACATCTCACCCCTAATAATCGCTGTCGCGATAATAATAACAATCTCTGGATTTGATATAGCGCTTTTCATGTATTCTAGACGTCTCAAAGTGCTTCACAAAATATACTGTAGAGTGGATTAACTGTATATAATAATCCATGCAGTTTTGACATGGTACCTTATCACGTCTTCAAGACATCTCAAATCGCTCAATACAATGTAAAGTGTATTGTATATTTTTGCGTGTATAATGTCTGTGGAATGTTATTCTGCCCAGATTATTATAATGTAGGATTTGTGGAGTCCTGTTGCTCAGTGGTTAGAGCACTTGCCTTGCAAGCCAGAGACCCGGGATCCATTCCCGGCAAGTCAGGGCGAAACCGTGGGCAGGTTTCCTTACTCCACACACACACACACTTGCCTGATAATATTAATAATCCTCAAGCGAGAGAGAAAGAAAATAAACAATTAATTAATATTGAATAATACTAATCCCGTCACTTCAACCCACACCTGTTTGTGCGTGGAGAACGCGGCTGAGCGCAATTGGCTGCCGAGTTTCGTCCACGAAAAGTAAGCAGGCAGTCACTACACCTTACAGCGTATTGTGTGAAGCACTTTGAGGCACTGACTGGAAGACGTGATGAGGTGCTGTAATCAAATACAAGGATTATTATTACTATTATTATTATTATTTATTAAAAAGTGCCCTCCACTCACTTACCCCCACCTCGGAGTTCAGTCCCTGTCAGTGACAACAGTGACAAGTGTTTAGCTGCTGACAGACAGACTGACTGACTGACCCTGGGACAGACTCCAGTCCCAGCCCCAGCCTGTGAGGCCTAGTGCCCGCCCTGCCGCCTGCCCTGCCCTGCCCCTCCCCTCCAGCCCCACGCTCTCACCGCTCTTGTTCTTCTTTTTCTTCTTCCTCTTCTTCTTCGCGCTCTCCTCCGTCCCGTCTTCTTTCTCTCTCTCCTTCTCCTCCTCCTCCTTGTCCTTCTCCAGGGACCCGTTGACCAGTGGTTCGGCCGCTGTGGAGCCTCTCAGGCCGCCATCGCCCCCTCCCTCTCCGCCTCCCGCCACAACCTTCTCGGCCGTGTCCGCCATCTTGGTGAGGGCAAGAGCGAGAGAGAGGGAGCAGAGGCTGCTGGGAAGAGAGCCCCTGGTTGGGGGGAGGGGAGGGTTGGGGGCAGAGGGGAGGCTATGCGCATGCGTTATTTCCCTTCTCAATCAATTCATTGCAAAGTCACTCACTCACTCCTTCATTCATTGAATCAATATAAAGGCATTTATTACCCAGTCACTATACTTAATCATAATAATAATCCTTGCATTTGATATAGCGCTTTTCATGTCTTCTAGACGTCTCAAGGCACTTCACAGGATACACTGTAAAATGAATTGACTGTGTATTTGTGGGCGAAACGCGGCAGCCGATAGCGCACAGCAGTGTATCACGAACAGTCGTGGATTGAAATTACCGGTTTATTTTTTTCTCGTGAGGGATTATCAGACATGTGCAGTAAGGAAACTTGCCCAAGGATTGCCCTGCCTGGAATCGAACCCAGGTCTCTTGCTCGTACAGATGACTAGAATATTCTCCAGGTCGCACATGTCACAAACCTGTTGAAATATACCCAGTATATCCAGTGGAGCACCCTTTGAGATGACCCCACGATGTGTGTGATAAGGTGCTGTGCCGAAAGGCGAGGATTGTTATTATTATTTAATTCCAATTTCCCGTTTTCTCCCCATATCCCTTAATCCCCTGACCCTGACCTGCCAAATATTTATCAACCTCACTCTTGAAGGTGTGGGTGGATCCAGTTTCCACAGCCTTTTGGGGGAGAGAATTCCAGATTTCTACCAACCCTTTGAGTGAACGAATGCTTCCTGATTTCACTCTTAAATGGCCTGGTTCTAATTTTGACTACCATATGTCCCCTTGTTTTGGATTCCCCTCACCAGAGAAAATAGCTCCTCTGTATTTAATTGAATCCCTTTATCATCTTATTCATGCACTCTCTTGGAATGTAGCAATAATAATAATAATCCTTCCATTTGACACAGCGTACAGTCATGGGACATCTTCAAAGTGCCTCACAGGATATACTTTAAAGTGTAGTGACTGTTTATTTTGTAGGCAAAATGCTGCAGCCAATTGCGCACTTCATCCACAAAATATATAATCAATTCACATCTATACAGTATATATAAAAGCCGTAGGTATGTGTCCTCCTGACGCGGATGGCGCTGTGTCAAATCTATTTTCCATATACATAAAAGCCTTAGTTTCCGCAATTGTAACAATGAATTTCTAAAAGGAAAACAAAAACCAATACAGCTTAAAAAACAACAACAAAGAAAAACAACCCAGTGATTAAAGTTCACCCTTTTTTTGTGAAGAACAAATAGATTCTTTTTAAAAAGTTTCAAAATATATGAATAAACGTGTTCAAAAACACTAGGCCGCATATGTTATGTGGGGGTATAGCTAGTTACAGTATATTCTGTGAAGTGCTTTGACACGTCGCAACGACATGACAAGGCGCTGGGTTAAATTACTGCAGCTTTGAAAGGTTGCTATGAGATTATCTGGCTTGATATAGCAGAGAAGCGTATGAGGTAACATGACAAAGAATTGTTCTTTCAAGGACAAATTATCGTAGCTAGGTTTGTTCATAAATAATCTCTGGGGATACAGTACATAGTAAGGGACTCGACATGTGCAAGCGATGGTCAGGATGGTGGAAGGGCAACTGGATGGACCTTGGTCTTCTTTCGTCTAGCAAATTCTTCTGTTCTTATCTCAGAGCATATCAAATTGTGAACATGTGCCAAATATATCAAGAGGTTCCCGAATAGTCTGAGACGGTTTAAAACCAGGAGGTGCTGTTTACAGTGAATGAGTTTAGGAAGCATATTTAGGATGTCAGCAGGCAGGGAGCTTGTTGATTTGATACTTTAAATATACTGAGTGTCCGTGCTATCAGTTGAGCAGAATACTGTATTGCGATATACAAATACCTGTATATATTTGTTTGATTGCAGATGTCTATGTCAATCTCAGAGCTGATGCTAATGGCCTGTGATCGAAGGCCGGTAAATTCAGAACAAATCTGCGGAAACTTGAGTGAGTGATTAGTAAACGTGTGGAACAAGTTTGGTTATTTTCTCTGTTGGCTGGAGTGAGGACTGTCATTGTGAGAATTATTGAAGGGAACTTCTTTCTTACAAGCGTGAGACACGTGTTTGAATCCAGGCAGATCAGGGTAAAACCTTAGGCAAGTTTCTCACTCCAGCTGTAATAATAATATTAATCCTTGCATTTTGATATAGCACTTTTCACATCTTTTAGTGACTGTAAAATGAATTGACTGTATATTTTTTGTGGGGACGAAATAAGTTGTTGATATGGGCTTTAAAATAGATTTAAAAATTTTAAATGTAGGAATTGATTGATTATGGTACCTTTGATGGAAATCACAGTACTTTAGGGAATGTATGGATAACTGCTGTAAGAAGCCAAAGGCATTTTGTGTATCCAGTCAGAAAGGTATATCTCTCTGTGTGTCTGTCTGAATGTGCTTGTGTGTGTACCTAGCAGTCTGCCTATTTGTGTGTGTGTGTGATGTGTGTGTCCCTCAGGGCTTTGGTTTATGGGGTTGAGGAGATATGTATGTGGGCCTTTGACTCTAGTTATGAGTCACACACCCACAAATACACAGTCAATTCACTTTACAGTATATTCTGTGAAACGCTTGGAGACGTCTAGAAGATGTGAAAAGCACTGTATCAAATGCAAGGATTATTACTATTGTTATAGAATCTTCTGTGAAACACTTTGAGGTGTCTCAAAGATGTGATGAGGCTCTATATCCAATGTAAGGATTATAGTTGTGAGTATTATATTAAAAATATCCTCCTTAAGCACAGCATCAGTGGGATATACTGTATATCTCTGGATATATATATATCTGCATTGTTGATAGTTGCCCATCATATGTGACTCATAACCAGAGACAAAGGCCCACATATATATCTCCTCAACCCCATAAACCAAAGCCCTGAAGGACACACACAAATAGACAGACAGCGAGGCAAACACACAAGCATATTCAAACAGACACTCAGAGAGATAGACCCTTCTGACTGGATACACAAAATGCCTTTGGCTTCTTACAGAATTGTCCATGCATTCCCTAAAGTACTGTGATTTCCATCAAATGTGCCGTCATCAATCAATTCCTACTTTTAACATTTTTTAATCTATTTTAAATCCCACATCCACAACTTATTTCTCCCCCACAAAAAATATACAGTCAATTCTCTTTACAGTACATCCAGTCAAGCGCTTTGAGGCAACCCAAAGACACAGTAAGGTGCGATAGGTTCGCCCACAAATATACAGTCAGTTTTCCTGCTCTCCATCACCTTGCCCCAACTCCCAACCCCCCCTTGCTCTTGTCCCTACCTGACTATACAGCACCTCACCTCCTCTCGATGTGAAAGGCGCTATACAAATGTTGATTGATTGATTGATTGATCCATTATGCAAGGATTATTATATTACTATAATAATAAATGCAAGCTGCTGATAAGTCATTATTTAGAAAGCAACTATGATGTGGAGAAATCTGTAGATCTTATTGTATTATTAGAATTATTTACAGTAGATTTAAAAAAAATTCCATCCGAACATGTGAGAGTTATTGATTGATGTGGAAAAATCTGTTGTGTGTTTATCTGACTACATTCCCTGGGGCTTCGGGTGAGGTTACTGTGATTTAAACTGCGCAGTCATTCCCAGGAGGTGGTTGGTTAGCTGGTTAAGTTAGTAAGTTATTAGGCAAGTTGTTCTGCTCAAGGCTGGTGACAAATCTGAGCAATAGCAGTCAGTTAGATCCCCCCACCGAGGCAGGTTTTGGGGGTTAATAAAGCTTTGCTCCCAGTTACTGCTGAGCAAATCAAAGCATGTGTGTGTATGTGGTGTGTGTGTGTGTGTGTAACCAGGCAACAAGGACTCTATGTCAATGTAAGGCGTCACCTTGTGTCCAGGGCTGGTGGTGGGGGGGGGGTAGGGGTGTGTGGAGGGGTCTGAGATCAGATCAGCTGAGATCCATCCCAGGGACAAGGTTACAGCCAGACACCCTGCCCACCCCCTCCTCCAACACCCTGTCTGTGTGTGTCCACTAACCCATCTTAGTCTTGGAGTGTGTATTTGGATAAGTACAGTCGAGTGATTGATTTGCTGCTGACTTTCAGTGATTTAACATCTGCAGCATCTATAGACCTGCCGCTCATTGATAATTCAGGTATTTATTTATTTATTGTGTGTGTGTGTGTGTGTGTGTGTGGTGTGTGACAATGTGTGGGCTAAAGTTTCAGGAGGAGAAATATATTTAAAACCTTTTGGAAATCCTGATTTCTAGTTACAGCAAATACAGGAGAGAGGCTGTGAGTTTTGTAATTGTGTGTGTGTGTGTGTGTGTGTGTCACTGTGTCTGTGTGTGTGTATGTGTGCCAATGTGTGTTTCTGTGTGTGTGTCTGTTTGTCTGTGTGTGTTAATCAGGATCTGTGTGTGTGTGTGTGTGTCTGTTTGTCAGGGTGTGTGTGTCTGTCAGTGTTTGTCTGTCAGTGTCTGTGTGTCAGTATGTGCGTGTGTCATTGTGTGTGTGTGTGTGTCAGTGTTTGTGTTCCTATGTGTGTGTGTGTCATTATATGTGTGTGTGTGCCAGTGTGTTTGTGTTTGTATGTGTTCCTGTGTGTGTGTGTGTGTGTGTCAGTATGTGTGTGCCAGGGTGTGTGTGTGAGTGTGTGTCAGGGTGTTTGTGTGTGTGTATGTCTGTGGGTGTATGTCTGTGCAAATGTGACTGATTGACTTAACAAACTGGTTGCTACCTCTGCTAGGTAAACAGAGGTGTGTGGAGCAAGGAATCAAACCCACTGTTGACCACTTTCAAACATCCTCCTTGGTTCAAAGGTATGTCACTATAAATATAAATTGCTGTGCCTTTATCCTCTTGATCATCAAGGCAGCCACTCACACAACATATTTCTATATGAAGGATTATAAATATTTAAGATTTAAATATAGTGTACATACTTATATTTAAATCTGATTGTTATAAATATACGAATTAAGTGCTTTGAGATGTCTCAACGACGAGAGGTAAAACGCTTTATCAAATGCAAGGATTATTATTATTATAAAGCGCATTACAAACGCACAATCATTGATTTAGGAGAAGCACACATCTGTGATAGACGGAAATTAATCATTTTAATTTCCGTTTGTTGTGCAGTGTCAATTACGTACGCAGTTTGTTGAATAAACTTCCAAAAGTTAGAAGGATTTGTGAAAGAACTTGGAACTGAACTACTGACAAATGCAATTGAATGTGTTCCTTTGAACAGGTTCCTGAAATACCTTCTGGGAAACCCTAATCCCAGACACAATGGCAGCAACAAATTTAGATATGGCTAACGTGCTCTTCTTTGACCAGGTGAGAAAATGTTGTTTTGTTTAAATATGAACTACAACAACAAATGACATTTACGCAGTGCCTTTCACATCGGAAGTACGTTCCAAGGCGCTGGCCGCGAGTTAGACCTGAACTGGGAGTTTAGGATCAGGAAGCGGTGGAGAGCAGGGAGGGTGGGGGGGTAGGAGGGTGACTAAAGGCGCATGGTTGAAGAGGAGGGTCCTGAGACGGGCCTTGAGGGAGTCAAAGGATGGAGGGAGCGAGGCCGAGGGATAGAATACATGTGGCACGGAATACATGAACACAAAGTATTTGTAATAGATTCTAAACAGAAACCAAAGCACTTAATGGCCTCAATAGCAGGAATGTATTTGTGTCTCAACAGGAACAGCCTAAAAGGGTCTACAAAAGAAGCAAGAGATCAGCGGAGGAGCTGAAAGCTGCCATGCGTCATCTAATCATTAGCTCCCGCACATCAGCTATCATCCAAAAGTAAGAACGTTTCCTTAACCGACGACCAATGCTTAGATTGTGGAGCTCCTGTAGCTCAGTGGTTTGAGCACTCACCTTACAAGCGTGAGACCTGTGTTCGAATCCAGGCAGGTCAGGATGAAACCTTGGGCATGTTTCCCTACTTCACACACATGCCTAATAATAATCTGTCCCCCCAAAAACCAAACAATAATAAAATTGGTCATTTCAATCCACGACTATTTGTGGGGATGCTGCTGTGCGCAATTGGCTGCCACGTTTCGCCCACCAATATACAGTCAATTCACTTTACAGTATATTCTGTAAAGCACTTAGAACATAAGAACATAAGAATTAGGAGCAGGAGTAGGCCATTCGGCCCCTCGAGCCTGCCCCGCCATTTGATAAGATCATGGCTGATCTTCTGACCTAACTCTTAATTACCTGCCCTATCCCCATATCCCCTAATCCCTCTATTTTTTTTTACAAAAAACTATCAGTCTGAGCCTTGAAAATGTTCAAGGACTGAGCATCTACAACCTTCTGGGGTAGTGAATTCCATAAATTCACTACCCTCTGAGAGAAGAAATGTTTCCTCAACTCTGTTCTAAAAGGCTGACCCTTCATTTTAAGACTGTGACCCCTGGTTATAGATTCTCCTACCAGGGGAAACAGTCTCTCAGTGTCTACTTTATCCAGCCCTTTAAGAATCTTATATGTTTCAATAAGATCTCCCCTAATTCTTCTGTACTCCAGAGAATATAGCCCTAGTTTTTCAACCTATCCTCATAGGTCAGTCCCCTTATCCCAGGAACTAACCTAGTGAATCTACGCTGCACCAGCTCTAAGGCAAATATGTTCTTTTTTAAAAAGGAGACCAAAACTGCACACAATACTCTAGGTGCAGTCTCACTTTCCTACTCTTGTACTCTAAAACTTTTGCAATGAACCCTAACATACCGTTTGCCTTCTTAGTTGTTTGCTGCAAACTAACTTTTTGCGACTGGTGTACAAGGACACCCAAATCCCCCTGAACACTAACACTATCTAATCTCTCCCCTTCTAGAAAATAATCTGCTTTTCTATTTTTGCTACCTAGTTGAATAACTTCACTTTCCCACATTAAATTCCATCTGCCACCTACTTGCCCACTCTCCTAGCCTATCTATATCCCGTCGCAATTTTTTTGCATCATCCTTTGGAGCTTGCTCTCTCACCTAAGTTTAGTGTCATCCACAAATTTAGATACGTTACATTCAATGTCCTCGTCTAGATCATTGATGTAAATTGTAAATAGCTGAGGCCCAAACACTGATCCACTAGTCACATCCTGCCAATTCGAGAATGACCCGTTTATACCTACTCTCTGTTTTCTACCCGTTAGTCACTCTTCAATCATGATAATATGATCCCATTAATCCCATGGGCCTTAACCTTGTGCAATAGCCTTTTATGTAGCACTTTGTCAAATGCCTTCTTAAAATCTAAATATACTATGTCTACTGGTTCCCCCCTATCTAACCTGCTAGATACATCCTCAAAAAACTCTTAACAGATTAGTTAAGCATGACTTCCCTTTTCTAAAGCCATGTTGACTCTGCCTAATCTTGTTATGGTCTTCCAGCTATCCGATAACGACATATCTTATAAACGAGGTTTATAAGATCATGAGGGGTTTCGACAGGGCAAATAGAGAAAAACTATTTCCACTCGTGGGTGAATCTGTGACTCGTGGTCACAGATTTAAAATAGTTTCAAGGCGAAGTAGAGGGGAGCTGAGGAGAAATGTTTTCACTCAGCGAGTTGTTGAAATCTGGAATGCATTGCCTGAAAAGGTGGTGGAGGCTGATTCGATAACAACTTTTAAAAGGGAATTAGATCTTTATTTAGGGAGAACAGGTCTATTAGGCTATGGGGAGCGGGCAGGGCAGTGGGATTGAATCCCTCTTTTCAAAGAGCCGGCACAGACTAGATGGGCCGAATGGCCTCCTTTTGTGCCGTAAAATTCTATGAATCTATGAATCCTCAATTAAGGATTCAAGGATTTTCCCTACCACTGATGTCAGACTAACTGGTCTATAATTCTGCATCTTTTCTCTCCACCCTTCTTAAATAGTGGTGTTACATTTGCAATCTTCCAATCACTGGGAACCGTTCCAGAATCCAAAGAATTTTGAAAGATCAAAGACAAACCATCCACTATCTCAGTAGCCACCTCTTTTAAAACCCAAGGATATAGGCCATCAGGTCCAGGGGATTTATCAGTTCTTAGACCTGACAATTTACCTAAAACCAATTCTTTACTAATATGAATTTCCCTAAGTTGCTTGCTAACATTGTCTTCTTGGTTCCCCTCTATTCTTGGTGGGTTTTCAGTGTCTTCTTAGGTGAAGACAGTAGCAAAGTACTTGTTTAATGACTCTGCCATGTCTATGTTCCCTATTATAATTCCTCCTGTCTCTGCCTGTAACAGACTCACATTTACCTTTGATAGCCTCTTCCTCTTTATATATTTCTAAAAACTCTTGCAGTCTGTCTGTATATTCCTCTCTAGTTTGCCCTCATATTCCATTTTCTCTCTCTTTTTGGTTCTCCTTTGTTGATCCCTAAAGCTCTCCCAATCCTCGGGTTTACTACTCATCTTAGGTTTCTTCTTTTAACTTTATACTTTCCCTAACTGCTCTATTTAGCCACAACTGGACCACCTTTCCCGTGGCATTCTTATTCCTCAAAGGAATATGTGCTCACTGGGAATTTTGCATTATTTCCTTAAACGTCTGCCATTGCTGATCTACTTAAGTCTAATTTAGCTAATTTTAGCTAAATTTATTTTAACTAAATTTTATTTTAGCTAAATCCTCTCTCATACCAGCAAAGTTGGCTCTACTAAATTTCAAGACCTTTGCTTCAGACATAACTATTTCCCTCTCCAACTTAATGCTAAATTCCATCATATTATGATCACTTTGCCCTAGAGGAGCCTTAACTTCCAGTTTGTTGATCAGCCCTGTTTCATTACATTGAGACATTGATAAAATGTGAAAAGTGCTATATTGAATGCAAGGATTATTATTATTATTAAATGCAAAAAATACCAACTGTGAAATAGTAATAATAATAATAATAATAATAATTTGGTCCCTCAATCCACGACTGTTTGTGGGGACGCTGCCTTGCGCAATTGACTGCCGAGTTTCGCCCACAAAATATATACAGCCAATTCACTTTACAGCTGGGGGGTTATCTGTGAGGTGCTTTGAGATGTCTCAAGGACATGATAAGACACTGTATCAAATGCAAGGTTTATTATTTTACAATATATAGATATATACGTATGAATATTTATCAGACTAACAGCAGCGAAAACTAATCTTGATATTACCATTTGGCTGCAATGGTAGTATGTACAATAAAAGGGCTGGTTGGATATAAATGATTATTATGCACACACATATATATATCAAAGAATCATAGAATTTTACGGCACGAAAGTAGGCCATTCGGCCCATCTAGTATGTGCTGGCTCTTTGAAAAGACCATCTTAATCCCACTGCCCAGCTCTCTCCCCATAACCTAACAGACCTGTTCTCCCTAAATAAAGATCTAATTCTCTTTTAAAAGTTGTTATCGAATCGGCCTCCACCACCTTTTCAGGCAATGCATTCCAGATTCGAACAAGTGAGTTCGCCCACAAAATATATATAGCCAATTCACTTTACAGCTGGGGGGTTATCCGCTGAGTGAAAACATTTCTCCTCAGCTCCCCTCTGCTTCGTTTTGAAACTATTTTAGATCTGAGATTCGCCCACCAGCGGAAACAGTTTTTCCTTATCTGTCGAATCCCCTCACGATTTTATAAACCTCTATTAGGTCTCCTCTCAACCATCTCTGTTCTAAAGAGAATAAACCTAGCCTATCTAGCCTTTCTTCATAACTGACGTCCCTCAATCCTGGTACCATTCTAGTAAACCTTCTTTGCACCCTTTCCAATGCCTTAACATCCTTCCTAAAGTGTGGTGACCAGAATTGGACACAGTACTCCAGCTGAGGCCTAACTAAAGTTTTATAGAGGTTAGTCAGCACTTTCTGACTTTTGCTATTTATAAAGCCTAGTATCCTATATGCCTTCTTTGCATATCTCTGCATTAAACTTCATCTGCCACTTTATCATTTTATCTATATCTTCTTGCAGATATATAATACAAATAAATAATCCTTGCATTTGATATAGCGCTTTTCACATCTTATCGACGTCTCAAAGCGCTTCACAGAATATATACTGTAAAGTGAATTGACTGTATATTTGTGGGCGAAACGCGGCAGCCAATTGCACACAGCAGCGTCCCCCACAAACAGCCGTGGGTTGAAAATGACCAATTTTTATGATTGTGGTTTTATTGGGACACATTATTATATCTGGATAGATATATTATGTCTCTGCAGATTGAGTAAGAAAAAGAAGCACGCCACAATATCAAAACCTGCCACTCATGAAGATGCCTTGCATCCTAAGAAGAGAAAGCTGTTAGACACACCCAGGAAATTGTCCGATGAAACCAAAAGCCAACTGGAAGAGGAAGATCAGAACGACCAGTTTGAGGAGCTGAAGGCGAATGCTCACAATCTCCTCCGCGACATCGAGAAAATGTTCTATTACTGCAAGGTCTACAGAATTCCCTACCCGGGCGGCCTGGAGAACATACTGAACTACAACTGGGCCGATCTGACCAAAGGCGCCAATTATACCAACAGAAACTCAAACACGTGTCAAGCTGTGATCAAACCCATCAAGCACTCGATCAGATTAAGCTCCCTGGAGCGAGCCAGCGAGGGTGCACCCGGGGTAGATAAAGGCACAGCCAGAAAGAAGTTAGGATCGGACCAATTCACAGTGGACGATAACGCATCTCCTGCCAAGGAAAAGGCTAATAGGCGTGAGTGTGTTATTATACCTTCAATATTTCTCTTATAAATAATAATCCTTACATTTGATATAGCGCGTTTCATATCTTATCGACGTCTCAAAGTGCTTCTCAGAATATACTGTAAAGTGAATTTACTGTATATTTAGTTGGCGAAACGGAGCAGACAATTGCGCACAACGGCGACCCCACAAACAATCGTGGGTTGAAATGACGAATTTTATTATTGTGTTTTTTTTTGGACGGATTATTATTAGGCGTGTGGAGTAAGGAAATTTGCCCAAGATTTCACCCTAATCTGACTGGATTTGAAACACAGGTCTCATGGTTTTAAGGCGAGTGCTCTATCCACTGAGCCATAGTACTAATCTGAATACTAATCCCTCCCCCCACCAATTGGCCACTCAATCCACGATCGAATCCTTGCATTGGCTGCTGTGTATTGCCCACAAAATACACAGTCACTACACTTTACAGTAGCTCAGTGGTTAGAGCACGTGCATTTCCAAGCGTGAGACTTGTGTGTTTCGAATCCAGTCAGGTCAGGTCAGGGCGAAACTTTGGGCAGATTTGCTTACTCCACACTAGGGACCGTCAATATAGAAATTTTCCGATATCGATATATCGGTGGGCTCATATCGATATATTGATATTTCCAGTTTTTTTTATACTGTGCATGCACATGCATTCGGGGGCATGCACGCATTCGGAGGTGCACACGCATTCCGATATGCGTGCGCATTCCGTGCTCTAGGCCCAGGAGGTTTGCAATGCCGGCGACAAGGTAAGTTGGAAAAGTTCACATTATACCAATAATACCGATATATTGCCGAAACTGATGTACCGATATTTATGATATCCCGATATATTTTTTTATATCGGATTTTTCGATATATCGATATATTTTAAATTCCGATATCGGCATATCAATATGAAAAATTATACCGATATAACCGATATATTGATATATCCCTGGACACTACGCCACACACACTCACACTCATACACACACACACGCGCCTAATAATAATCCTTCAAAAAAAAGCAGTAATAAATTGGTCATTTTCAACCCCCGACTGTTTGCGGGGACACTGCGCAGTTGGCTGCCATGTTTTGCCCACAAATATACAGTCAATTCACTTTACAGTATGAAGCGCTTTGAGACGTCTCGATGATGTGATAATGTGCTGTATCAAACGCCAGGATTATTATTATTATAATTTATGCGGGTGCAAGTATTTGGGCTTTGTCCCAATCTGGTCAATCCCTAGTAGGTGGAGTCAGTTATATGAGTGACTTGGTTCTGTATATGGTGCAGTGACTTTGTAGGAACATAGGATCAGGAGTAGGACCATTCAGCCCCTCCCTGCCATTCTATAAGATCATGGCTGATCTGCACCTCAACCCCGCCTTTGCTCCATACCCCTTGATCCCTTGACCTGCCAAACATCTCCTCACCTCAGCCTGGACAACGGGACTGGGATCCTCAGCCTTTTGGGGGAGGGAGAGTGCTGGATTTGGGGTAATTGGTTCCATGCTGTTTGCTGAACTTTCCACACCATGATGTGCAGACAGCAATGATCAGCGGTTCCTAGTTTTCCTGTAAATACTTTGTCTTGTGCAAGAAATACAGCCATTTTATTGTTATCAGCAGCAGCAAACTACCTTAATATTGAAAGAATCTGATTTGAAGACGTTACACAATAATAACCCTTGCATTTGATATAGCACCTCACCATATCTTCTGGACGTCTCATAGCGCTTTAGAGCATATACTGTAAAGTGAACGGACTGTGTATTTTGCGGGTGAAATGCGGCAGCCGATTGCACACAGGAGCGTCCCCACAAATAGTGGTGGATTGAGTGATCAAATTTTTTTTCTTGAAGTGTTTATTACCCCCTGGAAAAGCAACCCACCCATCTGCTAACAAACAGGTTCCTACTTACTGCTGGGTAAACAGAGGCATGTGGAGTAAAGAAACTTGCCTAAAGTTTCACTCTGTCTGGGAGTTGAACCTGGGTCCTCATACTTGTGGGGTGAGTGCTCTAACCACTGAGCTACACGACTTCGTTTTAATATCCCCTAACATTTAATGTACCTGTGAATTTCCTTTAAATACTAATAACATTTTCTTTCACGTGGCCTTTTGACTAATGATATTCTCTTCTTTAAGGTAAAAAAAGCAAAAAACAACCTCATGCCAAGCAACCGACGAGCAGTGTCAAAACAGGTATAATTCAATTCAGAAGAAAATAAAATCACAAAGGCTCTGTCCGGGAATCAAACTCAGGTTCCTATAGATATAAATAAACTCCAGGTATAATGGGTTGGAGACTTTGTGAGGCAAAGTCCAGCCAATTACATCTAGAGTTTATTTTTCAGTAAGCTACAGTAAAACCTTGTTTATCCAGTACCCAACCGACCGGCATACTCAACCAACCAGTATCTCCCAATACAATTCACCATTCCAGTAACCGGATCTCTTACCGTAGCCATTCAGGACACTCGTGGTATGCTCACTTTGTGCTTGCATACAATGCATGCGCATGCGCACTTATTAAACTTACTGAACGCTGGAATGCTTTTTCACTGATAATTTTACTGAGTGTGCTACAATGTTTTATTGGTAAGTATCCATACAATATTTTGTTATTATTTAGTCTATTATTATGTGTTTTAAAATAAGTTCATATTGGGGGAATGTTCGTCAACTTGCCACTCGAATATCTGACGTATTTGATTAATCGGCACCGTTAGGTGCCGGATAACAAAGATTTTACTGTATCTACAGTAAAAGCCCGTTTATCCGGCACCCTCGGGACCTGGCCAATGCTGGTTAAAGTGCCTGCCGGATATTCAGCCGAAAACCCAACACAAAAAATAAATAAATAAAATTACAACAACAAAAAATTTACAATGCATTTTTCCGGATAAATTCTGGTTAATTGAATGCGGACCTTTTTTTTGTGATGCCAGTTATACGGAAGTTACGGTTGATCAGGTGTCGGATAAACAGACTTTTACTGTATTTTGTTTCTCCTGCCTTGCCTTCCCTTCTCTCCCTTTCCTCTCATTACTATAACTAGGGGGTCATAGTTTTAAGATTAGGGGTCAGCCTTTTCGCACCGAGTTGAGGAAAAACTTCTTCACAGAGGGTAGTGAATTTATGCAATTCTCTATCCCAAAAGGCTGTAGATGCTCAGTGCTTGAACATATTCAAGACTGAGATTGATAGATTTCTTATGGATAAAGGGATTAAGGGATATGGGGATAAGGCAGGGCAGGTGGAGTTAGATTAGAAGATCAGCCATGATCTTATTGAATGGCGGGGCAGGCTCGAGGGGCTGAATGGCCTATTCCTGCTCCTAATTCTTATGTTCTTATTAATTTGTGTTGATAACAACAACAACCCAAATGATATTTACTCAGAGCCTTCCACATCCCGAGGTGTTGGACATTCAGGGGTTTGGACACAAACTGGCGGGGTCAGGAGAGGGTATAGGCCAGGGAGAGTAGGGGGCTGGGGGTGTGGGTTGTTGGTGAAGGTGCAGTCGAGACAGGAGGGTTTTGAGACAGAACTTGGAAGAGGTGACGGAGGAAGCGAGGGGAAGGGATTGTGGGGATGGACTTCCAGAGGTTTGGGGGCAGAGAGGCTGGAGGACTGACCAACGATGGCGAGGTGGGGCCAGGCAGAGGACGTGGAGTGGCCTGAGCCTCACCTGAGTAGAGGGAGCGGACAGGTTGATATGACATTCTGATTTCTCCTAGACATCAAGCTCTGTGTCTTCTGATCACTGCAGTGACTGGGCCTGTGTGCATCTCAGATATTAGCAAGTTAAACTCAGGTCACTGGCTCTTTAGATAATTAAGCACCGAGTTTGTAACATAATCAACTAACGACTGTTTCTGTTTTAATATTTTTAAGTGCGTAGAGCGGTACGCATGCCGGGAGAAGTGATAAATTTCTCAATGCTGTGCAAAGATTGCAGAGAAAAAGGTGAGAGAGTGATGGACAATAGATAGAAGCTTTTTTTGTGTAGTGATTTCTACCTGATTATATAGGAAGGTAAGAACATAAGAATAAAACAATTTTTGCTGGCGGAAGGAAACCAAAGGCCCACCCAGTTGGCCTTCCACTGTGGAATCGTACTTTAATATAATTCAAAATGAAAGACTATTTTTAATATAATTAAAGTACGATTCCACACTACCATCCTGACAGTCTCTGAACATAATATAATCGTAGAATCGTAGAATCTTACGGCACAAAAGGATGCCATTCGGCCTATCGAGTCTGTGCGGCTCTTTGAAAAGAGCAATTTAATCCCACTCCCCAGCTCTCTCCCTATAACCATGCAAACCCATCCTCCCCAAATCCTCCCCATAGGTCTACCTACCTATTATAATAATAATCCTTGTATGTGATATAGCACTTTTCACATCTTAAAAGCGCTTCACAGAATACACTGTTAAGTGAATTGACTGTATATTTGTGGGTGAAACACAGCAGCCAATTGCACACAGCAGTGTCCCCCACAAACAGTCGTGGATGGAAAATGATCAATTTTATTATTGTGTTTTTTTGGGGAGGGATTATTATTAGGTGTGTGTGGAGTAAGGAAACTTGCCCAAGGTTTCGCCCTGATCTGCCTGGATTCAAATACAGGTCTCACACTTGGAAGGCGAGCGCTCTAACCACTGAGCTACAGGAGCTCCCACAAACATGTCATGTCTCAAACTATTTACTGTGTCCCCAGATATTATTTTCTAATACAAATCGATCTCATTTATTCTTAAAACAAACAACACTTTCTGCTTCCGCTGTTTCCCCCGAGGGAGCTTGTCCCACATGTTTACTAATCACAGTTTTTTATTTGCTAAGAATAATAATTAGTGCAATTGGCTAACGCGTTCTGTCCATAAAACAGTCAATTCACTTTACAGTGAAGCGCCTTGAGATGACTCGAAGATATGATAGGTGCTATATCAAATGCAAGGATTATTATTATTACTATCATTATCTGTCCATCTTTTTGGAACAGGTCACAGTTTTTATTATTATTTATCTCATTGCATTTTCCCTGTATCTTATGCAGCCAGAGGATGAATGTGTAACTGGGATCTCTGCTTAATTCACAATTGAAGCTTGAGGAATCTCTGAAATTAAAGTGTGTATTAGACTGAAATGTCACCATATTAAATGCCTTTCATATTGTTTGCTTCTTGCCCCCAGGCTGGATGGTTAAATCACTCGAAATTTCAGAAACAAAGCGAGACCTGAAGTCAACCTATCTGTTTATTCTGGACAAACTCCGGACCACACTCCTACAAATGTACATATTTAATCATCAAAACATCTGTCATGATTTATTAAGATATGTGGAGGAGAGGTTTGGTTTAAAAACCATGAATCTTTCCCTCTTATCTTGGTTATATCTCTCCAATCTACTGAGTCTTTCCTTGGAGGAGAGTTAGGAAGTCCCACTTGACTCCACTCCTTTGAAGTGGATTTAATAACACTAATAATAATAATAGTAATATGACATTCATGTACACTCAGCCCTCGCTTAACATTGCAGCTGTGTTTGCGAAAGATATGACTAAGCGAGACAACGTTAAGCAAACCGGGCAAGAATGCCGGACGTTCAGTGTCTATGTACTCCTACGCTACCCAAAGTAGTTAGTTTCCACCTGTGCGAACGACGCAATAGCGAATGTCGCAACGTTACTTAAATATATGTTTCCCATGAATCAACTACGTAATAACGAAACAATGTCAACCAAAACAGCATTGAGCGAGGTCTACCTGAAATAATAAAATAATGATATCATAGAATAATATTAATAAATTCGTACAAATATATTATAATAATATACTAATATAATAGAATAATAACAATAATAACATAATTACATAATTGAGATGCCTCAAAACTCTTCACAGAATATACAGTATTGTGAAGTGAATTGACCATATATGTTGTGGGCGTAAGGTGGCAGCCAATTGCGCACAGTGTGTCTTGGGACATTTTCCCAACGTGAAAGTCGCTATACAAATGTAATTTGTTGTTGTCATACAAACCGTCGTGGATTGAGCAACTAAACTCTTATTCTTGTTTTAAAAATGTATTTATTTGGAGATATTATTATTAGTTATAATCTTCATAAAGATGAAAGGTGTTTAGTATCACCCAGAGTGTGTTTTTTTAAAAAGAAAAACAGTGTTCAATATAGATAGGAATTGACAATAAATAATGTTTTGATTCAGAGCAGAACAGAACGTAAGGCTGAAGGAGCTTGGCTATGACAAACCTATCATTTTCCAGCATTACGAAGATACCAAGAAAGATGAAACAGGGAAATTCAGGAAGCTGATCATTAAACCACCAGTCCCTGTACTGAGTGAGGGTTTGCCACGTATCCCAATTATTAAGACAGAGAACCTCGAACTCAAAAAGTTACGCTGTGAAGTCAATGATGGATGCACCACCATTTAGTATCCTTGAATACGTACAGATTTATTTTCAGATACACAGGCTCTGCCTGTAAATACCTAATGTCATTAAATATAATAATGCGGGGACATGAGAGGCTTGACATGTCAATATATTAACGTATAATATTAATCTTTGCATTTTTAGAATAATAATAATTATCCTTGCATTTGATATCGTGTTTTTCACATCTTCTAGATGACTGAAAGCGCTTCACAGAATATACAGTAAAAGTGAATTGCCCATATAGGTTAAGTGTTCTTCCCACAAATACATTCACCACACTTTACAGTGGGTCCCTTGAAGCGCTTCGAGACGTCTCAATGATGTGATAAGGCGCTATCTCAAGTTATAGATAAATAATAATAGATTGTTGTTCCTCTCATCCTTACATTCAATACATTCAATACAGCGACTTATGCCGTCGTTGAGACATCTCAAAGCGCTTCACAGGAGACACTGTAAAGTGTGGTGACTGTGCATTACGTGGAATAAGGATATTTAGTTAGTGTGGGAGGGATAGGGTTGTTGTTGATCACTGTGCTTGATATCCTCCTTGATGGCTGCTCCAGTTACCCCTCGGGAAGGATTGCGATCTGCCGGAGCCATTCCTGTTTCTCGTGTCCAGGTGCCTATTACACTAATGTGTTCAGCGATACATCAGAACACGTGATCGTGGCCTCATTCACACCCTTTGGTTTCGGCAGTGTGTGCTTCCCCAACGGGTAAGAGAGAGAGAGTGGGTGAGGGAGTGAGTGGGCGAGGTAGTGGGCGGAGGTGGGAATGAGTGGGAGAGGGGGTCGGCGTGGTAGCGGGGGGGCGAGGGAGTGAGTGGATGAGGCATTGAGTGGGCGAGGGAGTGAGTGGGTGAGGGAGTGACTGGGCGAGCGAGTGAGTGGGCGAGCGATTGGGCGGGCGAGTGAGGGAGTGGGTGAGCGAGTGAGTGGGCGAGCGAGTGAGAGGGCGAGCGATTGAGTGGGCGAGCGAGTGAGTGGGCGAGCGAGTGAATGGGCGAGCGATTGAGCGGGCGAGCGAGTGAGTGGGTGAGGGAGGGAGTGGACAACGGAATGGGCGAGGGAGGGAGTGGGCAAGAAGTGAGAGTCAGTGAGAGAGACAGTGAGAGTGAGGGAGAGAGACAGTGAGAGTGAGGGAGAGAGACAGTGAGAGTGAGGGAGAGAGACAGTGAGAGTGAGGGAGAGAGACAGTGAGTGAGTAAGAGAGAGAGAGAGATGGTGGGAGAGAGAGAACTTTAGGAAGGATATCAGGGCCTTATTGATCACATCTTCTAGACATCTCAAAGCAAGCGCTTCACAGAATATAATGGAAAGCGAATTGACTGTATATTTGTGGGATGTCCTCTCGACGTGAAAGGCGCTATATAAATGTAAGTTTTGTTGTTGTTTGTTTGTTTGAATCACGCACAGCAGAGTCCCACACAAACAGTCATGTTTGTGTGGGTTGAGTGTGCAAGAGACTGCCAGGAAGGCAAACTGGATGGACTTTGATTTTCTTCCGGCCGCAAATTGCTGTGATGGTGATCTTCTGTTGTTTGTTGTGCTGTCAGGTATTTGATGGCTCTGTATCTTGATCAAGAAGGGGGGATGGCAGCAAACGAGAAGGAAACTGAAGTGAAGGTTTGGAAATGGCCGAGGATCTACAAGCTGTTTGAGCCAATCCGGATCAGGGTACGTTTCCTCCCCACCGGTGTTCTCCACGACCGCCTTTGACGTGTCGGGCTGAGACGTTTAACTTTAGGGCCGACACATTTTTAATTTCCAGACACGTTATAATCTTTCTAAACATGTTTGGAAAATATTTGTCGGAAGGATTATTTCAGCGGAGTGAATGGTAAGGAGAGAGTGGCCGGCGCACGGGAAGATGAGAGACACACACAGAGAGAGAGAGTGCTAGTCTGTGCCGTGTATGTGTGTGTGTGTGTGGGAGTGCGTGCGTACGTACGTGCGTACGACGTGGCGACAAAGTGCTCTGACGTCATGCTGCTGATGTCGAACACAGCTGGAGCACCTTTTAATTTCAGGTTGTGGAGAACGCTGCTGCCCACCAATAATAATCCTTGCATTTGATATAGCGCTTTTCACATCTTAACGACATCTCAAAGTGCTTCACGGGATATACTGTAAAGTGAAATGACTGTAATATTTGTGGGCGAAACGCGGCAGCCAATTGCGCACTGTCCGCACAAACAGTTGTGGATTGAAAATGACCAACATTTATTATTGTGTTTGTTTTGGATGGATTAATATTAGGCGTGTGTGTGTGTGTGTGTGTGTGGAGTAAGGAAATTTGCCAAAGATTTCACTCTGATCTACCTGGATTCGAACACAAGTCTCATGCTTGTAAAGCGAGTGCTCTAACCACTGAGCTACAGGAGCTCCACGACAAAACTCAGATCTTTTAAAAGGTTTTTAAAAAAATACGAGCCATACCCTCTCTGCTGAACATGAATGAATTTTCCGTTCAGATTTCCTGCCCCTGGATGTTTTGTGATCTTTTTACTTTTACACTGTTCAGGTCTGAAGTGTTTAAATAAAAATTAAAAATAAATAAATAAATTCCTCTGTATATATAGAGATCACGTTAGATTTGACTTGAATAAGGTCTGTGGAGTCCAGTAGCTCAGTGGTTAGATAGAGTTCTTGCCTCGGAAGCAAGAGACCCAGGTTCGATTCCCAGGCAGGGTGAAATGTTGGGCAAGTTTCCTTACTCTACACACACACACACCACTGATATCCTGATATCACTGATACAGGTAAGTAGGAACCCGGTTGTTAGTTGATTGGTGGATCACTTTTCCGGGGGTAATAATCCCTTCAAAAAAAATAATTAAAAAAATTAATAAAAATTAATTTACATTTTAATTTAATTTAATTTAATCCACGTCTGGGACGCTGCTGTGCGCAATTGGCTGGCTGCCGTATTTTGCAAAACACACAGTCAATTCACTTTACAGTATATTCTCTGAAGAGTTTTGAAGCATCTCGAAGACGTGATAATCCTGTAATAATAATCCTTGCATTTCATGTAGCGTTTTTCACGTCTTATCAACGTCTCAAAGTGCATCACAGAATATACTGCAGCCAATTGCACACAGCAGCATCCCCACAAACAGTTGTGGATTGAAATAACCCATTTTTATTATTACGTTTTTTGGGGGAGGGATTATTATTAGGCGTGTGTGTGTGTGGAGTAAGGAAACTTGCCCAAGGTTTCGCCCTGACCTGCCTGGATTCGAATACAGGTCTCATGTTTGTAAGGCGAGCGAGTGCTCTAACCACTGAGCTACAGGAACTCCACAAGGCGCTGTATCAAATGCAAGAGTTACTATCATTCTTATTAAGTTTCAGTTTCCGGCTGAGAACTTGAACCCACAACCTCGTGAATCAGAGGAGAGAGTACCAACACTGAGCCAGGCTGATCCCTGCCAAATGCAGGAGGAGCTGATATTTTGCACCTGTTATCAGCTTTAAAGATGCATTAATTTTGCAAGCATTCCATTAAATCCTCTGGGTGTGTTTGAGACACTGATGCGACTAAGAAGGGGATATATCTATATATCTATATATGTATAAATATATATAACTATATAGATAAATATATATAACTAGCAAAGAACAGCTGGACTCAGACACAGCCATCTCTGGTATGTTTTGGCCCATCTGGTGAAATCCTATCTCATCAAGGCACAGAAATGCTATTATTAGATCCAAGAGCAAACTTCGGGGTGGTGGGTGGGTGGGGTTTAAAAAATAAATAAGAATCCTTGCAATTGATATACAGTAAAAAGCCCATTTATCCAGCACCCTCGGGACCTGGCCAATGCCAATTAAAGCGCATGCAGGATACTCGGCTGAAAAACAACAACAACAAAATCCCCCCAAAATGCACTGTGCCTGATAAATTCCGGTTAATGGAATTCTGACTTTTTTTGAGGTGCTGGATATACAGAAGTTACGGTTGATCGGGTCACAGATAAACAGGCTTTTACTGTAGTACCTTGCTACGTAGATTCATAGATTCATAGAATTTTACGGCACAAAAGGAGGCCATTCGGCCCATCTAGTCTGTGCCGGCTCTTTGAAAAGAGCGATTCAATCCCACTGCCCTGCCCGCTCCCCATAGCCTAATAGACCTGTTCTTCCTAAATAAAGATCTAATTCCCTTTTAAAAGTTGTTATCGAATCAGCCTCCACCACCTTTTCAGGCAATGCATTCCAGATTCCAACAACTCGCTGAGTGAAAACATTTCTCCTCAGCTCCCCTCTACTTCGCCTTGAAACTATTTTAAATCTGTGACCACAAGTCACAGATTCGCCCACGAGTGGAAATAGTTTTTCTCTATTTGCCCTGTCGAAACCCCTCATGATCTTATAAACCTCTATTAGGTCTCCCCTCAATCTTCTCTGCTCCAGAGAGAATAACCCTAGCCTATCTAGCCTCTCCTCATAGCTGAAGTCCCTCAATCCTGGCACCATCCTAGTTAATCTTCTTTGTACCCTTTCCAATGTCTTCACATCCTTTCTGTAGTGTGGTGACCAGAATTGAACACAGTATTCTAGCTGAGGCCTCACCAAAGTTTTATAGCGGTTAGTCAGCACTTCCTGACTTTTGTACTCTATACCCCTATTTATAAAGCCTAGTATCCCATATGCCTTCGTAACAGCTTTGTCTACCTGTCCTGCCACCTTCAACGAGTCACTAACACAAATCCCCAGGTCTTTCTGTTCCTTCACACCATTTAAAATTGTACTATCTAGCCTATATTGCCTCCCTTCATTTCTTCTCCCAAAATGCATCACCTCACACTTCTCTGCATTAAACTTCATCTGCCATGTGTCTGCCCACTTTACCAATTTGTCTATATCCTCTTGCAGATGGTTACTATCCTCCTCACTATCTTCAAAATACTTCAAAGAATATACGGCATTATAGTAAAGTGAATTGACTGTATATATTTTGTGGGCAAAATGCGGCAGCCAATTGCGCACACAAGGGTTTCACACAAATAGTCGTGGATTTGAGTGATCACATTATTATTTATTTATTTGTTTATTTTTGAATCCCTTGGAAAAGTGATCCACCAACCGACTAACAACCGGGTTCCTATTTACTGCTGGTAAACAGAGCATGTGAAGAGGAAGGAAACTTGCCAAAGATTTCATCCTGCCCGGGAATCGAACCCTTGCTTGTGAGGCGAGCGCGCCAACCACCGAGCAATGGGCTGTTCGTTTACCATTGTTTCTACCGGGTCCCTTCGCTCTCTGTTGTGAATGGGGTGATTCCTCTCAGCTGTGTCGCCGTGTTGTGTGAAAGCCCGACTCTGTAAGAATCTGTCTGTTTGATTCCTTCCTCGGCCACAGATTAATGAATACATCACAGTGCGGGTATCAGGGCAGTTCTCTATCTGGGTGATATTCCGATGGTATTATGAGGTGATCCGCTTTCCTGTAGCCTCCCTGTGGGATATCATCCCTCCCACACGAGGAGAAATGGTGAGTGCCCGATTATATATAATTAATATACAATAATATCATTAATAATAAGTTATTTGCATATTTATTCCTCTTTTCTCACAGCTAAATAATGATGAAAATATCTTGTTATTATAATAATAATGTTGGAATTTGATACAGTGCCTTATCACTGTCTTCGAGACATCCCAAAGCGCTTCACAGAATATACTGTAAAGTGTAGTGACTGTATATTGTGTGGGCGAAACGCGGCAGCCAATTACGCACAGCAGCGTCCCCACAAACAGTCGTGGGTGGAATGACCAAATTATTATTATTAAAAATATAGTAGAGGGGAGCTGAGGAGAAATTTTTTCACTCAGCGAGTTGTTCGAATCTGGAATGCATTGCCTGAAAAGGTGGTGGAGGCTGATTCGATAACAACTTTTAAAAGGGAATTAGATCTTTATTTAGGGAGAACGGGTCTATTAGGCTATGGGGAGCGGGCAGGGCAGTGGGATTGAATCGCTCTTTTCAAAGAGCCGGCACAGACTAGATGGGCCGAATGGCCTCCTTTTGTGCCGTAAAATTCTATGATTCTATGATTCTATATGCTCTATGCTCCTGTAGCTCAGTGGTTTGAGCACTCACCTTACAAGCGTGAGACCTGTGTTTGAATCCAGGCAGATCAGGTCGAAACCTTGGGCAAGTTTCCTTACTCCATGCCTAATAATAATAAAACACAACAATAAAAATGGGTCATTTCAATCTATTACTGTTTGTGGGGACACTGCTGTGTGCAATCGGCTGCTGCGTTTCGCCCACAAATTTACAGTCAATTCACTTTACAGTATATTCTGTGAAGCGTTTTGAAACGTCGATAAGATGTGAAAAACGCTATATCAAATGCAAGGATTATTATTATTATTATTTGAAGAGATTATTACCCCTAGAAAGTGACCTGCCAATCGACCAACAACTGGGTTCCTACTTACCGCTGGGTAAACAGGATGTGTGCGGAGTAAGGAAACTTGCCCAATGTATTGTGGCCTAGGAATCAAACTCAGGTCCCATGCTTGTGAGGTGTGTGCTCTAACCACTGAGCTAAAGGACTTCACACATTCTTGTACCTGAATCTCTCTGCTCCCGGTCCTGCAAGTATTCTGCGCACAGCTTCATTGCCAGTAAACGTGCCCCGCGCGGTGAGAATGGAGGAATAAGTGGTGGCTAGTTTAGGAATTTATCACCTGACTGGGCACATCGCAGGGGTGTGTGTGCAATTTCACATTTTATACTCAAGGAATAGTTGGCAGCGAGTGGGAGCTGCAGCACCCGAGAACATGTCAAGCAGGCGAGTGGGCAGGTGGGGGGGGGTTGGTGGTTGGAGGGGGGGAGTGGAGCCCAGAGTGTGTGTTGGGGTATATACCACACAACAACAACAACTTTGATTTTTATAGCGCTAGTGTCTGGCGACATATCGATATATCAGTTATATCGGTATAATTTTTCATACCGTTATCCCAATATTGGAAATTTGAATATATCAGTATATCGAAAAATTTGGTATGAAAAGAAAATCGGTATATCCACAAAATATCGGTATATCGTCAACAAACGCCACGTTACAGCATACAGAAAATATACAACCAAAGGTTCAAATGTACTTGACGACACAACGCACACAAGAGCTTAATTTTCTTAAAGAGCCGAAGGGCTCTATCAACCACAACAAACAACAAAAACAGTAACAACAAAGTTCAACAGACTTTCAACAGACCTTGTCGCCGGCAATGCAAACCTCCTGGGCGTAGAGCACGCATATCTGAATGCACGGACATCCCCCTTCTGCTCTTCCCCCCACCAAACACAATCAGACTTGAGCACAATCCTCCCAAGCCATTCATACGTAAAGGTTTGGAACGTGAATAAAAAAAAACTGGCGATATCGATATATCGGTATATATCGATATGAGCCCACCGATATATCGGTATCAGAAAAATTCAATATCGACGGACACTATGTAGCGCCATCCATGCCGGATGGTGACTCAGAGCGCTTCAAACAGTGTATTTGTTGAACACAGACAATATGGGTTAGGGTTAGAAGATAGATTTGAGGCTCAGATGTGTTGAATATTCCTGTATTGTTTCAGGGTTGGATACAGACTGACACCAAATTTACCTCAAAGACGGGGAAGGAACTGTTACGGATCAGAGCTATAAGACTGAAGGAGAAGATGATGAGGATGAAATGGAGTAAGAAAAAAGTAAGTGGTGAATGTAATAAAGCAGGGCGAGGGAGGGAGGGAGGGAGGGAGGGAGGGAAACATTTTGTTTGTATCTGTTGGATAGCCAAGAATTAGCGCACATATCGCCATATCAACCTGCCCATTCGTTCACATTCCTTTTTGACCATGTCTTTAGCTGCCCTCCTACCTCTCACCCTCCCTCATCCCAACCCTGCCTCCCCTAGTACCCCATCCCCCCTCCCCTCCATGCTTGGGTCCTGATCCCTGACTGGTCAGTGCCTTTGGACGTTCTTCTGATGTGAAAGGTGCTCCACAAATGTAATTTTGTTGTTGCTCTGAAACTCCATCCCGCATTCCCTTCGCCTTGCTCCCTCCCTGGCCTCCTTCAAGGCCAGTCTCAAGTCCCTCCTCTTCAACTCCACCTTTGGTTACCCGCCTACTCCCACACACCCTCGCCCTACACCCACCCCCTCCTGATCCCAACCCTCAGCTTAGGTCCAAATTGCTGACTGTTCAGCACCTTGAGACATCCTCCTGATGTGAAAGGTTCTGTGTAAATGTTTAATAATAATTCATAAAACAAAACCAACAATAATAAAAATTTGTCATTTCAATCCACGACTGTTTGTGGGGACACTGCTGCGCACAATTGGCTGCCACGTTTCGCCCACAAATATACAGTCAATTCACTTTACAGTATATTCTGTGAAGCGCTTTGAGACGTCGATAAGATGTGAAAAGCGCTATATCAAAATGCAAGGATTATTATTGTTATTATCTGTTGTTGTTGATGATGGTTAGTGCTGGTACCAAGCAAGGTCTTTAACAACCAATATTCCCCCACCCAAAACACACCCAGTCACTCCACTTTCCTATATTTCTTGTGAAGCACTTCGGGAATCCTTCTGACCTGAAAGGTACTACACCAGACCAAGTGTACTTTAGCTAACTCCTGAGTGTATAAAGTCATTGCTTTCCCTCCCCCAAGCAAGGGAACCACGTTCAACACTCGCCCAAGAGTTCTCTGGAGAGCAACATTATCCTTTTCTCCACAAATTTCCTGGCACAAGATCTGTGGCATTTACAGTTGAAGATAAGGCAAATCTTAGCGGACTGGCTGAACTATTATCGAACCGAAATAGGTAAGTGGATCTTACAAACTTAACAATAATAATAATCCTTGCATTTGAGATAGCGCTTTTCACATCTTATCGATGTCTCAAAGCACTTCGCAGAATGTATTGTAAAATGAATTGACTGTATGTTTGTGGGCGAAACGTGACAGCCAATTGTGCACAGCAGTTTCCCCACAAACAGTGGTGGATTGAAATGGCCAATTTTTATGATTTCTTTGAGGGATTATTATTAGACGTGTATGTGGAGTAAGGAAACTTACCCAAGATTTTGCCATGACCTGCCTGGATTTGAAATATAGATCTCATGCTTGTAGAGGCGAGTGCTCTAACCACTGAGCTACAGTAGCCATTGTAATTGCAGGCTTTGGGGCATTTCTAAATGATTGCACCCAGGAACCTTTATAAAAAGCACGTACAGGTAGGAACAGGAGGAGGCCCCTCCAACCTGTTCCTGCCATTCTATAAGATCATGGCTGATCTGTACCTCAACCCCAATTACCCGCCTTTGCCCCATATCCCTGACCTCAGAAAAGGCAGGAACCCAGTTGCTGGTCGATGGACAGATTACTTTCCCGGAGAATTCATCCCTTCAAAAAAAAAAGAGTGAATAAATCAACAAACACAAACAATAGTTTGGTCACTCAATCAATCTACGACTGTGTATGTTACACTACTGTACTGTACGGAATTGGCTGCCACACTTTTGCCCACAAAGTAAATGCAGTCAATTGACTTTACAGTATATTGTGTGAAGCGTTTTGAGACGACGATAAGATGTGAAAAGCGCTATAATCAAACGCAAGGATTATTATTAAATTGTTACTCTTAGCCCCAGAGACTCTCTCCTACCTCCAGGAACTCTCTCTAAACAAAATCTTCCATTGTTTCTGCGTGAAAAAAAAATACAGATATATACCCTCCTGACAATGACGGTTCTATAGCTCAGTGGTTAGAGCTGGGCAAATTTCCTTACTCCACATACACACACACACCCACACCCACACCCACACCACACACACACACGTCTAATGATAATCCCTCCCCACCAATAACCACAATAATAAAAACTGGTCATTTCATTGGTCATCCACGACTGTTTGTGGCGAGGCTGCTGTGCGCAATTGGCTGCCACAAAATATAGTCAATTCACTTTACAGTAATATTCTGTGAAGCGCTTTGAGACGTCGATAAGACGTGAAAAGCACTGTGTCAAATGGAAGGATTGTTGTTATTGTTATTATTTCTGTCCAGGACTAAACCGATTGACTCCGTTCAAAATTCCCGACTCACCCGTAAGGCCACATAGGAACCTCCATTCCAAGCTGGGCATTCCCCACACCACGGAAGAGCATCCCGAGAAGGTCGGACACACTTTCACTTCCGACGAAATTAGCAAAGCAGTGAAATGTTTACCTCGCAGCCCCTCGTTTATCAAGTAAGTCAGAAGACAAAATCTCTCCAGGCGTATCAATGGTACTTTTTTCTGTGTGGAGGT
Source organism: Hydrolagus colliei (assembly GCA_035084275.1). NCBI lineage: Eukaryota > Metazoa > Chordata > Chondrichthyes > Chimaeriformes > Chimaeridae > Hydrolagus > Hydrolagus colliei. Next base: position 10,280,517 of record CM068746.1, on the reverse strand, counting down.
TGAGGAGGGGATGTGTGCCCACTGTGGGGGAGGGGGTCGGGGTGGGGTGGGAAAGTTCCATGTTGAAAGGCTTGCCCTGGTTGCGAGCAGGCCATTGACTGAATCAAGCGCTCTAGAGCACTATCCTTTGTGAAGGGGAGGGGTGGGGGCTATATTAAGTGTGTAAGTTGTTGTTGAATTACATTGATACGGCACAAAATGGAACTCAGAGCCAGCTGAGCAGAGGGACGGAGGGGGTGGGCAGGTTAGTAAGGGGATAGGAGGTCACGGATGTAGGATAGGGCGAGGTTGGGGAGGGCTTTATATGTGAGGACCAGGGTCTCTGTCATGATGCAAGAATGCTGCTGCAGCCCTGTCTTACCCCCAGGACCTCTCTCTTACCCGCAGGGACTGTCTCGTACCCCCAACCTGTCCCTTTCCTCCACTTTCCTGATTATAAATAATGTTGGTCACTTAATCCACAACTGTTTGTGGGGATGCTGCTGTGTGCAATTGGCTGCTGGGTTTCGCCCACAAATATACAGTCAATTCACTAACTTCGCAGACTATTCTGTTTACGCGCTTTGAGACGTATGGAAGAGGTGATAACAAGGTACATTAACTCTGGTGGTAACTTACCCGGATACCGGTATTCATGGCATCTTTAACGGTTTCTATACGTTTGTCGCCTTTGGTGTTAAATGTCACTGTGAACGCACAGTCAATAATACGGCCTGTGAGGGAAGGGGGGAAATTCAGCATCAATGTCACAAACATTCTTGGGGGGTTTGGGGGGCGGGTGGTCAGCCGGGCGTCTGACACACACGGAAACCTGTCACCGTTGCTTAAGAGTCTCCAAACCCAACTGAGAATTCCACACGTCCCACCCACACACACCGATCCCACAGATAGGTATGGAATGCACTCTCTCTCTCTCTTTCTCTCCATCGCTCCCCAGAGAGATAAGCCACTATATCAAATGCAAGGATTATTATTTTTTTTATTATTATTAACACCAGTGTTTATAATTTTCCCAGGAACTATTTGACATCAAGCACAAAACATGACAGTCAGGAGGAGGTGAAGCCCATACAACATGTGCCTAAATTTCACAGGGTTGTCCGACTGAGGTAATGCTGAACAAAACACAACAACAACTTTGATTTATATAGCGCCTTCCCTCACTCCACACTGGATGGCATCTCAGAGTGTTTCCCAATAATGGATCCCGGGGCTGAACCAGGGGGAGGGGGGGAAGAAGGTTTATATAGCGCTTTCCACGTCTTATCGACGTCTCAAAGCGCTTCACAGGATATAACAACGTCCCATGGTTGGGACCAGAGCAGGGGGGAAAGGGTCGCGGTTGGGGGAAGGAAAGTAGGAAAATTGACTGTATATTTGTGGGCAAAACGCGGCAGCCAAATTGCGCACGGCAGTGTCCCACAAACAGTCATGGAAATTGGGCCAGGGGAGAAAGGGCGAAAAGAGGAAAGGGGGAGAGGGAGATGAAGGTGGGGAACAATAGATAGGAAAAAGGGGGGGAGAGAGGGAGGATATGATGATAATAATCCATGCTTTTGATAATAATGCCTTAGTGGAGCTCCTGTAGCTCAGTGGTTAGAGCACTCGCCTTACAAGTGTGAGACCTATGTTCGAATCCAGGCAGATCAGGTCAAAATCTTGGGCAAGTTTCCTTACTCCACACGCTTAATAATAATCTCCCCCCCCAAAATTGGGCATTTCAATCCATGGCTGTTTGTGGGGACGCTGATGTGCGCAATTGGCCTGCCACATTTCGCTCACAAAATATATACAGTCAATTCATTTTACACTATATTCTGTGAAGCGCTTTGAGATGTTGTTAAGAAATGAAAAGCGCTATATCAAATATGACGATTATTATTATCACGTCTTTGAGACGTCTCCAAGCTCTTTGCAGGATATACTGTAAAGTGAATATCAAATGCAAGGATTTATTATTATTATTGTTGACTTGACAGTAATTTCTGCCCACTACAGCACAAGGGGAAATATGGCTTTGATCCTTTTGCTCTTTCTTTCCCAAGGGGTCCAACCAACTGATCTCTCTCTCTCCTCAGGGTCCCCGAAGATGACAAACCATGGCTGAGTTCATTCAACCCCTGTCCTGTAGCTCTGCGGCTGGAGATGATGGAGGAGGGAGTCAAACGCTGCAAATGCAATAACCATAAGGTCCCCCTCATCACTGACCTGGAGTACGACACATTCCTCAACACACAGATGCCCGGAATGGAGCAAATCATTGTGATCTGTGTGGTGTCCTCAGCGCTAGACAGAGACATAATCAACGAGAAGATGTTGGAACAGCTTTACGAGAGGAAAAACCGAAACCGCAGCATGCCTTGTCCACAGGTACACTTAGTGTTTGCAACTAACTAACTAACTAACTAACTAACTAACTAACTAACTAACTAACTAACTAACTAACTAACTAACTAACTAACTAACTAACTAACTAACTAACTAACTAACTAACTAACTAACTAACTAACTAACTAACTAACTAACTGACTGACTGACTGACTGACTGACTGACCAGCTAACTAACCAACTAACTAACCAACTAACCAACCAACCAACTAACTAACCCCCTCCCTCATTCCCTCCCTCCCTCCCTCCCTCCAATCCAGCACTTTGAGACATCGATAAGATGTGAAAAGCACTATATCAACATGCAAGAATTATTATCATTATTATTACCCCGGCCAATGCTAATTGTATTTGCTGTTGATTTACAGAGCCAAGCTGATTCTTACCGTCTGATAAAATATGAAATCAACCCGGCAGCTAGACAGCAGGGGGACCAGCTTCCATTACTACAACAGCGACATAACATCAACCCAGGCATGTTCCTGGTAAGAGCGGAAGTGGGAATGTGCGAGAATTTTATCACAACACCTCACCGCAAGATAATGAGTTTAACAACAACAACAAAAATCTGTCCAAGAAAACAAACCACAATAGTAAAAATTTGGTCATTTCAATCCACGGCTGTTTGTGGGGACGCTGCTGGACGCAATTGGCTGCCACATTTTGCCCACAAATATACAGTCAATTCACTTTACAGTGTATTGTGTGAAGTTCTTTGAGACGTCGACATGATGTGAAAAGCGCTATATGAAATGCAAGGATTATTATTATTATTATTATTATATTCACGTTGGGAGTTAATCCTGATCTCCAGCCCAGGCAACAGTAACACCCATAAGAATCATTTTAATTTTATTATACTAGTAATCCTTGCATTTGCTACAACATCTTATCATGTCTTTGAAATGTCTCAAAGCGCTCACAGAATAGACTGTAAAGTGTTTTGGGTGGAATGTGGCAACCAATGGTGGATAATAATAATAATAATAATCCTTGCATTTGATATAGCGCTTTTCACATTTTATCGACGTCTCAAAGCGCTTCACAGAACATACTGTAAATTGAATTGATCGTATATGTGTGGGCGAAAAGCGGCAGCCAATTACGCACAGCAGCGTCCTCACAAACAGCAGTGGATTGAAGTGGCCAATTTATTATTATTGTTTTCTTTGGGGGAATATTATTAGGCGTGTGTGGAGTAAGGAAACTTGCCCAAGGTTTTGCCCTGACCTGACTGGAATCAAACCCAGCTCCTTTCGATTGCAAGGCGAGTGCTCTAACCACTGAGCTACAGGGATAGGCAGCATATATATTGTACCTGCAGGAAACTTACAACTTACTCAATTGGTGGGGTGGTAATAATAATAATAATAATCCTTGCATTTTGAGGTAGCGCTTTTCACATTGTATCACCGTCCCAAAGCGCTTTACAGAATATACTGTAAAGTGAATTGGCTGTATATTTGTGGGCGAAACGTGGCAGCCAATTGCGCACAAATATAACCAGAATTTGTCAAGTTCAGTTTGGGGGTGAGCTAACAGCACAGAAACTACCCTTACCCACCCTTACCTACCCGTCAGTAAATTGGTAATCACATTCAGGACAGCTGGTGGACAAACAGAAAATGTCACTCTCTCCCAGCAGGGGGACCTCTCCTTAGGCTCCATTGTGGAGCAGAGACCAGGCGACTCTGTTGTCCAGTACTGTACTGTACCTGAGAAGCCACCGCCCACGGGCCTCCAGTGACCCTTGTGATCAGCACACAATTCACCCCCAATTTTTTAATATATATATATATAAGAGAGAATTCTTGGATTTTTTTTAAATCTTGCCCCAGCTGAGTGTCCGTCTGTCTGTCTGACACACGCGGAAACCCGTCACCGTGATCAGCCGGGTGTCTTGTCTGGTCTGACACACACAAAACCCGTCACCGTTGCTTAAGAGTCTCCAAACCCAACTGGGATCTGCACACATCCCACCCGCACATGGCAATCCGGCAGATAGATTGTTGGAATGGAATGCGCGCTCTCTGTCTCTGGAGGGACATGTCTTGTTTGCTTAATTCTGGAGAGTATTAGGCGCAGGTTGGTGAGAGACAAGGCTTGGGGGATGGGTGGGGGGGGTGAGAGCCTAGAGTGTGTGTTGGGGTAACTGCTGGAGTCTTAACAAACCAAACCTGTATAGTTTGGCCACCGAGAGAGAGAGAGCGCGCGGTCTGGCCAAGCTTTCCTGCTGCTTGTCCAGTTTGGACCATCTGAGCTGGCTTTTAATGGTTAAATTACTGACCAATTGTAACATTTGAATGGCAGCAACTTTTGTCGCCAAGAGACTGAATGTTGAAATGAACGTTAGACCTCTCCAGGGCATGCGCACACACGTAGATACGTACGTACGTACGTACACACACCCACGCACACACACACCCACGCACACAAATAAAATCAAATAAAATCAGAACTTCCTTTCATAACCAAAAGATTTATTACTTAGGAGGGAGGGTCTGTTATTATCGCTGCTCAGGAATGTGCTGAGGACCTCTAGAATGATGATAAAAGTTTGGGGGCAAGGCTAGGAACTGGGGTTTAACTCATGGCACAGAAAACACTGGCAATTTCCATGTACAGAAGTCTGCTGATTTGTGCCTGTGCTGTAGCTCAGTGGTCAGAGCTCTGGTTTCACAAGAGAGAGGACCGAGAGGACCCTGTACACGCGAGGGTTTGAAACCTTAGGCCTAGGTTTCCTTACTCCACACCTCTGTTTACCATCAGTAAATAGGAACCCACTTGTTAGTCGATCACGAACCACTTTCTGGGGTAAATAATCCCGTCATAATAATAATTATTCGCTAACTCAATCCACAGCTGTTTGTGGGGACGCTGCTGTGTGCAATTGGCTGTTGCGTTTTGCTCACAAAATATGAAAGTCAATTCAGTTTACAGTATATTCTATGAAGTGCTTTGAGACATCTCAATGGCATGATATGGCGCTGTGTCAAATGCAAAGCTTATTATTATAATAATAATAATTCATTCCCGCTGACTATTGGAAAGGCTAAAGAGATCCAGCACTAATGAAATCAATCAGGGTTTCACTCCATCAGCCAGATTTTAATTTTAGAAAATACTACTGTATTTCGAAACCTAGATCTTGTATTGAGGGGAAAAATGCAGATAAAACTAAAATAGCTCAGGTATCTATATATACATTGTGTGTATATATTCCTCTGGACACAAAGCACAGAGATTAGCTGCTTCCCCTTTCATTGCTAAACTATAGAGTATAGAAAATTTACAACAAATGCCGAAGTAGGTGGAGAGAACGTCAGATAACATTACCAATCTCTCTGGCTTTCTCACAATAATCTCACAGACCATTGGTTAGATTGTATGTGTGTGTTTTTTTTCCCTCCCACCAGTGAAGGCCAAACTCTCGATTGTTTCCACCAAGTCTCACACCCCAGCCTTTCTAATCTTTCCAATCTAAAGTAATGAAATGTGTGAATGACTCTGACCCCTACAACGTGAGTTGCCGTGTCAGATGGAGAGTTGCATAAAATCCCTATTTGTGGTTGAGCTGTAACTCAGGATTAGAGCACTCATCTTGCCAGTGAGAGGACCTGGGATAGATTCCCAGGCAGGGTATCGCTTGCAGTAAGTTTCCTTACTCCACGCGCCTCTGGTTGCCTAGCAATAAGTAGGAACTCAACTGTTAGTCAATTGAAAAATCACTTTTCGAGTGGGTAAAAATGCCTTCAAAAATATAAACGAACAAAATAATAATTGATTATTATTAAATAATAAAAAATAATAATTTGGTTGTTCAATCCACAACTGTAGGTGGGATGCAACTGTGTGCGATTGGCTGCTGTGATTCGCCCACTAAACACAGTCACTTCACTTTACAGTATATTATGTGAATAGCTTTGGGACGTCTCAGTGACCTGAAATCAAATGCAAGGATATATCAAAAGCAAGGATCATTATTGTACTTAAGCGAAAATCTGACTATCTTGAAATTGAATCATTAAATCTGGAATGTTAGAGAGCAGGGTCACAGAACGCTATGGGGAATGGGAGGAACAATATTAATGGACAGTGGTGTTGTGCAATGGGATCTGAGGGGTGGTATTGCGGTCGTGCAGAGGAAGCTGTACACTGTACGCTGTACGCTGTGTTCAGCCGCGCTACACTGACCTGGGAGTATCTGTTCCTGACAATGAAATACCCAGAACAGGAAAAACGTCTCATTTCCCAACGACATCTCTGTACCTTGATGGGAGGGGGGGAGGGGGGGGGGTGGGGGATGGGGGATGGGGGGAAACTTTCATGGGGGAAAAAAGGGTTCCTGTCTTCTAGACACCTCTAATGCAAAGTGTAGCGACTGTGTATTTTGCGGACGAAACATGGCGGCCAATCGCGCCCAGTGAGGTCCCACAAACAGTCGTGGGTTGAATCACCAAATTATTATTATTATATATTCTCTGTTAGGATCTGACATGAACTGTGGAGCTTCTGTAGCTCAGTGGTTAGAGCACTCTCCTTACAAGCAGGAGACCTGTGTTCGAATCCAGTCAGTTCAATGTGAAACCTTGGGCAAGTTTCCTTACTCCACACACACGCCTAATAATAATCCGTCCAAAAAAACACAATAATAGAATTGGTCATTTCAATCTACGACTGTTTGTGGGGACGCTGCTGTGCGCAATTCGCTGCCGCATTTTACCCACAAATATACAGTCAATTTACTTTACAGTATATTCTGTGAAGCGCTTTGAGATGTTGATAAGATGTGAAAAGCACGATATCAAATGCAAGAATTATTATTATGATGAAAATCCCTTTTTAAAGAGGAATGGTTTGTGGGACAGTTGGAAGCAACAACAACAACAGCTTGCTTTTTTACAGCACCCCTTCACACAGAGTAGCCAGGAGAGTTTACAATCCGAGTAATGCAAGTTTGTTTTCCCGAATGGCAATCTCTAGTCTACTGCGATCCTCATAAATGTTTCCTGACATCTGGCGAGGTCCCAGCTTGTTCCTGAGGTCTGGCAGGTATTCAGCCTCACAACCGCCCAACAAACCCTTAGTTTCCACACAGGGAAAAAACAAGTTTCAGATGACAGCCGGCACACGTGGCTCCATTTTGCGCAAGAATAAATCAAACATAAGTGACGTTCTCCTGGGGTGGAGCCCTGAGCGCTCGCCCTGGCAATTCAGGATATTCTGCAAAGTGTATCCTGTGAAACGCTTTGAGACGTCTCGACCCTGTGATTAAGGCGCTAGGTCAAATGCAAGGATTCTTAATCGTTATGATTCTTAAGAATTTTTAAATGGGAATAGCACAATAATAAAAATTGGTCATTTTCAATCCACGACTGTTTGTGGGGACGCTGCTGTGCACGATCGGCTGCCGCGTTTCGCCCACAAATATACAGTCAATTCACTTTACAGTATATTCTGTGAAGCTGCTTTGAGACATGGATAAGATGTGAAAAGCGCTATAGCAAATACAAGGATTATTATTATTATTATTAGTAACAGGACATGTCAATTCTGCTCAACGTCCTCCAGTCACTGATCAACAAATTCTCCAGGAAAAAGAATTGCCTTATTGTGTAACTACTTGAACTTTGCCCCATTGAAAGTGGCAGGAAACTGCAGGCCATTCCTCATGGCATTGCCACAGGGAGAACACTGATATGAACATGCACAGCTTGACTTTGTTATTTGTGTCTGCTGTAGACAGTGAGGGAGTGCATTGGGTCACAAGACTGCAGCTCTTTGTATTATACTGACATAACAATTCTCCCATCCCTCTGTCTTTGATTGTTCACAAATATCAGCTCTGTCTGACTGCATCCTATTGTGTGCGCGGTAAACTCCTGTGGATCAGCAAGCGAGAGAGGTCCTGAGTTTGATTCCCGGGAAGGGCGATACCTTAGCCAAGTTCCCTTACTCCACACACACGCCTCTGTTTACCTCACAGTAAGTAGGAACCCGTTTGTTAGTTGATTGGCGGATCGTTCTATCCAAGGGAGAAATAATCCCTGCAAAAATGTTTTTTTTTAAATGTAGTCACTCAACACACGACTGTTTGTGGGGACGCTGCTGTGTATAATTGGCCGCCTGCCGCGTTTCGCCCACAAATATACGGTCAATTCACTTTACAGTATATTCTGCGAAGCGCTTTGAGACACAGTCTAGAAGATGTGAAATGAGCCACATCAAATACAAGGATTATTATTTTTAGCGATATTAATGAATGTCTTTAGCTCTTGTCACTGATGATGAGTGTTTGTTTATCTTCTTGTCCACAGATGTACATTGGTGGGAAGTTACTATTTGCTGATTATATCCTGAACGGATACAGTACGTCCAGTAAAGATCTCCTGAAGCAGATTACTCAGACTCGGGCTGACTACCTCATGGGTCATCACCTGCACTGTGACTTCAAGTTCAGGTATTTTACTGCAATTGGACTTTTCAAACAGTCGTGGATTGAGCGATAAAATGCTTCTTCTTATTATTTTCGATTATTATAATCCCAGGAAAAGTGATCTGCCAATGGACTGACGGCCAGGTAACTACTAACTGCTCAATAAACAGAGGCTGGTGGGTGGAGTAGGGAATCTTGCCTAAGGTTTCATTCTTCCCAGGAATCGAACCCAGGTCCTAATGCTCGCGAGGCACTGTAAGGCACTGCTCTAACCTCTACACTCCAGGACTCCACAATATGACAAATAGAGAGAGAGGGTGAGACGAGGAATGAGACCAGCGGCAAAGTAGCTGAAGGCTCAGGGATAGGGGACCACAGCAGAACTCAAAACAACTGAGTGAGAGAGAGAACGAGAGAGCGAGCGGAGGAGATCAGAGAGATGAGGAGGTTATTGGACCTGAAGGGATTAATATAGGGAGGTCAGAGTGAAGAAGCTCAAACTGAACAGTTTGGAAGAGAAGGACATCAAACATCAGGCCATATTAGGAGGTTACATTCGCATTCCCTTGCATCATTTGGACTTCAAGCCCAAAACATGGGAATCAGTTACTGAAATTACTATCCTTTTGCAACCTACTAGTAAAGTACAAGACATTTGAGATGTTTAGAAGACATGAAAAGCACTATATCAAATGCAAGAATTATTATTATTATTATTACAAAACATCTCTGATCTCATTCATTTTTTAAATCATATGCCGAACAAACCCAACCAGTCTGGCACAAGGCAAAATTAGTCTCCCTCCATTTCAACTTGCGCTCACATTCAGAGGCTGATCTTTCGATCCACGGTCTCCTGCGCTGTTCCAGTGACCCACAGCGAAAGCTTGAGGATCGGCACCTTGTCTATCTACTGGGGACACTACAGCCATCTGGCCTCAACATTGATTTCAGACATTTCAGAGCTTCCCCTTCCCTCCACCTCCCTCATCACGATCATAACTCCAGACACCCCTTGCCTCTCTGGTGTTTTGTTTATTCAATCACCACCAAATGCATCTTCTCCCCATCCCCTTCTGTTTCTCCTCCTGAAGTCGTTATCGCATATTCAACCCATCAGTTAACACACTTTTTTTTTCTTTTTCCTTTGTCTTCCATGTCCTGCCTCTCCCCCTCTACCGTCCTTAAGAAACCTCTCCCTCCAAACAAGCCCCAGTTCTGACGAAGGGCTGTAGACCCGAAACGTTGACTCTTTTTCCTTTCTCCATGGATGCTGCCTGACCTGCTGAGTTTCCCCAGCAACTTCTGTTTTTGTTTCAGATTCCCAGCATCTGTAGTATTTTTGTGTTTTAATTATAAACAACACAGTTGGTCTGTCGGTCACTGTAGAGGCCAATGAGCAAATAAGTGCTCATAAATGATATGTCTTGGCTGACAATAGAGAAAGTGTACAGGTTGGAGAGTGAGCCAGAGACACTATATTGTGAGAGAGATGCCTGACCTCACCCACCCCGCTGAGGATAGCTCACTGCCCATTAAACTCATTAACAAATATAGCAATAATGATAATAAATAATAATAATACAGTACTTGCATTTGGTATATAGCACCTTATCATGTCTTTGAGACATTACATGGAATATAATAATACTCGCATGTGATATAGAGCTTTTCACATGTTGTCGACGTTTCAAAGCGCTTCATAGAATATACTGGTGAATTCTTTAGTGAATTGACTGTACGTTTTTTGGGAGGAATGTGGCAGCCAATTGCGCACAGCGGTGTCCCACAAACATGTTTTGTTCCGTGCCTTTCAGTATATTATAATAATAGTCAAACTAGCATTCCATTATAAGTACCTGCTGTTATGTTGAGTAAATTTACCTACAAGCAGAGAACCTCTCAACACTAAAAGTTTAACGATAACAGCGCCATTCCCTCCCTCCCTCCCTCCCTCGGCAGCGTCCCAGAGTGCTTGGTAGTGATGGTGCCCAACACTGAGCCAGGGGGGAGGAAGGTCTTCAGGCATAACCTGTAGATGGGGACGGGGGGTAAAGGCGGAGGGAGGGTGGGAAGGACCGATAGAGGGGCACAGTTCCATAGTTTTGGAGCATAGCGGCTGTAAGTGGCTGATGGAACGGAGGACATGAGAGATATGTGGGAGGTCAGAGCCAATCGAGTGGAGGCAGTGGGTAGTGGATTGGGAAGCAGGTCAGAGAGGTTGGGGGGGGTGGTGCCAGGGTATGAAGGGGTTTGAAGATGAGTGTGAGAATCCTGAAATAAATCAGTTCGGTGGTTGGGAGTCAGTGGAGCCTGGTGAGGGCTGAGGTGATGGGAGTGGAATGGAGCTTAGTGTGTGATAGGGAGTCAGTGGAGCCTGGCGAGGGCTGGGCGGGGTATAGTTTAGTGTGTGTGATCGGGAGCCAATGGAGCCTGGCGATGGCTAGGTTGATGGGGGTAGAGAGCTTAGTGTGTGATAGGGAGTCAGTGGAGCCTGGCGAGGGCTGGGGTGATGGGGGAGAGAGTTTAGTATGTGCTAGGGAGCCAGTGGAGCCTGGTGAGGGCTGGGCGGGGTATAGTTTAGTGTGTGTAGGGAACCAGTGGAGCCTGGTGGGGGTTGGGTTGATGGGGGTATGGAGTTTAGTGTTTGTGACAGGGAGCCAGTAGAACCTGGTGAGGGCTGGAGTGATGGAGAAAGGTGGAGTTCAGTGTGTATGATAGGGAGTCAGTGGAGCCTGGTGAGGGCTGGGTTGATGGGGGAGAGTTTAGTTTGTGTGATAACAACAACAACAACTTCAATTTATATAGAGCCCTCCATGCTGGACAGCGTCTCAGAGCCCTTCAGGGCTGATAAGGAGCCAGTGGAGCCTGGTGAGGCCTGGGTTGATGGGGATGGTGGAGTTTAGTGTGTGATCGGGAGCCAGTGGAGCCTGGTGAGGGCTGGGGTGGTGGAGGGGTATGGAGTTTAGTGTGTATGAATGCGGGTGGTAGAGTTTGGGATTAGCTGGATTTTATGGAAGGTGGAGCTGGGAAGACGAAAAGAAAATATTGTTTGGACTATCAAGCGTAACCTTCTTCCGAAGAACAGACCAGAGAGGAGGGACCGTGTGGTGATATTATTTAAATTGCTTTTCACTTACCAATCACAGACCCATGTCAGTTATACCTCGAGTGACTGTGGTTCCCAATGTAGAGCCAGAAGATGGTTTCTGGGCCTCCTATCCTGAACCCTTTGACAGACCATTATCCAAAGGGGCCATTAAGCTGGACAAATGCCTTCAGTCTTACGACAGGTGAGATAAACCTACTGTACACAATGGGACCTACACTGGTGGGGCAGTGCTGCAGGCCTGAGCCCTAGAGACTGGAAGATCTTGGGTTTTGTTTCCAGGTTTGTGTTAAGCTAGCCTGGAGGGGGGAGTGGGGGGGGTGGAGGTCGTTCAACCAGTGGCCCGCGGGCCACATCTGGCCCTCCAGCCTCCCCTCCCTGTCGCTGTTGATCACCAGGTTATGTTCAGCTGCTGGAGAAACTCTGACCAAACATAATAGCAGCAGTTCATGCCGTCAAAACAGCACTGAAGACAATGATTTCCAAATATATTTCCAAATGAACTCTTTGATGTTCTATTCCTCTGAAGAACAATCCTCGATTAGCTAGTGTGTTGGAAGAGGCAATTAGAAATATTAAGACCGAACAAAATCAACCATGTTGCTCGTGATTGTATCATCTCCGACACTAACGAAAGCTGAACGCGTCTCTCTGGGAATTGCAGCCTGCTCTCAAAACAGATTTACACAGTACTGGGTCGGTAACCAGAGGACACAGATTTAAGATCACATATAGTGAGACAACCAATCAGATGGGAGGTGAAATATATTTGTTTTGCAGCGAGTTGTTACGGGTGATGGAATGTACTGCCTGAAGAGGGTGGGAGCGGATTCGATAGTACGCAGCTTTCATAAGAGCGAGTTAAGATAGGCAATTTGAAAAGGAAAAAGATTTGCAGGGCTCTGGGGGTAAGAGCAGTGGGTGTGTGTGTGGGAGGGGGGGGGGGGGGGGAGAGAGGTGAATTGGGCTTGAGTAGGTAGCTCTTTAATAGAATGATGTGGTCTTTCTCTTACAGGACAATACCAGTCACAAGGTTCATCCCTCTGAACTTGTCCCAAACAAGTTACCTAATTTGTGAGCAGAAAAGGAAACCTAATATGGCACATATACCAACCGTGTCTTGGATGAAGAGTTGCTGCCCATTTAAGCCGGTGGATCTCTTACTGGGGCAAAAGGAACAAGCCAGTGTCCTGGAGTATAACATGCATCATGCCTAAGGGAGACCTGGCTGTATATTAATAATCACAATTCAGCTGAATGTAGCTCCAAAGAAAGCGGCATTATTCAGAATCTGCGATTCAGCCCAAAATCTCAAATAACAACACAATTACACTGATATAGCACCTTTCACGTCTGGAGGACGTCCCAAGGTGCTGAAAGCATCTGGAAGCCTTCAAGAATCTTCTGTAATAGCACGAAGGATGATTTCTTGGGTAAATTAACTTTTATGGACTGTTAGAAAAGATATATTCACATACTTAGGACTTGATCGTACATTTTAGCTCAGCATCGTGAAGGAAAAATAAGGTTGGAAGCTTAATATAGTAGTTTAGTAGCTAAATCCTAGTGGCAGCATTACTGGTAGGGACGTCTACAACACTAAAGTGAAGACATTTAATTTTGTAGATTAATAACTTCCCAAATCCTCATCCATCCATTAATCTCAGTGGAAGTCTGCTTACCAACCATGTCAAAGAAAAACTTTATTCAATTATATACTGTAGTTATTTTTTACTGTAGCTATCTTTATGACACATGGATTGTGAGCTGAACACACATATTCTTCTGTGACGCTTTGCAAAATGATTCGTTAGAATATAAAAATATAAAGCAATGGTTTATTTACATTTTTCCCCCCATTTCAGAATGGATGATGTTCCATATCATAGATTTTTCAAGAGCACAGAAACCTTATAGATTTTATTATATAAAGGGCTGAATATTCATGTGTTACGATAAACTGAATACAACTGAAAATTAACCCAACCTACGGGACATCCAGACAAAGTTATCACCTTAACATTGGATAATTTAAGGAAAGCTAATTTACCCTTTTGAAGATTATTTGAGCATCGCTGGTGACAGCACAGCCAGCCTGACAAGACCATGGAGGGATCTAAAGAAACATTTACACAGCGCCTTTCATATTAAGAGGACGTCCCAAGGCACTGGACAGACAGGGATTTGGACCTGAGCTGGGGGTTGGGATAAGGGGGTTTGGTGGAGGGCAGGGAGGGTACGGTAGGAGGATAGTCAAAGAGGAGAGTGTTGAGACAATAGCAACAACATTACACTTATAGATCACTTTTCATGTCGGGAGGACATCCCAAGGTGCTGACAGGACTTAAAAGAGACCAGGGAGGAGGTGAAGCGAAGTCACTGTCTAATGGGAATTCCAAAGGGTGGGAGCAGAGAAGCTGCAGCCCAGACTGTTGATGGTGGGACAGGCTGGCGGGGGACAAGGAGCAGCCTGAAGCCTGCCAGGCGGAGGGAGTGGACAGGTTAATATGGAGTTAGCAGGATACAAAGGTACAGAGTAGTAAGTGCTTTTAACTGTAGTTCTGTAGATAATACATGTGATATCAGATAAGTATCAAAACTCTACTGTTCTTACTGTGGCTCAATACCATAGATTACCTTACACTTACCCACACAGACAACACTTTGAAATAATAATAATAATCCTTGCATCTTTATTTAGCGCTTTTCACATCTTCTAAACATCTCAAAGTGCTTCACAGAATATACTGACTTGATCGTGTACATATATATATATATATATATATAGGTGAACGCGGCAGCCAATTGCACACAGCAGTGTCCCCACAAACACTCATGGATTAAAATTACCAATTTTTTGAGGAATTATTATCAAATAATATATATACTTTTATATGGCAAATGTAGGGAAATCTCAATATTAATATTACTAGAATACATTATTTTAAGGTAGATTCTATCAACTAATATAGGTTCTCAAACTATATGAAAAAAATCTCACAAAATATCTCATTCAATAATACTTGTATTTGATAGTGCCTAATCACGTCTTCCAAGACATCTCTGTCCAAGAGATATCTCTGATACTAAGTTAGGGAGAATGGTAAATAGTGAGGAGGATAGTAACCATCTGTAAGAAGATATAGATAAAATTGTAAAGTGGGCAGACACATGATAGACAAAGTTTAATGTAGAGAAGTGTGAGGTGATACATTTTGGGAGAAGAAATGAGGGGAGGCAATATAGGCTAGATAGTACAATTTTAAGGGGTATGAGGGAACAGAGAGACCTGGGGATTTGTGTTAGTGACTCTTTGAAGGTGGCAGGACAGGTAGACAATGCCGATAAGAAGGCATATGGGATACTGGGCTTTATAAATAGGGGTATAGAGTACAAAAGTCAGGAAGTGTTGACTAACCTCTATAAAACTTTAGTTAGGCCTCAGCTGGAGTACTGTGTCCAATTCTGGTGACCACACTATAGAAAGGATGTTAAGGCATTGGAAAGGGTGCAAAGGTTTACTGGAATGGTACCAGGATTGAGGGACTTCAGTTATGAAGAAAGGCTAGATAGGCTAGGTTTATTCTTTAGAACAGAGAAGGTTGAGAGGAGATCTAATAGAGGTTTATAAAATCATGAGGGGATTCGACAGGGTGAATAAGGAAAAACTGTTTCCACTGGTGGGCTTTTTAAAAGCTCACGAGTGGAAACTTGTGGTCACAGATTTAAAATAGTTTCAAAACGAAGCAGAGCGGAGCTGAGGAGAAATGTTTTCACTCTGTGGGTTGTTTGAATCTGGAATGCATTGCCTGAAAAGGTGGTGGAGGCCGATTCGATAACAGCTTTTAAAAGAGAATTAGATCTTTATTTAGGGAGAATGGGTCTGTTAGGTTATGGGGAGAGAGCTGGGCAGTGGGATTGAGTTGCTCTTTTCAAAGAGCCGGCACAGACTAGATGGGCCAAATGGTCTCCTTTTGTGCCATAAGATTCTATGATCTCAATGTGCTTCATAGAATATACAGAATGTAAAATGAACTATTTTGTGGGCTCGGCAATTACACACAGCAAGTGTCGGCACACAGTCGTGGATTCATTCACCAAATTATTATTACATATATACAGTTTATATTTTTGAAGGAATTATTATCCCTGATAAAGCGATCTGTCTTTCGACTAACAGCTTACTATAGTAAAAGCCCGTTTATACGGCACCCGTGGGACCTGGCCAATGCCGGTTAAAGTGCCTGGCGGATATTTGGGCCGCCAACTGGCGGCCGAAAACCCACTACAAAAAACTTTAAAAAGTTCTTTTAATACACACCATATACACCAGACTAAATAATAACAGAATATTGTATTGGTACTTGTTGTTAAAACTACTCTCTTGCGCTTCTCACCTTTATTGGTTGAGGTTTACAGTCCAGCGATTCTTTTTAAAATGGAGGACGCTAAGCGGGTGAATAAAACGGCAGCGCGGCTTTAAAGCCTTACCAGCGGCAAGCCAATAACCCTAGACACTACTAGCCGCAAACCGATAACCCTAGACTACTAGCGGCAAACGGAAATACTGTACCTGCACGACAATGTGGGTTACCGGTTAGGGTTATCGGCTTGCCGCTAGTAAGGCTTTAAAGTTATGCTACCGTTTTTCTCTCCCGCTTGGCGTCCTCCATTTTATAAAGAATCTCTTGACTATAAACTTCAACCGCAGCATCATGGCTTCAAGCGCAGCATCTACCAGTAAAGGTGAGAAGCGCAAGAGAGTAGTTTTAATAAGTACCAATACAATATTCTGTTATTATCTTATTATTTATGCATTTACAAATGCTCCACCGCTATTGTTCCGGAAAAGTTCCGGTTTATCGAATGGGGACGTTTTGGGGGTTGTGTTGGTTATATGGAAGTGCCGGTTCATCGAGTCACGGATAAACAGGCTTCTACTGTACTAGATAAGCAGAGACCCGTGGAGTAAGGAAATCTGCCCAATGTTTTGCCCCAGCAGCGAATCGAACCAGAGTCCTCTTGCTTAATAGTAATAATCCTTGCATTTGATATAGCGCTTTTCATATCTTATCAACGTCTTATATATTCTCAAGAGAATATACTGTAAAATTAATTGACTGTATATTTTGTGGGCGAAACAGGGCAGCCAATTGCGCGCAGTCCTCAGCATTGTCCTCACAAACAGCCGTGGATTGAAATTACCAATTTTGAAAAAAAAAATTTTTGGAAGGATTATTATTATGCTTGAGGAGTAAGCAAACTTGCCCAAGGTTTTGTCCTGATCTGCCTGGATTCAAACACAGGTCTCACACTTGTAAGGAGCTCCACTTGATGTATGTTCAGCACAGCACAGGACAGGCTGATTAGTTCACCTGTTACAACGCTTTAGAAAACAAAATAGTTTATTGTTACTGTAAGTACTTCGACTGGCAACGACAGAAAATAAATATAGCTTTCACTAATCACTTCGTTATTAGTTTTTATTGATGGGAGTTGACTTGCACTTTCATAACGGTCATAACATTTGATGTTCCTTCTACTAATAATAATCGCATTTGATACAGCGCTTTTCACATCTTATCGACGTCTCAAAGCCCTTCACAGAATATACTGTGAAGTCAATTCACTGTATATTTGTGGGCAAAACGCGGCAGTCAATTGTGCACAGCAGCGTCCCCACAAACAGCTGTAGATTGAAATGACCAATTTTATTATTGTGTGTTTTGTTTGGGGACGGATTATTGTTAGGCATGTGTGTGAGTAAGGAAACTTGCACAAGTTTTCACCCTGATCTGCCTGGATTCGAACACAGGTCTCATGCTTGTAAGGCGAGTGCCCTAACCACTGAGCTACACAGGACTCCATAACTCTGTAGAGAGTATTCCCTGTTCTCTGTCGTTAATCATCTCCAAACGTCTGTTCCTGTAGGTGTGTGAAAGTGAGTGACTGAGCAGCCACTTGTGCTGCCAGGGCCTGTGTGAAGCTCATGGTGGCCGGGCTGCGCAGTCCCGCCAGCCTCTGTTTAATTGCTGTTTGCTGCTCCCCGCACAGCACGGTTTGCTGGCTTTCCTCTTCGCCGACGGCACCCTGATCATCGCCGTCTTCCGTCTCGACACAGTAACCTGAATTGCCTCCGCCCTGGCTGCTCCGCTCGGCTTCGCTGAAGGCTGTGTCCTTACTGCTCCCTGTTAAATACACATCAATATTCTCGGCTTCGATGGTTTTACAGCGAGCTTTAGAGTTCCCGCGGTTGTCCGGTGTGTTGTCAGCTGCCTGTCGTGGACTGTCACCACAATTGGGATCACTTGCTCCCGAGTCCTCAGGGTTTCCCGGACTCGTGGCTTGTTCCACTGTGGCTGGAGGTGACTTGGTCATCATTGCAGCTGGTAGGAAGAGTAATGTTACACAGGTTACATTGTGTGTCTTGTCTTATCTCCAAGCAAATCAAAGGCACTTACCCAGCCCCAATGCTTTATAATAAATCATAATAATCTTTGCATTTGACGACTCCGTCCGGCGTGGAGGGCGCTATATAAATCAAAGTTGTTGTTGTTTGATATAGCACTTTTTCACATCTTCTAAATGTCTCAAAGCCCTTTACAGAATATACTGTAAAGTGAATTGACTGTATATTTGTGGGTGAAATGTGGCAGCCAATTGTGCACAGCAGCGTCTCCACAAACAGCCGTGGATTGAAATGACCAATTTGTTATTTTTTGTGGGGGGGGATTATTATTAGGCTTATGTGTACGGTGTAAGGAAAGTTGCCCAAGGTTTCACCCTGACCTCACTGGATTCGAACACAGGACTCACACTTGCAAGGCGCGCAGTCTGAGCTACACGAGCTCCACTATCTAATTATTATTCACCTTTCTGACTGGTAGATAGAACAGTAAAACCTTGTTTATCCGGTACCCAACCGACTGGCGTACTCAACCAACAGGTATCTCCCAATACAATTCACCATTCCAGCAATTGGATTTCATACTGTAGCCATCCGGGACACTCGTGGTATGCTCACTTTGTGCATGCGTGCATGTGCACTTATTAAACTTACCGAACGCTGGAATGCTTTTTACTGAGTGTGCTACAATGCTTTTTTGGTAAGTATCCATACAATATTCTGTTATTATTTAGTCTATTATTACAGTAAAAGCCCGTTTATCTGGCATCCTCGGGACCTGTCCAGTGCCAGTTAAACCACGTGTCAGATATTCAGGCAGCCAGCTGCCGAAAATCCAACAAAAAAATCTCCTTTTTTAAACATGCCATATTAATAATAGACTAAATAATAACAGAATATTGATGGATACTTACCAATAAAGCAATAAATATTGATTATACTGGAAAGGATCCGATTATACTGGAAAGGATACTATTCCAGGTTTTACTGGAATTAGATTATACTGGGATTTGATAACAACAACTTGCATTAGGGTCTGGCGATATATCGATATATCGGTTATATCGATATAATTTTTCATATCGATATGCCGATATCGGAATTTTAAAAATATCGATATATCGAAAAATGCGATGTAAAAAAAATCGGTATATCATAAATATCGGTATATCGTTATTATCGGTATAATGTGATCTCTTCCAGCTTACCTTGTCACCGGCATCGCAACCTCCTGGGCTTAGAGCACAGAATGCGCGCGCACCTTCGAATGCGCGCGCACCCCCAAATGCGCAGTATAAAAAACCCCGAATCACTGAACTAAAAGACCTAGAATGCTCATCTCTATACACAATGCACAGACCAAGGTGTCGCCATCAAGCTGCCATATTGCGCAGTCCTCAAATACAATATACAGGTATACAAGGGGTGGGGGGAGAGGGGGAGAGAAAGGGGGAAGAGGGGAGAAGGGGGAAGGGGGGAGAGAGAGAGACAGGGGGAGAGGGGGGGGGGAGAGCCAGGGGGAGCGGGAGGAAAGAGGGGGGGGGGAGAGAGAGGGAATGTGATAATATGCAGTATATAAGATGGATGGATGGGTGGGAGATGTGAGAGAGGAGAGAGACACAGACAGAGAGACACAGAGAGAGAGAGATGGAGAGAGTGAGGTGAGAGACACACAGAGAGAGATATTTACCTCCGGAGGAGATAGGCCAACACCTGAGCCAGATCCACATCCTCCCCCACTCCCGTCACACTCTCTCTCCCCTGTCCCTCTCTCCCCTGTCACACACTCTCTCGTCGCGTCGAGGACCGACCAAAATGGCGACCTCGGACAATCGGTGGCGACTTTGTGGGGGAGATGAGCATTCCAGGTCTTTTAGTTCAGCGCGCGCATGCGCAGTATAAAACCCCCCGAAAATATCGATATATATCGATATGAGCCCACCGATATATTGATATCAGAAAATTTCCATATCGACGGATCCTATCTTGCATTCATGGATGTCCTCTCGCACAGGTTAGCGTCCCAGGGTGCTTGACTGTGGCGGAGCGTGGCACCAAGCTGGGGTGGGGGAAAGGTGAGGGGGCGGGGTGACAGTAATAATAATAATCCTTGCATTTGATATAGCACTTTTCACATCTTTTAGACCTCTTTAAGCTCTTCACAGAATCGACTGTAAAGTGAGTTGTGTTTATTTGTGGGTGAAACGCCTATTTCTGTGACAGTAGGCACAGTCAGAGAAGATGCTCTTGGCAGCCACAATCTAAAAGTGGGGAAAGGAGGGGCGAGGCGGAGGAACTGGAGGTGAGGCGGAGGGACTCCCCCAGAAAGGCGGAGGGACTGGGGAGAGGCGGAGGGACTGGAGGTGGGTGAGGCAGAGGGACTGGGGGACAGGAGGAGGGACTGGGGGAGAGAATTCCAAAGTCCAAAAGGCATAAAACACCAATATAATTTTTATAATATCCATTCATCATTGTAAAAGTCAAACAATGCCAAACAGGAGCTTCAAACAGAAAGGATATGTTTGCGGCTCCACCAAACAAACCAAAGGCTGTGTGAGAACAGGTGAACAATACAATCTCAAGGATGTAAGAGCTCTCTCTGTAAACACATTCCCTGGCAGCGATTGCTCTGTATTGAGCATGTGCACACACACACACGTGCAATATCATCAATGTATGTTTACTCAGTCGCCTGATACACAGAATATCTACAATATGTTCTGCGATAGATAAGAGAAAATGGGCTGAATTCCACAGCAGGAAAGTTTGAATATGCTGTTTATTTCCATGCAACAATGGCTATTTCTGCCTTTCTCTCTCTCTCTATCTCTTTCTCTCACTCTCCATATGATCCATATCATTTCTTCTACTATCGTTGCTATGACTTCTATGACTGATTTCCTTGAACTCCATTAGTTAGAGGATTTCGATAAAAGGTGCTGAATTTTAATCAGTGTTTAATAATTTGCCGCTTTCCACCATTGTTTCCTGATGCTATGATGTTAATAATATGCATTAATAATACCCCGCTACTAATAACATTTAGAATGCAAGAATTTGCTAGCACCATTCTAGCATTCACTTGACACACCATTTCCCAAACTATATATTATCATAGAATCATAGAATGTTACGGCACAGAAGGAGGCCATTCGGCCCATCGAGTCTGTGCCGGCTCTTTGACCAGCAAGTCACTTTCTTAACCCCAATCACCAGCTTTCTCCCAATAACCCTGCAAACCCGTCTTCCCTCAGATACCTATCAATGGTATTGATTATATTATGATTATTATATATTATTATATTACTGTATCCCCAGAAATTATTCCCTAACAGAAATCAATCTCAATTGTTCTTGAAAGAATCAACATTTTCTGCTTCCACGGTGTGACTCGCTAGGGTGGCTGTTCCAAATGTTTCCTACACCCCGACTCTAGTACTGAACCCCCCACCTCCCCCACCAGCCTTCAAACACAGGCCTTGTTCTCTGGGTTCTTCCAGCCACTACAAGATAAAAAAAAACCTTATCACTAACTATTCCCTTTAAACACTGCAATCATATCAACCTTTTCTTCAGCAATGAACATGCCCAGTTTATCATTCAATCCACGGCTGTTTGTGGGAACGTTGCTGTACCCAATTGGCTGCTGCGTTTCGCCTACAAATACAGTCAATTCACTTTACAGTATATTCTGTGAAGTACTTTGAGACGTGAAAAGCGCTATACCAAATGCAAGGATTATTATTGTAGTATTATTATCTGATCGCTTCTCATAGTCAGTTAATAACTTACTTATCTAGCGCTTTACTGCACTATTGCTCTGGTAACACGTCTTGCAGCTGTTATTTATGGTTTTATTATTAAATCTTTTCAAAATAAGATGCATTTTTTGGTTGTTTTATTCCTGTTCAGGTTAGGTGACGTCTCTGGGTCCTCTATTATCGGAGCACCCCACATCTCCAGAGCGGTGGTTTAACCTTTATCAAGAGGAGGTTATCCATTTTATTTCCATTCCGTTTCATTTCTGGGGAGTTCCATTATTTGTGGTGTGATTGTTTCATGCACCTGCTGATCATACAGTGGGTCCCTGTAGCTCAGTGATTACATACAGTGGATTCCTGTAGCTCAGTGATTATAGCGCTCGCCTTGCAAGCCAGACGACCTGGGGTTGGCGAAACAATAGGCAAGTTTCCTTTCTCCACATACCTCTGTTTACCTAGCAGTAAGTAGGAAACTGGTTGTTAGATCAATTGCTGGATCGCTTTCTAGGGTTAATACTACCTCCAAAAAAAGTAAGGAAACAAAAAGGGATTAAGGGATGTGGGGATAGGGCGGGTAAGCGGAATTAGGTTAGAGGATCAGCCATGATCAAGGGGCTGAATGGACTACTCCTGCTCCTATTTTTTATGTTCTTGTGGAATCCTGTAGCTCAGTGGTTAGAGCACTGCCTTACAAGTGTGAGACCAGTGTTTGAATCCAGGCGAAACCTTGGGCAAGTTTCCTTACTCCACCCACACGCCTAATAATAATCCCTCCACAAAAACCACAATAATAAAATTGGTCATTTCAATCCACGACTGTTTGTGGGGATGCTGCTGTGGGCAATTGGCTGCTGCGTTTCGCCCACAAATATACAGTCAATTCACTTTACAGTATATTCTGTGAAGCGCTTTGAGACGTCTAGAAGACGTGAAAAGCGCTAAATCAAAATTCAAGAATTATTATTATGTTCTTATAAAACTTGCGTAGTTTTGCCCCGCTCGGGAACCATACCTGGGTCCTCTTGCTTGAAGGCATGTACAGATAACAGTTGCTAAAGGACATCAAGTAAACTATTAAATGAAAAACTAAAGACAATAGTTTCATGGATATCTAATAAGAATCCGTGGGAAATGTGAGGCAACGAATCAAAACATCCTTGACGTTTCCGTTTAGTTTCATTTCTAGGGTAATAATCCCTTCAAAAAATTTGTGGGTGGGGATTAATTTTTCATTCTGTGTCAGTTTTTTTCCTTGATGTTTCTTTAAAAAAAATTTGAGCATACTTTTCAGAGTTTATTCATATTAATAATAATAATCCTGACATTTGAAACTGCGCCCTATCACATTGTTCGGACGTTTCAAAGCGCTTCACAGGATACACTGCCATGTAAATTGACGGCTTGTGTTGCGGGCAGACGTTTCCACATGTACTGAACACCCCCCTCCCCTCCAATAGCAACTTTGCTCCTCACCCTGGTCACTGAATAGCAGTTGTTTCCACTTCTGTCTCTCCAGCTCAGAAGCCTTGAATCCCAACACGTTTTTCAGTTCATGAAGCATCCTTCTGGATTCCTCCCTCTCCTGCTTTTCCCTCTCTCTCTCCTCTGGTGACAGGTAATCAAACGTATCCCCTCGGGAATCCCCGTCGGAGTCACATTCCTCCACATAGGCTTCGAGTTCCTGCAGATAAACACTATTCAACACAAGCCACCACCACTGTTCAAACAAATTCATATTGAAGAATTAGAGATGATCTTATAGAAACCTATAAGATTATTAAGGATCATGACAGAGTAGACAGTGGGAGATTGTTTCCCCTGGTTGGAGAAACTATAACTAGGGGGCCAGTTTTAAGATTAGGGGTCAGTCTTTTTGCAGAGTTGAGGAAAAACTTCTTCACTCAGAGGGTAGTGAATTTATGATGCTCAGTCAGTCCTTGAACATATTCAACACTGAGATTTATAGATTTCTTATGGATAAAGGGATTAAGGGATATGGGGATAAGGCAGGACAGCTGGAGTTAGATTAGAAGATCAGCCATGATCTTATTGAATGGCGGGGCAGGCTCGAGGAGCCGAATGGCCTACTCCTCCTGCTCCTTATTCTTATTTTCTTATGTTTAAGGTAAAGCACAAGTTAGTCGTTTGGCTAAATACATATTACAATTCAGTTTAATGGCTTGTTTACAGCACAGTAAACCTCACACAAATCGTATCAGTTAACACTGTGCATTGAATATGACTTAGGCACAGTAAGTTATATCAAACTTGCACAGAATTGAATAGAACCACAACAATAAAATTAAGGAAAAATGTGCAGGACTATGGGATAAGAGCGGGGGACTGAGTGGAGGGCGCCATTTAAATGCAAGTTATTGTTGTAGTTGGGCAGCTTTTCTAAAGAGCCGGCATTGCCAGGATGGGCTGAATGGCCTCATTCGGTGACGTAAGAACTCTTGAACGGGACTTGGAGTACATGAACCATTTAGGCATTTATACCATTTATACGGATCACACTCTTATGTGAGGTTTTATTGTAGTTGACGTCCTTTCGACGTGAAACGCGCTCTATCAATGTAATTTAGTATTTTGTTGTTGTTGGAATTGCTGGGAGAAAATTACTGGAATGACTTGGCCAAAGATGAATCGCAAGTGAATCGCAAATCTGAAACAAACAAAAAGGTCATTTTTGTTTACTTTGAACACTCTAAACCTTGGGCTCCTGCCAGTGGAGATGCTGGGCCTTGTGGTGAGTTAACATGATTTCCTCACCTCCTCCCACTTCCTACCTAAAGGACGGGGAAGTCCTAAGCTTCAAACTCTCCAATCTCTACTCAGGTGGGCGTCTAAAATGCGCCTCAACACTATGTGCCAGAGAGAGAGAGAGAGAGAGACACACACAAATGAGCTCACACTCCTGATTACAATCCAGTGGGCCCTCAACTGAAAAATGGCCACTGGTCTGTGGATATCAGATGAGGATATCTGACACAACATCCTGCTGACACTCAATATCCCATTCACACAACCACATGAAAAACAGCCATTTGAGTTATTATGACATGAAAGGCGCTATACAAATGCAATTTTGTTGTTGTTGTACCAGACAGCAGAAAACACCCAGGGAAATCATATAATCTTACAGCCCAGCGGAGGCCATTCAGCCCATCGGGCCTTTAGAAGAGCTACCCAATCACACCCCTCCCCACTCCGCTGTTTACCCATATGCTCACAAATCACATTGTGATTATGGAGTCCTGCAGCTCAGTGGTTAGAGCACTCCACTTTGAGACGTTTAAAAGACGTGAAAAGCGCTGTATCAAATCAAGGATTATTATTATCCTGAAATAAGTAGCTGGGTTAGGATCGGAGTTAGTGTAAACGTGCTCTCACCTGCTCTTCAGGAACAGGATCCCGGTTCTCTATCTGTACAAGAGGCGTTGCTGGCGGGTGCCAAACCGGGAGCAAAATATCACCTCCTGTCTCAACTCCCCCTGCAACACCACACAGGCTCCAATCAAACACAATCATTACGGTGCTATACATACATATGTATATATATATATATATAAATATATAAAATAATCCTTGGATTTAATCATGCCTTTGAGATGTCTAAAAGCACTTTACAGAATATACTGTAAAGTGAATTCACTATATTTTGTGGGCGAAATGCGGCAGCCAATTGTACACAGCAGTGTTCCACAAATAGTCGTGAATTGAGTGATCAAATTATTATTATGTTCTTTGAAGGGATTATTACCCCCAGAAAGCAATCCGCCAATCGACTAACAATTAACAACCAGGTTCCAATTTACTGCTACTTTATTAGTATCGTTTATTTGCTATCACGTTTCACCAGTTATTTCACTTTACAGTATATACTTTAAGATGTCTCGAAGATGTGGTAAGGTGCTGGATCAAATGCAAGGATTATTATTATTGTTGTTATTAAGGCAGAGGGAACCTAAATTAATAACACAATCAGAAAAATGGGATGATGATCTAGAAATAGATGAGAAACTGGTTAATCTGGATAACATTTCAAGAATGATTATGATTGCCCTAGATTTGTAATAAATTGATAGTAGAGAGCCCAGGAAACCAAGAAGAAAGAACAAAGGATTTACTGTGCTGGGGACAAAAGGGAAATTGAAATAGTCCTCCAGCTAAGTATGTTTTTAGTGGACACCAAACATGGAGTTCAGCTGAAACAAAGGCCAGAGTGTGTGCAGAGGAAATGGGGCACTTGGGAGTCTGTCCTGTATGGAGCTGGCTGTGAATGTTCTTTCGTAAAGGAACACATTTTGCGGGTAAATATTTCATTTAGTATTCTGGAAGCAGTGTGCTTCTGTAACCGCCTTCATTTCTAGATAATATACTCAGGCCATTTGCCATTTTGTAGCTTGCATTTCTAAATCAGTGCAGTATAAATCTAAGTTGATCACAATGGATTTGTTAGGGTAGGGACAGAGAAACTATTTTCTCTGGTGAGAGAATCTAGAATATGCGTAATTGGAGCTGAAGTAGAGAAAGTAAAGATTATAATCTTATAGAATGGCAGAATAGGCTCGAAGAGCTGAATAACTACCAGAAATATTTCATACAATATGGGGAATCCTGTAGCTCAATGGTTGAGACCTGGGTTTGATTCCTAGCAGGGCTCAATTTGGGGCAAGTTTTCTTACTCCACATGCCTGTTTACCTAGCAGTAAGTAGGAACCTGGTTGTTAGGACGATTAGCGGAACGATTTTGTAAGGGTAATAAATCCTTTTAAAAAAATAAATTGGTCACTCAATCCACAACTGTTTGTGGGACACTGCTATGCACAATTGGCTGCCGCTTTTTACCCACAAAATATACAGTCAATTCATGTTACTGTATATTCTGTGAAGCGCTTTGACACTTCTTGAAGACATGATGAGGGGCTATATCAAAAGTATTATTATTATGCGACGGTGTGTGCTAAAGAACTAATAACAATAACATTCTATATTATTCTATTCTTACAGCTGGGAGTCGAAAATGCTATCAGATAGAATACAATAGGTATCATGCTGGGTTGAAAAGGAACCAGTAAAAAGTCAAAATTAAACCAAAAGCAAAGCAGGATTGTTAATGCTGGTACACAATGTTACCGCACTCTCTGCTGAGTTTGATTTTCTAACAACAAGCCTATTTGTCCATTATCTTTCAGCACAGACTTGCCCTTTCTTAGTTTCCTTTTAACAGTACTTTTACTGCCATTTCCTTGAAAGACATGCACAGAGAACGTCTGGGGCAACGAACGGCCTTTCACCTCTGGGCCCTGGGTTCAGACCGACAGGATGACAGGCTCCAGTCTGACAGCTTCAAGACTCTTAAGTGAGATTTGCCAGTCTTAACCCATGATTAGCATGAATCCCCCCCACCCCACTGGCTAGAGTTAATCTCTCACTTTGACACATGTTAGGGATGCAATCATTGGCTTAATAGATGGCATATTGATCTGATAAATCGGTGGGAGGGGGTGTGGGGTAGTCCAACATTTTAGCTGTTGAGGGCCGGATGACCTATTTGAAACATGTATGTCCGCGGGTAAATCGCGCTCGCACTGATATAGTGTATCCAAGCGTTGAACTGGCCAATAGCATGTCACTACGTCATTCTTTAAAAGCAGCTGATCTTGAAGCGACACTATGCCACGTCAGTATTACAGTAATTTCCGAACATTCCCAAGCAACTTCGAGTGATTTGCAGCCTCTACCGCGTTTATACCGAGTCGGAAAAAGTCAGCAGTAAGTGAAATGAGCAGCGGTAATACCGCGAGCGCCCAGAAACCCCGCAAAGTCATCAATTTAAATACTAAATTGGAGGTGATAAAGCATATTGAGTCTGGCAAAAAATGCACAAACGTCGGGAGGGCTTTAAGGCTGGTTAGATCAACGGTGGCTACTATAAAAAAGAATAAGAACGGTATGCTGGCAAGTTCAAGGTTTGTTACAGCTACAGGTGCAAGCAGGTTATTAAAACATAGGACTTTATTAAAGTTTGCCAGTATTAAAGTACAGTACTGTACAGTTACCTCCAAGTTACCCTTCTTGCCTATGTGTGTTATTTTGTGTGTTTTATGTGTTATTTAGTGGGTTTAGTGTCCGAAAAGTTTGTGAAAAGAACACATCTCAGGTTATATAATGGGACCGCATGGGAAACCGCATTTCGATTTTGGACGTTTTGATCTGAGAACCGGTTTTCAGGAACTCAACCCCGTCCTGAATAGAGGTTTACCTGTATTATTTTAACATTTCCGGGTTATAGAAGGAGCGGGTGGGCCAGATGAAATGGAAGGAAGAGGGGGAGAGGGCTGGGAGCGCCAGCCTGGTCTAGATTATGACATCAAGTTCCGATTTGGGGCTAGAATCTACAGTTCCCAGAGGTAGAGTATTACCAATTGAGCCAAACTGAAAAAACAATTGACTGCACTCTGGGATTTTCTCCTTTTGTGAATACCTTTGTTATCAGTAGACTTGTGTACAAGTTTT
Organism: Hydrolagus colliei; assembly: GCA_035084275.1. Taxonomy (NCBI): domain Eukaryota; kingdom Metazoa; phylum Chordata; class Chondrichthyes; order Chimaeriformes; family Chimaeridae; genus Hydrolagus; species Hydrolagus colliei. The sequence goes on along the minus strand of CM068746.1, from coordinate 10,251,895 downwards.
TCCACCTGAGTGGTTGCATCTTCCCAGCAGCTTCTGGTTCCATGCATGTGGGGTTGAATCAATTTGAGTTTCTGTTTGAGGGTGTGGCACAGTTCAGATGTCATTTCCAGCTGCTTTCCGGATCCTATGTACGTTTCCAGATCATCTTCTAAAGCAATAACCCTGTATCAAGCGGATAAAATTAGTCATTATTGGTCTCATTCTCTATAGTTATAAATCTCTATAATTGTATGTTATAAAAATAGGTTAGAATACATGAAATATAATTTTAAAATAATGCTTACATTTGATATAGCAGCTTATCATGTCGTTGAGACGTCTCAAAGCGCTTCACAGAATATATTGTAGTGAATTGACTGCATGTTTTGTGGGAAGAATGCGGTAACCAATTGTGCAAAACAGTGTCCCACAAACAGTCGTGGATTGATTCAGCAATTTATTTACTTATTTTTTGAAGGATTATTACCCTAGAAAATGATCCACCAATCGACTAACAACCGGGTTCCTACTTACTGCTAAGTAAACAGACTCTGATGTTACAGAGTAAGGAAACTTGCCCAATATTTAACCCTGCCGGGAATCAAACCCAGGTCATCTCGCTTCCAAGGCAAGTGCTCTAACCACTGATCTACAATCTTGACCACAATAGATTAAAACAGGATAATTTATGGCCATTCTTTTTCTCATCTTGGATTCTTTAAGACAATCTTATACAACTTGAGATGAAAAGCAGGGAGGCGAAAAATGTTCGTGTTACACAAACAAAAATGCTCCATAATGGTCTACTGGTCAAAGGGAATATGCAAAACCATACAAGGAATGCATACTGTACTAAGGTAATAAGAGTTGAGAATTGTACAATTAAGTCTCAAAGCTCCTTGGCTGGGGAAAGAGTTAGCCAAGGTTCTTGCACTTGATTCAGGGTAGAATCAGCTGAAACATATTCTGCAGTGTTTAGCATACCCTGCTAAACCCTGTTGTTAAATAATAATACAGTAAAAGCCCATTTATCCGTGACCCGATCAACCGTAACTTCCTTATAACCGGCACCTCAAAAAAATGTCCCCATTCAATTAACTGGATCTCATCCGGCCCAATCGCTGTGGCGCATCACATGAGTGTTTGGGTTTGGAGCCATTGAGATGCCAGACTGACTGAGTGTGTATGTGAAAGAGAGAGGGGGAAGGAGGGAGAGGAAGATAGAAAGAAAAAGAGGAAAACTGACAGTGCCCCATTAAGAAGTAAAAAACTCTTCCGTCCGCCATTGTAGAAGTTTGCTTTGTGTGCTGTGTTTATAGACAGTAATCGATATTTATTGCTTTATTGGTAAGTATCCATACAATATTCCGTTGTTATTTAGTCTATTATTAATATAGTATGTTTAAAAAAAAAGGTAATTTTTTTGTGGTAGGTTTTCAGCAGCTACCCGCCGAATATCTGGCATGTGGTTTAACTGGCACTGGCCAGGTCCCAAGGGTGCAGGATAATCAGGCTTTTACTGTAATAATAATAATAATAATAATACTAATAATCCTTGCATTTGATACAGTGCTTTTCATGTCTTCTAGACGTCTCAAAGCGCTTCACAGAATATACTGTAAAGTGAATTGACTGTAGATTTTGTGGGCGAAACTGTCACTTGTGGATTGAAGTGACCAATTTATTATTGTTTTTTTTGAGAGATTATTATCAGGTGTGTGGAGTAAGGAAACTTGCCCAAACATTTCGCCCTGGCCAGGAATTGAACCCAGGTCTCTCACTTGTAAGGTGAGTGCTCTAACCACTGAGCTCCAGGACTCCACATTAAACACACATTTACAGAGAGGAAAATAAATCAAAAGTAATCTGGAGGATTCGAAACCAATGGTGAGACAAGAAACCAAACTATTTCTAGAATGGCCCATAGAATAGGCACCAACAACATCAAGAACTTGCATTTACATAACGCCTCTCATCCAGGGTAGTGTACCACAGTGGCTCAAGCTCCTATTGAAGCAGGAGGCAGCATATTCAGGGGCAGGAGAAATTCATCCCAAAAAGTCCACTGCTTTTGTTAACACTGAATCAAAGTGAGAATGTATTATGAATGTAAAAAACAAGGCATAGAATTGATGTTGCCCAGCCTAAATCCATTAAGTTGTAACCTCTCTAAGTGGAAATAAGAGTGGTACAGTGCTTAATAACTAACGGAAGGTTGATGTAACAAGCATGAACTTACTGATTTAGCAGTGCTTTAAGGTGGAGATGTAGACTTCGCACTGAAGCGTACATGTTGTTCAGTTCTCTGGACTGTGTCTGTGTTCTGGTCCTGGATGAGGTGGGCAAGGTATTGCGTTGCTGAAGCTCAAAGTACCGATGGAAATCATAGCTGCGTTTCAACTCTTCAAGGCAACAAGTGAGAACAGGAGGTAAATCGTGGACGATTTCTGACACTGTGTGATGTGCAAAATTTTCTGGAAGAATACGAAGCTCGTGTGCAATCCAGGTTGGAGACAGCAATAATACCAGGCGTCTAAAACATTCTGAATTCTGGCCAATCCAAAGTTGAAAGAGTACCTGAGCATGATGATAATAACAAAATAATAATAATCCTTGCATCAGATGCAGCGCTTTATCATGTCATTAACACATCTCAAAATGTTTCACAAAATATAATATAAAGGGAACTGACTGTACGTTTTGTGTGGCAAATGCAGCAGCCAATTGCAAACAGCAGTGTCCCACAAACAGTCGTGGATTCAATGACCAAAATATAATTTTTGAAGGAATTATTGCTCCCGGAAAGTGATCAACCAATCGGTCTTTAAAAGTGGGTATACAGATAGAAAAAGCTCCAAAAGAGGGGATCCAATACAGGTTTTAAAAATTCGGAAAGAATTTGAAAGGAAAGATAGTAAAATAATATTTCAGTTTGCTTAGAAGATCGTTAACAATGATTAACAAGCGGAGCTTGATCACACGAAAATTTAAAAGAGGAAGTTAGTAGAAACTTTTTCACACTGCGGCTTACCAAAGTATGATTGCTTACCACAAGTGCATATTGAGGTCAGAACCATAACAGTCAAAAGAGAATTGGTCAGAAATGTACAGGATATAAAAGAAACAGGGGAAAAAGAGCGGTTACCATAAATAACTGAAACAATTTAAGATAATCAACCAAAATAATAATAATCCTGGGATTTGATACAGCCCCTTATCATGTCTTCGAAACATCTCAAAGCACTTCACAGAATACATGGTAAAGTGAATAGACTGTGTATTTTGCGTGTGAAATGCGGCAGCCAATGCAGTCGTGGATTGAGTGACATTATCATTTTTTTTAATAATACTTTTTTAATAATGCTTGTTTCTATATATTTCACTTGATTGTTGAATAACAACTCGCATTTATATAGTGTCCCTCACGCAGAGTAGGCTGACCAAATACACATCACCCCTTCCCTATCTTACATAGCAACAACAACAACAAATTACAGTGCCTTTCACATTACTCACACCTTCAAAACCTGGAGACTGTAGCCATCAGTCAGGTCCTGAACCTCCTCATCAGTCACAGGCTCCTCACTCAGTCCCATGCCTAGCTCTTTCAATGGGATTGTAGACAGATAATTGGTTGCATTATCTATTTCGGAGTTCAGTGGATAGGTGTTCTGATGGTTAAGGTATCCTAATATAAAGTCATTCCCTCCTGTGTTCTCTCTGAACCATTTTGACGTGATGCGAGATTTGAAATTAAAACAAATCAAAGTAATGGCTTTGAATGGTCTGATTTGTGTATTTTCTTGAAGGCAAATCTAACAATAGGTTAACACGTTAGGAAGTACAGACCCAAAATGTGACTGGCTTCTACTTGAGGTTTGTGGTGTTTGTAAATAACAGCAGACCCAGTAATCTGCTGACGTGAGTCACACGAGACTGACGGCTTGTGAAAAAAATCGCAGTTGAAAGGAAGCAACAAAGTAAACCGAAAGCTTTCAGTCTATAATTAGAAGAAGCCATATCCCCTCACTTCACTGAGGCAAGAGGGACTGTGCAAGGAGTTCTGGCAATTCACTGTGCATGAACACAGGAAGACAAACAACTCCATTTTGTGCCTCAAAAAATCACAAAAAGGGTAATTCTCCAGCCATCAAGTTGTCTACAACCCTCCAGAGAGCCAGAAGCCACATCAACTGGGTTTCCTAGGAACTGGGTTTCCTGTGTGCTAACTTTTTAATAATAATAATCCTTCTATTTGAAACCAGCGCCTTATCAAGTCTTGAGAAGCTTCACAGAGCTTCACAGAATATACTGTAAAGCTAATTGGCTATATTTTGCGAGATTGAATTATCAGCTCCCAGAAAGTGATCGGCCAATCAACTAACAACCAGGTTCCTACCTACCGCTAGAGAAACAGAAGCAATTTTCTGCAGTGTTTCAACTGCGGGGGGGGGGGGGGGGGGTTGGAATCCAACACAGGTCCTCTTGCTTGTGAGGAGAGCACTCTAATCACTGAGCTGAGCTACAGAACTCCGAATTGATACTCAGTGACAAAAGAGCATCAGAAGGGCAGGTGATGCCTTTGTAATAAAAGGATATGATTTCAGCATTTGGCAGGTAGTCATTCGAGATACTCGATAGGCAGCTCTTAATGACCGGTAAATTGCTTTCCGAAGGCCAATCAGTTGCTGGCCTTGCTGTTGCCAAGTGCCTCCCAATTTATTGAGAGGAAATGCAGCAGTCACCCTGAAAAGCAAATACAGTAACAACCTTCAAAATTGGACCCATTGCTCTGAAAGCCGAGTACAACTAAAACTCAGCTGATATTATAACAGCTGATAATATTATAATAACAAGCCTTGCATTTGGTTGCACCTTATCACATATTTGAGACATTTCAAAGCCCTTCATAGGAAACGGTACACTGTAAACCGAATTGACTGTACATTTTGTGGGTGACATTTCTTAAAATGGGGCATAAAGCTTCATTTTAATAGTAATCCCTCAAAAAATATATAATTTGGTCACTCAATCCACAACTGTTTGTGGGACACTGCTGTGCGCAATTGGCTGCTCCCGCATTTCGCCTACAAATATACAATCAATTCACTTTTACAGTATATTCTGTGAAGTGCTTTGAGACATCTAGAAGACGTGAAAAGTGCAATATCAAATGCAAGGATTATTATTATAATTAAAGCTGAATAATACCTCTTTACTTGCCTTAATTGAATTAATTGCATTGCATGCACTCTGATGATCACAGTTCATATATAGTAAAAGCCTGTTTATCTGGCACCCGATCAACCGTAACTTCTGAATAACCGGCATCGCAAAAAAAAGATCTGCATTCGATTAACCGGAATTTAACTGGAAAAATGCATTAATTTTTTTTCTTTTTGGTTTTTGGCTGAATATACGGCATGCACTTTAACCAGCATTGGCCAGGTCCCGACGGTGCCAGATAAACTTAGAATTGATATAATTATTCCTAGAATCTTTGCCCCGAAAGACAAATGTTTTGTAGCTTTTAAAGGGCATTTTACTGCACAAGAAACTTTATTTTCCCCCAAAATAGTGCAGACCTAATTCTTTTTAAAAGGAGTTATAAAGTGAGTAGTGAAATATGTGGCAAAAATCACCCCAAATATGAATGTGTTTGATAGTTTAAGATAAAACACAAAATTAAACAAATTTTACATTAACGTTTAACAACAGATAGTGACAAAAGGCTAGTGAATCAGTTCAGTACAATTGTCCCCTGCTGGGTGATTGGCCAATCTTAGCCTGCCCATTTGGGAATGAGGTCAGAGATTATCTATCTCACAGTATACAATTATACTGGCTGCCAGTGATGTCACTTATAACAACATAACATTATCCAGTGAATGTTTTACAGGCACACTCAAACTGTATGTTATTCGCAGTAATTTAAGTATCAGTGCAATGTTCCAATCTGCCAGTGTGCAACAGTATTACACAATAATAATAATAATTCTTGCACTTGATTTTGCAGTGGCTTACCATGTCGTCAATATGTCTCAAAGCACTTCCCAGAATATATTGTAAAATGGATTGAGAGTATTTTGTGGGTAAAATGCGGTGGTGTCCCACAAGCAGTCGTGGATTGAGTGACCTTTTTTTAAAATAAACATGTACTGTAATATGTTAGCTTGCATTGTATGAATTGCTGTAATAAGAGTTAATCTAGAAGAATTAACTCACATTGTGTATCCTCTCGAAATGACCTCGGTCTCTTGAATCTGTCGAAGTGACTTTCGCACCAGGCTGGTGAACGCACAGCTATTTTCCACTGTGTTTCCCAGGGAGACACTACATTTTCTCATGGATCGCTGCAACTTGGAGATGTTCCACAAACTGAAGCTTCTGAAGACCATATAAAGAGCGAGACCAAACAAGCTCATTCCAAATGTGACCCAAGGGACAGAGTCACTGAAGTTTGGGATCATGACCAAGATACTCACGATGGCAGCTAACACTGAAACATCCCTAGTATATGACAGGAAACACAAGTTTAGCATTCCACGCACTTCTCACCAACACTGAAAGACGATCAAGATTATTACGAGAGGTGTGAACAGAAAGCTTTGGAGGAACTTCCTCTACAGAGAGTTATAATAATAATAATCCTTGCATTTGATATAGCAGTTTTCATGTCTTCTAGACGTCTCAAAGCACTTCACAGAATATACTGTAAAGTGAATTGACTTTATATTTGTGGGCAAAACGCGACAGCCAATTGCGCACAGTAGGGAACGGCGATATGGGAATTTCCCGATATATCCATATCGGTTGGCTCATATCGAGATATACCGAAATATCGACATTTTCAGTTTTTTCGTACTGCGCATGCGCGCGCATCAGAGTGCGCTCGCATTCGGGGCCTATCTCCTCAGGGGGTAAATATCTTTCTCTCTCTGTGTCTCTCACTCTCTCCATCTCTGTGTTTTTCTGTCTGTGTTTCTCTATGTCTCTCTCCTCTCTCACATCCCCCCACATCTCTATCTATTTGTATATTATCACATCCACCCCGTCTCTACCCCCCCCCCCCCCCCACCCCGCCGTCCCTCTCTCGCACCCCCCACCCCCGTCGTCTCTCCCCCCCCCCCCCCCAGCCATCTCTTTCTCCCTCCCCCACCCCCCGCCGTCTCTCTCCCTCCCCCCGCAGCCGTCTCTCTCCCCCTCTCCCCTCCAGCCATCTCTCTCCCCCTCTCCCCCCCCCCAGCCGTCTCTCCCCCTCTCCTCCCCCCTCAGCCGTCTCTCTCCCCCCCAGCCGTCTCTCTCCCCCTCTCCCCCCCCCAGCCGTCCCTCCCCCTCTCCTCCCCCCCCCAGCCGTCTCTCTCCCCCTCTTCCCCCCCCCCAGCCATCTCTCTCCCCCTCTCCCCCCCAGCCGTCTCTCCCCCTCTCCCCCCCCCCAGCCGTCTCTCCCCCTCTCCCCCCCCCAGCCATCTCTCTCCCCCTCTCCCAGCCGTCTCTCCCCCTCTCCTCCCACCCCCAGCCATCTCTCTCCCCCTCTCCCCCCCAGCCGTCTCTCCCCCTCTCCTCCCACCCCCAGCCGTCTCTCTCCCCAGCCATCTCTCTCCCCCTCTCCCCCCCAGCCATCTCTCTCCCCCTTTCCCCCCCAGCCGTCTCTCTCCCCCTCTCCCCCCCCAGCCGTCTATCTCCCCCTCCCCCCAGCCGTCTCTCTCCCCCTCACCCCCCCCACCCACAGCCGTCTCTCTCCCCCCACCCCTTGCATACCTGTATATTGTATTCGAGGACTATGAATACAAGATGGCGGCTTTGCACCTCGGTCTGTGCATTGTGTATAGAGATGAGCATTCTGGGTCTTGTAGTTGATTGTGCTCGCATCCCGATTTTTTACCTCGATATACCGTTTTTCGATATATCGATATTTTTAAAATGTCTATATCGGCATATCGATATGAAAATCATATCGGGTTTTAGCGATATACCGATATATCGCCGTTCCCTAGCGCACAGCAGTGTCCCACAAACTGAGAGATGCAATTTTTAATTTTTTTTAAAAAAGGGATTATCAATTCTGGAAAAGCGATCTGCTAATCGACTATAAACTGGGTTCCGACTTACAGCAGAGATGCGTAAGAAACTTGCCTAAGATTAGGATAGATGGGAAAAGGTGTCTGAAAATATTAGCGGAACTACTCGTACACTGTCATACAATTATATGGATCTATAATCAGAAGAACAAGCATCATAAACTTATTATTTTATTGGGTGTGGTTAATGTAACCAGGGTCTCTTTGGGGCTGAGCTGGCTTCATGATGACGTGTTTGGCAATCAAACGTCAAACTCAAGTCTTTCCTCTGTGGCAAGCTCGGAAGTGCTTCCTGAGCCAGGCGGGTGTGAAACAGTACCGTAAAGCACTGCTGCTGACAGACCAGCCAACCTGGCTCTTCGTCAGAACTTGGGAGGGGCAGACAGGGAGCTGGGATTCTTCCCACACAGCTTCTGTTGACCTTGCAAGCCATAGCTCTAACCGGAATGCTGGGCTTAGCTGGACAAGTAGTGGGAAGCTTGCCAGGGAGCTCTCTTAATGGCTTTATGTAGCTAGTTAGGTGATGGGTGTGCAGTGCCTGGGAAGGTGTGGCTCAGCCTGAGACAGCACCATCAGCAGAGGAGGAGAAACAATTTCTACAAAATAATTCCCACAGCCAGAATTGCCCTCACTATTATAACAACAACAACTTTGATTTATATAGCGCCTTCCACACCGGGCGGCATCTCAGAGCACTTCCCAATAACAGCGGGGCTGAGCCAGGGGCAGGGGAAAACAGGTGACCAAAGACGCAGTCGAAAAGAAAGGTCTTTAAATGAGAAGGCGAAGGGAGTGAGGAAGGGAGTTTCAAAGCTTCTTATACAATTGTTCTAATAGTAATAATAATAATCCTTGCATTTGATATAGTGCTTAACACATCTTATCAACATCTCAAAGTGCTTCACAGAATATACTGTAAAGTGAATTGACTGTACATTTGTGGGCGAAACGCGGCAGCCAATTAAGCACAGCAGTGTCCAGACAAACAGTTGTAGATTGAAATGACTAATTTTTATTATTGTGGTTTTTTTGGAGAGATTATTATTAGGTGTGCGGAGTAAGGAAACTTGCCCAAGGTTTCACCCTGATCTGCCTAGATTCGAACACAAGTCTCAGGCTTGTAAGGCGAGTGCTCTAACCACTGAGCCACAGGATCAACAGTAATGTTGGCACTTCAATGTTTTCCCTACCCTAGTGTGCTTTAACAAAGCAGTAGCAAGCACTGAGCATGGGATAGACACTTCCCAGAGGGAGGAGAAATGAAGCCATCAGACAATGTCCTCGCACAAACCCAGGCTGTTCTCATGAGGTGATACTCTCAGGTTTGTACAACCCTGTCAGCTTCATACAGATGAATTGTCCCAATGTAACTGTACTAGTACTCATTTGTTCAAGCTTGGTTTAAAATGTCAGTCAGGTCTCTGTAAAATTTCAACAGGACTATTGTGATAATTGAAAAGGAGCCTGAAAATGCCTGAAAGTGGAGGCCGATTTTATAACAATTTTAAAAGAGAGGTAGATGGTTATTTGGGGCGGATGGTTTGCTGGGTTATAGGGAGACAGAGAGCCGGGGTGTTGGATTGACTTTGAATAGCTCTTTTCAAAGAGCCGGCTCACTCAATGGGCCGAAGAGCCTCCTTTTGTGCTATAAAATTTTATGACTCTATAACAACAATAATAATCCTTGCATTTGATGCCAGTGCCTTATCACGTCTTTGAGATGCTCTCAAAGCGCTTCACAGAATACACCGTTAAGTCAATTTGATTGTATATTTTGTGGGCGACACGTACCAAAGATTGGGAGTTACTGGCAAGCGTTGGCTTGGCGGGCGGCCATTTTGCTGTAGCTGGGCCTGTGCTGACTGCAGGGCTCTGGGGTCAAGGAGCTCAATCAGTTCCACATCCTCCTGCAGAAGCACTTCCTGTTGCAGGATGGTGTGTAGAGAGCACAGTCGAAATCCAATATCCTTGTTAATCAGACAAGGGAATAATGTACAGTATTACCGTTCCTGTAAACCACATACAGGATGTCAAACACGCAAGCCAAAACAGTTTCTGAGACCATCAAAGTACTTATTTATATCTTCAGAACTTTTTCAAAATAAAACATTTACACACCAAAGGATTGATAATAATAATCCTCGCATTTGATATAGCAGATGTTTTAAAGCGCTTTGCAGAATACACTGTAAAGCGAAAATGACTTATGCATGGTCGGCAAAATGCGGCGGCGGCCAATTGCACACAGTAGTGTCCCACAAACAGTCGTGATTGACTGACTAAATTTAATCAATTTAGATTTAGTAAACAACAACAACAAAGTTACACTTGTATAGCACCTCAGGAGGACGTCCCAAGGCGCTGGACTGCTTCTGACCCAAGCTGAGGACGGTGGGGTGGGGGAGGAGGGAAAGTAGGAGTTGCCGATGAATCCATCAAAGAGGAGAATCTTGAAGCGCAACTCGAAGAAGGCCTGGGAGGGGGCGAGGCAGAGGGACTGCGGGATGGAGTTCCAAAGGTTGGAAGCAGAGTGACTGAAGGTTTGCCTGCCAATGGTGGGGCGGGTGGGTCGGGGGACGTGGAGCAGACCTTAAGCAAAACTTACCAGAAATTCCAAATCATTCTTGCCTTTGGTTCTAGTGAATGGATTCCACCTTTGACAAACATCAACAATCTTCAACAAAAAGTTCACCTACAGGAAGAGAAACACAAAAATTTTAAAATCTAATACTAAATCATGTAAAAGGCCAAATGTGTTATAATAATCAAAGATGGCTTTAAATACATTGCTGGTGTACTTCAAAGGCATCTTCAAGTTATCAGGAAGCAACTGGATCCTGAAATAACAATTTGATACAGCACCTTATAACGTCACAAAGCACTTCACAGAATTTACCTTAAAGTGAATTAACTGTATATTGTTTGGGCGAAACGCGACAGCTGATTGAATGCATGAAGTGCTTTAATACTGGGTTGAGGTATGTGGCCCACAATGGCAAGTGTTAAAGAGACAAATACCATTTTGGACTTATTGACCATTTAAAAGAGCCAGTGATCTTGTATTACTGACAAGCAGATTCACTGTTACTGGGCAGGGAATCACCGTGAGGCATCTCAAATAGAGCTATGGTAAATCTGATACCATTGTTGTTCATAGATAGGGTTGAACCAATGTTTAATTTATGCACTCATAATTAGGAGCTCTAAGGCTCTACTCTAATGAGGGGTGCTAGAAATACAAGTTGATATCCCTCCCCAGCAAAAAGAGACAAGAAGTTCCTAAACTTTGCCCAATTTGTCTCTCTAATTAGTGGGCCTGACATGATGCAGTCTCTCTGCCTCCATCAGCCATTTTGCTGACCAGCTCACTGTGGAGATATCTGCATGTACAAATACTATTACGTAGTTTACCAAAAACTAGAGACATGTCAAGTTGTTTCATAGGATACACTGCAAAGTGAATTGACTGTATACTTTGTGGGTGAAAAGCGGCAGCCAATAGCGCACAGCGACGTCCCACAAACAGTCATGGATTGAGTGGGCAAATTATTATTTATTTATTTTGAAGGGATTATTATTCCCAGAAAAGTGATCCACAATCATGTTTCTACTTACTGCTAGGTAAACAGAGGCATGTGGAATAGGTAACTTGCCGAACCTTTTGTCCAGCCAGGGAATCAAACCCAGGTCCTCTCTCTTGCAAGGCGAGTGCTCTAACCACTATGCTACAAGACTATAATGGCATTTCTCCATTGTAAGAGGGCAATTTGATAAACTCATTACACTGAGCAGCTATTTTATGATTATGATGTTTTAGCAGAACATAGTATTCTTCCCAGATTGTTTGTATAATCATAGGTAATCCTGTATGAGTTAAGATACATTTTCCTCCCATGCAGAAGCCACCTGTGAGAACAAAAGTAAAGACAGCTGAATCAAAATGCACATCAGATATGCTACAAACAGCAAAACAATTAATGTTAAATATATATACTGTAACATAAAACATTTTTAAAAATGTCAGTGTGCTCACTCATGGGTGTAACGCAATTATAGGGTTGGGTTCAGATAACTAAAGTGCATTCCAGTTTAATTATTGACAGCCTTAGCTGTAGTTGTCTTACATCTCAAGAAACACAAATTACCATATGATCCCTCACCCAAAACAGAAGATGGTGTTAATAATGCTCTCACACATTTCATGCCCAGATGTGTTGCCCAATGGAAATCTCGCAGGGAGTTGCATATCACCCATTAAGTGAGGGCTCAAACCCATGCTTGTTGGATGTTGAATGACCAACTGGTGATAATTCTCCTTGGGAGGGAGGTAAATTGGGGCCTGATTGGATCTGAACTGGTCTCTAGGCAAAGAGTGCGCATTTCATTCTAATAATCTATCTCGGAAATTTCCATGTGTAGGTGGGATACACAGAATTCTCAGTTTAGTTTGGATGTGCGCATATGGCTGCCACGTTTCGTCCACAAAATATGCAGTCATTCACTTTACATTCGTTACATTCTGCAAAGCACTTTGAAACATCTCAAAAATGTGATACGGCATTATTATCAAATACAAGGATTATTATTGTTTGTTACTGTTCTGCAGTTCACATTTAACAGGATTCCAGAAATACACTGTCATCACATTTCATTACTCATTGGTTCTCATTCCTACATTCCTATATAAATATTTACCTTTACTCCCATTATGCAAACGCATTGTGTAATTTGAAATTATTTTTGTTTTCAATAATAATCCTTACATTTCATATAGCACTTTTCAATTCTTCTAGATGCCTCAAAGCGCTTCACAGAACATATTATGAAGTGAATTGTGGGCAAAATGCAGCAGCCGATTGTGCACAACAGTGTCCCACAGCAATCGTGGATTGAAGTGACCAATTTTTTAAAACAATTTAGGGATTATTATCAGGTGTGTGGAGTAAGGAAACTTGCCCAAGGTTTCGTCTAGCAGGGAATCAAACTTAGGTTTTATAAGGGATTATCATCTTGCTTGCAAGATGAAGTGCTCTAACCACTGAGCTACAGGACTCCACACTCCATTGTTTTCATCACTGGCAAGCTACCTCCATACAAACGAAACGAGAAATGCTTCCATTATATCAAACCCAAACTCTCTGGAGTATTGGTCAGAGTATTCGCCTCACAAACGAGGGGATCCAGTTTCGATTCCTGGGCAGGGCGAAATGTTGGGCAAGTTTTCTTACTCCCAACACCTCTGTTCACCCAGCAGTAAGGCGGAACTCAGTTGTCACTGGATTGGCAGATTGCTTTTTTGGAGATGATAATCCCTTATAAAAATTTTTAAATAATAATGATTTGGTCACTCAATCCATGACTGTGGAACACAGTCATGTGTGCAATTGGCTGCTGAGTTTTGCCCACAAAATATACAGTCAAGTCATTATACACACTATTCAATTCTGTGAGGACGTTTTTAAATGTCTCAACAATGTGATACAACAAAAACAACAAAATTACATTTATAAAGCGCCTTTAGTTAGGTTGGGACCCGAGGAGGAAGGGTCAGGGTAAGGGGAAGGAGAGGGGGAAGAGTTAGGAGGGGAGCAGAAGGCACAGTCGAAGAGAATGGTCTTAAGACTGGCCTTGAAGGAGGAAAGGGAGGAAGTGAGGCAAAGGGATTGCGGGATGGAGTTCCAGAGTGTGGGGACAGAGAAGCTGAAAGCCCGGCCACTGATGGTAGGGCTGTTAGGGCGGAGGACATGGAGCAGGCCAGAGGCTGCTGAGCGGAGAGGACGGGTAGGCTGATAGGGAGACAGCAGGTCAAAGAGATAGGAGGGGGCAAGACCATGAATGCCCTTGAAGGTGAGGACGAGGATCTTGAATTTGATCCTCTGGGGGATGGGGAGCCAATGGAAATGGGCGAGGGTGGGAGTGATGTGGTCGCGGAGCCTAGTGCGGGAGAGTACACGAGCTGCAGAGTTCTGAATAATCTGCAGCTTTTGAAGGGAGGTGCTGGGAAGGCCGACAAGGAGAGAGTTCCCATAATCGAGCCTTGATAATAATAATAATAATAATCCTTGCATTTGATATAGCGCTTTCCACATCTTATCAACGTCCCAAAGCGCTTCACAGAATATACTGTAAAGTGAATTGACTGTATATATTTGTGGGCGAATTGCGGCAGCCAATTGAGCACTGCAGTGTCCCCCACACAGTCGTGGATTGAAATGACCAATTTTATTATTGTGTTTTTTTGGAGGGATTATTATTAGGCGTGTGGAGTAAGGAAACTTGCCCAAGGTTTCACCCTGACCTGCCTGGATTCGAACACAGGTCTCCCCAGCTTGGTTTCCCCAGCTTGCAAGACAAGTGGTCTAACCACTGAGCCACAGGAGCTCCATTGTAATGAATGTGTGGATGAGTGTTTCGGCAGCATGGGAGGGTGAGGTAGTGGCGGAGTCTGGCGATGTTACGGAGGTGGTGGAACGCTGTACCAGTCATAGAGCGGATTTGTGGGAGAAAATTGTGATAAGGTGCTATGAATGCAACGATTATTGTAGAAAACGTTACACTTGTTGATGCAATAAATGTTGGTGTCACAAGAATGAACCCAGTGAACAGATCAAGATGTGCAAGTGCTGCACAGTAGAACAGGAATTCTGTCCCACAACATCCCTGAATGAGTTGGTTACAATCGTGCAGCTTTGGGAAGGCAGGAAGGAACTCAGTGAAAATCAGCTGCTTCCTTTCGCCTTGGCAGCTCTCTCTCCCCCTTTTACTCTCTCACACACACACCCCCCTCCAGCAATTACTTGCAGACCAGCACTAATGTACAAGATTGACTGACTTGCAAATTTCTTTAACCCACATGCTAATAATAATCCCACATCAAAAAATAATTTGGTCACTGAATCCATAACTGTCTGTGGGACACTGCTGTGCGTAATTGGCTGCCATGTTTTGCCCACAAAATATGCAATCACTACACTTTACAGTATATTCTGTGAAGCGCTTTGAGACGTCTAGAAGAAGTGAAAAGTACTATATCAAATGCAAGGATTATATTATTTTATTATTACTAAAAGAGAATTTAGGAGGAATTACTTCACAGTTCACACAGAAGAGTGAAATAAAATAATTTGGTCACTCAATCCATAACTGTTTATGGGGCATGCTGTGGGCAATTGACTGCCACGTTTCTCACACAAAATAGTCAATTCACTTTACAATGGATTTTTGAAGGCGCTCTGAGACATCTCGAAGACGTAATAGGGTACAAAATCAAATCCCTCCATCCCCCCCGTTGTCATGTCTGAAGACCTTCCTCTTCGACCGTGTAGTCACCTCCCCCCAGCCACTGCCAAGTACTCTTTGAGACCCTATCCGGCTATTGTTGAATAGATGGTGCACAAACTCATTACACCACATAGATGCCTGACATTTTTGAAACATTTCATCAGAACACCATATGCTGTAATAGTGCTCTACAACAATCATGAGAGCAGTCAACTTGTTGAAAGAAACAACTGGTTTTGTTTCCTAAAATAGCTTGACCCAACAGGCAAGATTAGATTCAATCTATAAGTCAATACATTCACTACACTCACCCTTTCAAGGGCAATAATCTTTAGCCAAAGTGAAAGCAAGCAATTTGCATGTATTATTTCTTTGTTTCCCAAGGAAACTACAGAACTCGAAATAAAAGAATATGGAGATTGCATGCAAGTTTTTGATTCAACTTTATATTAAATCAGAAAAATATGACTATTGCCGATTACATTGCTGATAAACAAATGAACAACGAAACGTGTTTAATAGCAACTGATTTGAATATCTCAAGTCTGGAAAATGTAACAAAGGATTTCAATGCCTAAGCATATTGGACAATAACAACAATAAAATTACATTTATAGAACGCCTTTCATGTCAGGAGGACGTCCCAAGGCGCTGAACAGTTAGGTTGGGACCTGAGCGGGGGGGTGGGGGGAGGGAAGGGTTGGGGTAGGGGGAAGGATAGTCGGAAAGAGAGTTAGGAGAGGAGCATAAGGCAAAGTCGAAGGGAAAGGTCCGGCCTTGAAGGAGGAAAGGGAAGAAGTGAGGCGAAGGGATTGCGGGATGGAGTTCCAAAGTGTGGGGGCAGAGAGGCTGAAAGCCCGGCCACTGATGGTAGGGCGGTTCGGTCAGGCGACATGGAGCAGGCCTGAGTCTGCTGAACAGAGCGGACAGGCAGGCTGATAAGGAGACAGCAGAACGGAGAGATAGGCGGGGGCAAGACCGTGAATGGCCTTGAAAGTGAGGACGAGGATCTTGAATTCGATCCTCTTGGGGATGGGGAGCCAATGCAGGCGAGCGAGGGTGGAAGTGATGTGGTCGTGGAGCCTACTATGGGAGAGTACATCAGCTGCAGAGTTCTGAATAATCTGCAGCTTGTGAAGGGAGGAGCTGGGAAGGCCAACGAGGAGAGTTCCTGTAGTCGAGCATAGATGTGATGAATGCGTGGGTAAGTGTTTTGGCAGCATAGGGGGTAAGGTAGTGGCGGAGTCTGGCAATGTTGCAGAGGTAGTGGAAGGCAGTTCCAGTTATGGCGAGGATTTGGGGGAGGAAGGAGAGTTCCGAGTTGAACAAGACATCAAGATTCCTGACTGACTTCGAGAGATGCAGAGTACAGCCTTGAATGCTGATGTTGCCAGCGCCTGAGGTGCGGAGGCGCTGACGTGAGCCAATCAGGAGGGCATCTGTGTTGTTGACAACAACAACTTGCACTTCACTTGAGGAAGCGTCCTGGAACATAATAATAATCCTTGCTTTTGATAAAGTGCCTTATCACATTGTTGAGTCATCTCATAATGCTTCACAGAATATGCTATGAAGTGAATTTTGTGGGCGAAATAATGCAGCCAATTGCTAACCTCAATATCCAACAAACAGTCGTTTTTTGGATTGAGTGACCAAATTTTTTTTAAGAGAATATTACCAACGTGATTCAAGCAATTACCAACCAGATTCCTAATTACTGCTAGGTAAACAGAGGTGTGTGGAGTAAGGAAACTTGCCTAAGGTTTCGCCCTGCCCAGGAATCGAATCCGAGTTCTCTCGCTTGCAAGACGAGTGCTCTAACCAATTCGCTACAGGGCACCATAACATCTCCCTTAGAATAGAGGTGTAATGTTCATTTTGAAAGATGCTAATTAAAAGGGGATACTGTTCCTTTAATATTCGGACTCAAGATGTTTGGTTTGAGCAGGACCTGCCTTTTCCCTTTATGGGAAAGACTCACTTTTGGTGTGGTGTGGAAATCCTGTTCATTTGGGTCCTCCTTTGACGGACATTTTTCTGCCTCCCTTGACAAAGTTGGACAGGTTTCAAAGTCAGTGTGTCCCACATCCTGCAAGTACTGGTACAGCGGAGAGTTCTAACAAAAGACCAAATGATGAAGCATTCAGAGAACAAGTGCAAACAAACAGAAAATGTCAAATAGTCCACAAAACATACAGTCCTTTCACTTTACAATATATTCCGTGAAGCACTGGGACGTTTCAGTGGGCTTATCATTGTCTTATTCTTTATTCAATGATTCCTACAGAGATGTGTGGATGTCAGATAAGGAAAAAGTTGAGTAGAATGGCCCATTGGAATTCACAATCTCCCACATTGAAGCTCACTGGGAGCTGATCCTGGCTCGACAACGACTAAGCACTTCCTCCCGACGTGAGAGGCGCTATACACATGTCATTTATCACTGTGTTTGATAATAGGCCAAATAACCTCCTTCTGCAGTATAAATTTATGTGATACAATCTACAATCCAATTGCAGAATGCCATGGGTGTGCCCCAAAGTTCCTTTTTCACTCATAAATATACACTCAGATTTTCAAACAAAGGTCATACAGAGTAGGAAACCCAGCTGTTTTTTTGCTGCGGTCAGCTTCATCACCTTGCAACGTTCACAACCTTTTGTTAATTTTATTTTAGGCCTCCACTCCTGCCTCTCTGTAACCAGATATTAAGTGTTCAGTAAAAACCTGGCCTGCTCAAATTCCCAACTGCTCAATTCCCTTACCACCCAACAGGGAAATGCCTCACATTTATATGGCAACTTTCCCAACAGCCTGTCACAGAGTCTAGAATTCACTATGAAAGCTGTCATCAGTGTGAACTACTAACAGTGCCTTTAAATTCTGGAACTGCAGTACTTTAAAGGAAAATGACCTGCAACACTGGAGCCTCCAGCGCCAAGGAATTCACCCTATTAACACTGAGGTTGCAACTGAGTGTTGAAAAGTGGTATTGTTTGAGTAACAATACTCCTTGCACTTTCTTTGCAGTATAATAATAATACTTGCATTTAATATAGCACTTTTCATGTCTACCAGACATCTCAAAGTGCTTCACAGAATATACTGTAAAATGAATTGACTGTATATTTGTGGGCAAAATACAGCAGCCAACTGTGCACAGATGAGGATTGAAATAACCAATTTTTTTTTGAGGGATTATTTTTAGGCATGTGGAGTAAGGAAACCGCTGAGCTACAGGACTCCAAAATACAGGATATATTGTAAAGTGTAGTAATTCTGTGTTTTGTGGGCAAAATCTTCAATATCCACCTCAACGGGCACAGGTGGGATCCTGGTTGTAACATTTTGACCAAAGATGGCGCCTCTGATTACTCCACAAACAGTGTCAGCCGAAACTTTGAACTCCAGTAAATTATACAGTAGGACTCATGAAGAAAGATAAAACCCAGTTATTAAGAAACCACAGATCATAAATTGACAAGGTCTGGCTTGCGGGACATTTTGGCTGACACAGCTTTCCTTATAGCTTGCATGTTGTGATTTCACTCACCTATGGAGCTGGAAAAATATGAATCCAGCTGAATCAACACACCTTATAAAGTCAGCTTTCACACCATTATTGGTAAAGGCAATAAACTCGGAAATTAATCTGACCAAATGACAAATCAAAGCTTTATTTTGGGAAGTTTTACTGTGGCTCGTGGGCCATTGATCTAATTTTCTCTGAGCTGAATCTTTCTGAGCAATGAATTTACTGGCATCTAATAATGACCCCTTTGATCCAATTTGATTTAGCGCCTCATCACGTCTTTTAGATGTCTCAAAGTGCTTTGCATAAAACACTGCAAAACCTTGGGACATCCTCCCGACGTGAAAGGCTCTATACAAATGTAATTTTGTTGTTGTTATGAAGTGAATTAAGTGTGTATTTTGTGGTCGAGTCAATGTGTATGTCAATATATGTGTGAAGCTAAGGAGTAACTGCTAGTACACTCTTCAACCATGAACATCCTGTAACCCAGTGGTAAGAGCAATCGTCTTACAAGCGAGAGACCTAGGTTCCATTCCAGGCAGGTCTGGGCTAAACCTTGGGCAAGTTTCCTTACTCCACACGCTTGATCATAATCTCTCAAAATAAAACAAAAATTGGTCATTTCAATCCACGACTGTTTGTGGGACAAACAGCGTAATTGGCTGCCACATTTCGCCCACAAAATATACAGTTAATTCACTTTACAGTATATTCTGTGAAGCGCCTTTAAACACTCTAAAAATAATGTGAAAAACTCCTATCAAATGCAAGGATTATTATTATTAACATGCAATAACGCTTGTGTTTGATACAGTGCCTAAAATGGAAAAATATCCCAATATGTTTACAGTAATTAAAGTATTAGAGTATTAAGCATATGCCAATTTGTGCACAACAATGTTCCAAAAACAACAAGACATTGAATGATTGTATGATTGTCGGCCAAAACACTGGGAGAAACTTTTCGTTTCAAATAGTATCACAGCTTCTTTAACATCAACCCAAATAGATGAATTTTGTTGGAATATGAATCAAAAGCGGGAACCCTGACAAGAACTCTTTTATCTGTTTATTAAACAGATCAATTTTTAATTTGTGATAATGAAAACTCTCATTTTCCACCAGAGGCCTTAGCATCTTATATTATTGGCTATGGTTTTCAGGCGGGGGGGGGGGGGGGGGGGGGGGAAATAAACGCACCAAAAGAAAAATAGTAATAATAATGTGGACACTGCCATGTGGAACTCGTGGCTGCGTTTCGCCCACAAAATGTATAGTCAATATATTTTACAGTGTATTCTGTGAAGCGCTTTGCGCCGCCTATAAGTGACAAGGCGCGGTATCAAATGCAACTTTGTTGTATATCAAATGCAAGGATTATTGCTGGTAGTATTATTATTGTTGTTGTGGAGCAGTGACTGATAGCTATATGTGTAGCTCCAGGATAAAGTTTGACAACCCAGGGAAATGTGCAGCTAATGTATAATATGGCAATAAAAAGGCGAAACAAAACTGCCAAGGCTTCCCCCTCACCTCCAGGACCAGATCCTCATCAAACTCCTCAGACATTGCTGTCCGCCATTGAAAGTGAAAGAGCAGTTGGACTGGGGGGGAGGCGCGGGGAATTCCGGGATTTGTAGTCTCCTGGGTTACAGGCCTCCGGTCGCAGCTGGCAGTGAGGACACCCTCCGAGCCACCATATAAACTACATGTCCCGTCAAGCATCAGCTCCCCTCACCCAACTACCACTCGCGGCAGCAGCGTTTGAGGGGGCACGTGACTAACACGATTGACAGGTGTTGTGGGAGACGCAAGGGGCCTGGAAGCTCGAGTGTGGAGGGAGGGAGGGAGGGAGGGAGGGAGGGAGGCGGGGTGAGAAGTGTGTGGGCGTGATTGACAGGAGTGAAGATGCCGCGGGTCTGAGACGCGCACAACGGAGACCAGAAGCTCGGGTGACGTGTGACATGACGATAGGCGTTGACATTGCGGAGGTCTGACAGCTGATGGGGGGGAGGGAGAGACCGATGACGTGCTGACGTATGACTTGATTGACATGCGTTAAGATCGTGGAGCCCGGCAGTTCGGGGGGGGGGGGGGGGGGGGAGGTGATGACGTACCCAGTGGCTGGGTGGACGGTCGGCTAGGTTTGACTGTTGGACCGTTAGGGGGCGTTGCGCGCGCCTGGCGGTTTGGCTGTTGCCGAGCCGAGTGCTGGGGTAAAAAAGAGTGGCAGAGAAGAGGGAGAGACGCAGACACACAGAGAGCGTCGTGACCCTGGGTTGTGTTTTCTCTCAGGAACACACAACTCCTCTCTCCTCCCCCTCCATCCCAATCCCCAGGAGACCCCCCCCCCCCCCCCCCCCCCCCCGAGCTCAGGGGCCCCCTTCTCTGCTCTCGGCGAGAAAACAAAACAATGGCTTTGGCTGGAAAGTGACTGGAGACATGGAGAGTTAGACGGAGAGACAGAGAGAGGCAGAGCCGGCCGAGCGCACGGAAACCACAGTATGAGCACAGGTGAGACGGAGAGAAAGAGAAAGCGAGAGCGAGTGAGCGAGTGAGTTCGTGGCCAACTTTGAGATAAAACGTTGTGGGGAAACTTTTCAAAGCACTGCCTGTGGGTTCACAAGAGTGTTGTGTTGTGTGTTGTGTGCGGTGAGAGAGAAAGAGAGAGAGGTCTGCCTGCCTGCCCTGCCTGCCCTGTCTTTCTTTCTTCTCCTCTCCTCCCCTCCTCTCTCCTCTCGCCCTAAAGAGAGAGAGAGGGAGTGAGTGAGTTGCTTACAGAAATCAGTGATTTATTTTCCCTTTTCAGAAAGTAATGCTCTTTCCAGTGAGTCTCGGCAGGTTCGCTCATGAGACGTCCAGTCAACTCACTCGAGAGTGTGTTGGGACACTTCAGCAGTGTGTTCTGTGAAGTGGCTTTGAGACTCTGAGCGACCTGACGAGGCTCTATCATCAAATGCTATTATAACTATTATTATCATCGGTTGTTAAGTTTGTTTTGTTATGGATGATGTGTGTGGGAGCTCTTTACACTTTCGCCCACAAAATAGCCGGTCAATTCACTTTGCAAGTACTGTATATCCTGTGAAGCGCTTTGAGACGTCTCAATGACGTGATAAGGCGCTATATTAAATGCCAGGATTATTATTATTATTGTTGTAACTTCAGGATGTTTGTTATTCAGGACTGTTGTTGATTTCGGATGGCAACGGTGATGTGAGACTGTCGGAAGCCAAATGAAGTCTGAATAATTCAGTATACAGTCTGCAAGACTTTTATTGTATTCACATTTTTCGTTGTTGTTTGTTGGTTGAAGTCGTCAAGGCTGAATTCTAATGTTAGTCACCCAACGGATATTTTCCCTGCCCCGAAAATAATGGGGTCCCGTAACAAAGAGTAACCAAAGTGACTTACATCTTTCATTCAGGATATTTCTTTTACCACCTATTTTGCCATCTGTCACTTTTCCGGAGGCGTAGTTCAGTAATTCTTGTTTGGCATAAAATCAGCCCTCAAGTTTTGTCTATCAGACTTTTAAAAGCAAAGCAATCAGTCATTATTTCTAAGCAGTTCAGCCGCATGGGATACTGTTCTTTCTGTGTCAACATGTATTTGTACTGTCACTGAAACATTGTACTTGTGAATTGCTTTTATCTTTTAAAAAGATAACTGATTTATTTTCAAAAATCAACAGAATAATACATGCTGAGATTTCAGCCTCTACCACAATAACAACAATATTGCACTGAATAGAGTATTTTCATATCAGGAAGACTTTCTAAGGCACTGGACAGATAATATTTTGGACCCAAGTTGGGATTGTAGTTGGGGGGGGGGGGGGGGTGGCAAAGTAATTGATTGAAAACACGGTCGACACGGGCAACAACAACAGAATTACATTTATAGAGCGCCTTTCACGTCGGCTGAATAAGTATCTTCTTGAGTGCTTTTGCCAATTGTCCCTAACTTTAGATTCTTATGTTTCACATACAGTTTTCTATTTAAAACAAGTTTTACTTAAAGAAACTACATGTTTCCATAGCTCTTTGATTTTGAGTGGACTGCACTTGGGTTGTAATTGTCCAATTCTGAGGAGCAGGTGTTTTTTTTAGTGTGAAATACAAAAGCATTGTGTGATTAACCATTTAGTGCATAACTTAAGAGGCTTGATTCGTGCTGGTACAATTTAACTCCTGGTTGCAGCTGGCCCTGAAACCCGGTCTTTACTAGTACCTTTCAAGCAAAGTTGATAGAGTCTCCAATTTGAGACTTCTACAGGAAACGACTTAAAGTCATAAATGCTTGCATGTGATATAGTCCTTATGTTGAAACATTTCAAAGGGCTTCAACAACAACAGCAGCAACAAAATTACATTTGTATAATGCCTTTCACATTGAGAGGACTTCCCAAGGTGCTGGATGTTCAGTGTTTTGGCCCCAAGCTAGGGTTGGAATCAGGGAAGGGGGTGACTGATGCCACAGTCAAGGCCGAGGGTCTTGAGCAAGGACTTGAAAGAGGCCAGCAAGGGGCTGAGTTATAAGGTTTGCAGGATGAAATTCCAAAGGTTGGGAGAAGTGTGGCTGAGGCCGTGCCAGGGGACATGGAGCAGGCCAGAGGCTGCTTTTCAGCGCCTTGGGACATCCCCTTCTTTGAAGAGCGCTCTACAAGTGTAATTTTGTTGTTGTTGCTGAGTGGACAGGTTGGTAGAGGGTTAAGAGGTCGCAGAGATAGGGTGGAGCAAGGCCTTGAAGGGCTTAAAAGGCGAGAACCAGGATCTTGAATTGAATCCTCTGAATGATGGAGCCCATGGAGTCGGTGAGAATGGGGGAGATAGGTGAGGGGGAAGACATGGGTTGCAGAGTTCTGGGTGATCTGCAGCCTTTGGAGAGAAATTGGGAAGGCCGACGAGCAGAGTGTTTGCATAGTCAATCCTGGATGTGATGAAGGCATGAATGTGAATTTCAGCAGCCCTGAGTGGTGAGGTAGTGGCGGAGTCGGGCAATATTGCGGAGGTGAGGGGAGGTCCCAGCTTGGATGTGAGGGAGAAAAGACAGTTGAGGATTGAACAAAACACTTAGGTTCCTGACTAGCTTGGTGAGGTGGAGTGTGCAACCATGGAAGTTGATCCTGCTAGTGCCTCAGGGTGGAGGCGCCGGCGCAAGCCGATCATTGGGGCTCTCATCCAGGACTTGATATCCAACAGGAAGTCTGTCAGGAAAGTCGTGATCCTGGAATCAAGGGAGGAGGCAGAAAATAAAGTTGGGTGTCACCCGCTTACATGTGTAAGTTGACCCCATGTCTGCAGATGATGTCACCAAAGGGGAGCATATAGATGTTGAAAAGGAGAGGGTCAAGGATGTAGCCCTGGGGGGAGCCACACGTGACAGTGTGAGGGCTAGACGAGAAGCAGTTAGTGGTGACAAAGTGGAGTCTGTAGGAGAGGTAAGAGTTGAACCAGGCAAGGGCAGGTGCGAGAAGATTGAGTTGAGAGAAGAGGTGGTGCAGGAGGATGGAGTGGTCGATAGTAAAGGCGAGAAGGGCAGAGAGAGCCCTGATCGCAGATGTTTAGAATGTCGTTAGAGACTTTAACCAAGCCTGGTGCTATGGGCAGCATGGAAGCCGGATTGGCGGGGTTCAAAGAAGGAATGGCGAGAAAGAAAGGAGTGAAGCTGGGATGCAGTGACTCATCTGAATGGCCTACTCTTGCTGCTACTTATGTTCTAGGGCCTTGGAGAGGAATGGTGGGAGGTTGGAGTTGGGGCGGTAACTAGTAGGAATGGGTCCAGAAAATGTTTTTTTCAGGATGAAGGTCATGACAGCTGTTTTTAGGGGGGTGGGAACTGTGCTGAGTTCAGGGGGGGTGAAAAGTGGGTGAAAAGTGGGTTGGGAAATGGATAAGCAGAGGTTGATGATGTTGGTTAGGAGGGGTGGCTAGAAGGTGGAGCTGGGAGATGAAGAGAGAAGAGGGATGGGGTCGATGGGGTTGTGTTTCATTTTGGAGATGAGAGCAGTGAGGGAGGAGGGAGAGATTGGGTCGAAGGTGTATAGGGGTGATGGGTCACGATGGAGAGGCAATGAGTGGTTAGCGGTAGTTAGGGTAGAGGTGGCTGAATGGATTCCTTCGATTTTTGATTCAAAGAAGTCCAGCATCTCCTTGCAGTTGGAATTGGAGGAGAGGGTGGGTGAGACGTGGGAAGGTGGACAGAAGAGATGTTTAGTGATGGAGAAGAGGAGCCTGGGATCATCCTTGGCCTCCTAGATTGTCTTTGAATAGAATGAGGATTTGGCAGATGCAAGGGCAGAGCTGTAGATCTGGGTGTAGTTAAGTCAAATATGCAGATGGACAGTTAGTTTGGATTTGGGCCAGGAGCCTGGCTGATCTACCAGGGGATTTACGCCTTTACTCTAGGGTCTGGCCTCCTCCTTGTCCCCCGAATCCTCCGTTCCACTGTCAGCGGCCATGCCTTCAGCCACTATGCCCTGAGGCTCTGGAACTCCCTTCCTCAGTCCCTTCGCCTCACCTCCTTTCCTATTTTCAGGTCACGCCTAAATACTTTTCTTTTGGACCGTGCTTTTGGTCACCTTTTTCTGCCTTCCCCAGGCTCGGCATTGGGATTTGTTAGTATGAAGTGCTCAGAGACGCCGTCTGGCGTGGAGGGTGCTATATAAATCCAAGTTATTGTTGTTGTTCCAGAGGTAGTAGGTGATGTTAGAAGATTGAGTGGGGGTACAGGGGTATTAGAGCTGAGTGGTCCAAAATGATTTTATTGGTGATAAAGCAGTAAATATTGATAACTATATATTCTGTGAAGCACTTTGAGACATCTCAATAACGTGAGAAGGCACGATATATCAGATGCAATTATTATCATAATATTTGAAGAAAAATGTGGCAGTCAATTTGTGTACAGCAATGTTCCAAGAACAGCCAGGAGGTGAATGACCACTTTAACTGGAGGATTTGCTGGCTTGGATATCATGAGAAACTTGTATCTCTTTCAAATCCTGTCAACAACAACAACAAAATTTCATTTATAGAGCGCCATTCATGTCGGGAGGATGTTATGGGTGTTATGGGTTCTTTAATATCCAAACAGTCCAATGATGAACAACAATGTACAAGGACTCTGGGATGTAATTCCAGAGAGTGGGGGCAAAATAGCAGAAAGCCACTGTGGAGTGGATGGGAGCAGGCAGAGCAGTAAGCTGGCAGATGCAAGGTGGTGTGAGGTCAAAGAGGTATTTGAATACAGAACCACATCCTGATCAATTTGATTTTGAACTGAGCTGACTTGTTGGGTGGAGAGAATGCCTTACATTTGTTTGACTCATAGCAGTTATCTTGCCATGAAATTTATTTAGCATTGTGATTCAACAGAGGTAGCTTTTGTTCATTACCTTCCATTCCATCTAAAGGGTGAAAGCTATGTCAAAGCTACAGAATTCAAGTCTGTTTAACATGCTTCTCTCAGAATGCTCATCTCAGTGCTTTTTATTTATTTACATTTTAAAAATTAAAACTTTTAATTGGAGGTTAATAAATATATTAAATTAGTAGTATGTTATGGAAGCTAGCATCAATGGTGCTAGTTCTAGTTGAAACTAGTTATTCCCCCCCCCCCCCCCCACCCCTCCATTTCCCTTAATTCCACTTCCATAACTGTTTGTGGGACACTGCTGTACGCAATTTGGCTGCCGCGTTTTGCCCACAATTTTCCTACTCTTCTTCGTCCTGCCCTGATCCCTCCCCCCCTGCTCTTGTCCCTACCTAACTGTGCAGCGTCTTGGGACGTCCTTTCGACGTGAAAGGCGCCTTATAAATGTAAGTTTTGATTTGAACTTCTGTTCTGTTATTTGTTCATTGCAGGTATTTGTCCAAACTGTTAGAAATGAATGAAAGTTATTTATTGACGTTGTTAGAGGATTGCTTTTCAATCATTTAGTTATTCAATCCATGACTGTTTGTAGGGCACTGCTATGCGCAGTTGACTGCCACGTTTCGCCCACAAAATATAGTCAATTCACTTAGCAATATATTCTGTGAAGTGCTTTGTGACATCTAGAAGACGTGATACAGCACTGTCAATTACTGCTATTATTATTAAAGTTTGTAGTTGAGCCTTATTGTGCATTGAGTGTTGATGATATTGCATTATCTCTATTGGAGAAAACTGAGGAGACCTGATAGTGTTTATGAAAAGTTACGCATGCATTCAAGGTCCATCAACAATATAAGGATTCTAAAGTTTAGGTGTTGTGGTTATAAAGCATCAGTTATGTTGCCAGCATTTGCACGTCAAACAATGAAGCTGGTGGAGGACTGCCTGACAATTTAAATGGAATTGCCAAACATGATCAATTCTATTTACTGTAAATCCTTTAAGGTTGCTTTCATTATTTTCATTAATTAAAACAAATTAGCATAATCCTTGCATTGATTACCTAATTTAATGTATTTTTTCTTAGATTTCCCCATAAATAATTATTCAGAAGATGTTGTAATAATAATAATAATCCTTGCATTTGATATAGCGCTTTTCACATCTTCTATTTTATGTTGCCTTAATTATCTACCATTATCAGATAGGCAAATTGTAGGCAAAGGTAGGCATTCCACAAACTCTGGGAAGTATACATTTGCAATGCTTGTTAATGCCTAAGCATGTCTGCTAACAGGACTTGAATAGGTATTTCATAACATTACAGATTTTACCACCAAATGTAAACAGAACTACTGTAGACAATGGAGTGTTTTATTTAGACAGTATTCAGTAGATTGATCTTAAAATCGCAAAATGCTGTTTGGCTTAATTGGGACTTGAAATCTTAACTAATTGTGCCATTGCACCTTTTCATGAAATGTTTGGGGGGTAATTCTAAGCAGAGAATTTAATGCATGGTGATTTGCTACTTTTTTGAGAACTATAAATTCATAATTTTTCTTTCGTTTTGTAGAAATCAAGAAACCACCAGTGGCCCCTAAACCTAAACTAATGGTGGGTAACAAGCCAGGACCACCTCCAGTGGCACCCAAGCCAGATGTTCTTTCACTTCTTTTGCCAGCACACAAGGGACCCAAACCAGCCTTAGCACCAAAACCAACATTTCCCAAACAATTTATTGTGGCTGAAGTGAGTCCAATACCTGTAAAGAATAATATTCAATCTTTAGAAGAAATCCAGGTTGAGCTGACTGAAAATGTGAAGTGTCCAAAATGCCAGAACAGTGGTGGAAAAGGAGGCTGTGAATCGAGATGTAATTACATCATGCCATCCTGCACGTGTAAAGTTGAATGTGTGCAAAAATACCTCAATGGTAAAAACATGTGTAAAACTCAACTTGTGGTTGATCAGCTTGCTAAACTCGAAGGCTTGGAAAATGGAAAATTATGTGATCAAACTGATTCCTCAAGGACAAGGCACAGACCAGATATCCAGTGTGGCAAAATGGTCAACAAGTATCAGGTAATCAGGAAGACTGGTTTCCATGAGCAGAAGTTCAAAGAAGTCTTAACTCAGGTTGTGTCGCCAAACAATTACCTTCCAAAGCAAAAGGAGACAGATTGTGATACAGGGACAAAACTACATGCTAGCAATAATAAGAAAAATGAACTCTTCAATGTTGACCAAACCTTGTCAGATACAAAAAGTTTGAATGGATTTAAAACTGAGATGCCTTCTGACCAAGCTAAAGACTGTGGGGCTGAAAGTGTTGCTCATAAAACCAAATGGGAGGCAATGAATGAGAAACGTTGCCATGGTTATAGCACTGACCACAAAGAAAGGGGCCATTGCAATCCACAGAAAGTTCCTTTTATAATTGCTGAACAGGAGAAATTGATCTTTCAGGATTCAAGCCCTTTAACTACTACGAAACAGTTTGATTCAGCACCTTGTACCAAACCAGTGCCTTTGCCAAAGCCAAAGAAAACCCGTCTGCTTGGTCTCACTAGGCAGAACTGCATAGAAGATCCCATCGAGTTCAACTGGTCAAGTGGTGAGTCATGTTTAAAGACCACAGAGAATGTGATGGATTTCAAGAAACCATTTGTGTCTATAGATAGTAACACTGTTTCTTATTCGAAGAACAATTATGAAAATTCACATCAGACTGCTGAAGGGCAGAATGAATCCTCTGAGAACATTACTGAACTAAGCCGCCAAGTCAAAGAATTTGCTTCCTTAAATGTGCCTCATAATCAAAGTGGTTTGACCTCAACAAAATTATCACTAGTTTCTGTCTCCAAAGTCGATCTTTCTTCAGACATTGAAAACAGAAGTAAAATAGAACAAATCAAAAGAAATTTGGAAAATGGCAACAGAACATTACCAGCAGAAAAAATGAGCAGTTTTGCTCGAAGTACTTTATCCATGAGTTTGCCTAAATGCCTCAGTTTGTCTTATGTTCAGAATGTGCCTATGGCGAGCAGCGTGGAAGGCTCAGACTTTAAAAGGCAAAGCACCAATAAAGAAATGTTCACCAGAGCAGATGGTTCTCCAAAAGCTATACCTAAAAAGCCACAGCGACACAGTTTGCCTGCAGCTGCACTGATTAAAAGGGACCTCTCAGCAGAGGCTGTCAAAGGGGAAAGTTGTTCTGTGGAACATGACTCTGAAGAAGGCAGCTTTTCAAGCACAGATAGTAAAATTTCTAGCAATGAACACAAAATTATTCGCAAGACCGAGAAACCTATATGGAGACTGCCACATCCTATTTTACCATTTTCGGGGGGTCCAGGCAATGTAGCAACAGAGAGAACTGTACAAAGAAAGGAACGCTCAACTGCTATAAAGCCAAAAGCCAAATCCTTCACATCAGCTGATATAGAAAGACCTGAGCAGTCCCCAAAAGAATCTCCAAAGAAAAATTCATTTAAAAAGATTCTTGGTATCAAACTCCCTGCTAGGATGAGAACTGATTTCCAGAAACTTTTGTCAAAGGGGAGCCATTCAATAGACACTGCACCACCTGTTCTTCCTTCTGCAGAAACTCACCAAGACAGTAATCAATATAGGCCAAGGTCACAGACAGATGGCAGGAAAAATAAACCAATAAAAGCATATTCTGCTGATTCCTGCCACCAGACTGCACAGAAAGGTCCCAAGCTCAAGAATCTTTCCCAAGTGCAGAACAACGCATTCGTTCGACAAGAGTCTACACCTGAGCTTCAGAAAGAATGTCCCCCAAATTCTATCGAGCAGTTGACTGAACCACAGTCTCCAAAATATGAAAATGTATGCACAAATTTTGACTTGAAAGATTCTTCCAGCAATGCTGACTGTGACACAAGTCTGTACGAGATAGAACCTTACGCAGTGTCAATCTGCTATCAAAAATACAGGTCAGATCAGAGGGAACAATCCATCAGGTAATCATGCAGTTATATACTTGCCTGAATCTTGTACAGTGGGACCTGTAGTGAACATGGCTGCATGGCAAAACTGCTTATGGTGAAATGTTCTTATGGCTCAGTCATTTACCATAATACTGGAGTGGAATAGAGTTATGTTCGTAATAAAGCTGCGGTCAGCTTTGCGTGGAAATGGAAGACTGACTGATCCGTCTTCGTAGTAACATTGAATCCACTACTTAGAGTAATAAAACATTTAAACCTTTGCACAGATCACATCTCTACAGCCCGTGGCTTTAGCTGCTGATCACAATTCAGTACTGGTATCGTCTGCATTAGTATCGACATGAATAATGTATCGCATGCTGTTTATCTTCCCATCATGTTCAGTACTGAATTGAATACCAGATGTAAATGCAGAAACCAAAATTTCTAGGTCTGACCTTTCAATTGAAATATATATAAATATCATGGCAATATTTGTGCAATAACTGTTTCACTTGAATATTACTCATATGTATTTTGTAACCGTTTGGTCAATGACTCCAAAATTGAATGTTTTCCATTTTTCTTTCCCAAATAGCTTTGCTTTTATATTTAAAGCTTATCTTCTGCATGTGATTTATGCTAGCCACTGTTTCACAGATCAATCTACACCTAAAGGGTGTCAACACAGGAGACTGCACACTGAATGTTGGCAAGCTGTTTGATGGGGTGGGTGGGTCACATCAGAGTTAAGACTAATTCTGTCTTAACATGATGTGAGCTTCTTTTCCAACAGTCATCATAAGTTACTGATCAGGAACCTTAGCTAACTTAGGCTAGGTGAATGGGCAGGTAGGTGGCAGATGAAATGTAATGTAAGGAAGTGTGAAGTCATCCACCTAGGTAGTAAAAACAGTAGAGCAGATAATCCTTTGAAGGGGAGAGACTAAATAGTGTTAACGTTCAGAGCGACTTGGGTGTCCTTGTACACCAGTCATAAAAAGTTAGTTTGCAGGTACAGCAGGCAGTTAGGAAGGCTAATGGTATGTTGGCATTCATCATAAAAGGGTTAGAATATAAGAGTAGGGAAGTCTTGCTGCAACTGTACAGGGCTCTGGTGAGACCGCACCTGGAATACTGTATCCAGTTTTGGTCTCCTTATTTAAGAAAGGATGTACTCGCCTTGGATGGGGTACAACGTGGATTCACTAGGTTGGTACCTGGGGAATGAGTTATGAGGATAGGTTGAGCAATCTAGGCCTATATTATCTAGAATATAGAAGAATTAGAAGTTCTAATTCTAATGTAGAATTACATTATAGAAACCTATAAGATTATTAAGGGGCACAACAGAGTAGATAGTGGGAGACTGTTTCCCCTGGTTGGAGAAACTGTAGGGGTCACAGTCTGAAGATTAGGGGTCAACCCTTCTGCACCGAGTTGAGAAAAAATGTCTTCACTCAGACAGTAGTGAATTTATGGAATTCTCTACCCCCAAAGGGCTGTGGATACTCAGTCCTTGAACATATTCAAGACTGAGATTGTTGGATTTCTTATGGATAAAGGGATTAAGGGATATGGTGATAAGGCGTTTAGGTGGAGCGAGAATAGATCAGCCATGGTCTTAATGAATGGTGGTGCAGGCTCGAGAGGCTGAATGGCTTACTCCTGCTCCTAATTCTTATGTTCTAACTTTCTTCACACTCTGTCCTAGCTAATGGATCACAGGGCTCAAAAATTATGTTTTGAGATTAGCTAACACTAAAGGTCACGGGGTTTGAATCACAGTCCAAGGCAAGCTGTCTCCTTATTCTTTAATGTAGGACATTGAGGAAGCTAAAAAAGAAAGTTTTATCCTAACAAAAATATTGTATAAATGTTTACTTTCCTCCCGACGTGAAAGGCCCTCCATAAATGTAATTTTGTTGTTACTGTGATCTTCCATATAACATATTTGCAGAATTTGTGTATCTTTTTGATCTATTTTCCAACTGCTTTTTATAGCTCTAGACACAGTTGCGATACAATTACTTTCGTCATTGAATCATTTGTAGTCTGTAAAGCATACCTATTTTTGCTAAACCAACCACAGAAGCAAGCCTAAATGAATTTCCTGTTTTTTACTACAATTATGGAATAGAATATTGGTTATAAATAGCTCAGGAAGAGCAGGCAAAACACAGTCTTAACTGTTTGGGTAATTTTTGCTCAGCGCAATTGTTATACTAGAAGTTGTTTACACATGTTTATTTAAAAACTAGTCTAAAACCAGACTTCTGAAATTTCTCGAATGCTTTAATAATCGATAATTCCCAAGTTAATGCTAGTTAAAGAGCTTTTACATGTAGTAATGTTATTATATACACTGTACGTGTATTTCTCCCTTCCATCACCCGCCTCCAACCAATAAGATTTCTTATTTTTGCATATTGTTTTCTGCTGATTTTCCTTGGTAGAATTTTTTTCTGAGAATCTTGGCCAATGAAAGCAAATTATTTTGGTAGTCTGAGAACCTGGGGCTTGGTCTATAGAGCAGCAAACATTGTTTCAGACTAATGACCTTGAGCTGAGGGGGAGGTAAACGGACTGAACTGGCTCCAAGGTGACATGTTTGGCAACGGAATGTCAGTCTTAACCCTCTGTCTTGGTAGTCCAGTTCCTTAGCCAGGCAGGTCCGCAGCTCTCCGAGCATTGCTGATGACAGCACAACTAGCCTGGAGGGACTCTTCTCACCCAGCTTCTATTGAAATTGCAAGCCAAGCCCTAACGGGTAGGACAACAGGAATGCTTTGTTTTCAATGGGAAACCATGTGGTTTTAGGTGTTTAGAGACTCCAGCGGTTACCCCAAAGCACACTCTAGGGTCCACCAAGCCTTAGTTCTTGTCAACCTGTGCCTAATAATTTCCAGGATTAGGTAAGCAAGGTGTGTCCCTCCTGGGAGAGATCCATTCCAACAAATATCGCTAGAATTCCATATAGGTCTCTGTTTGGCTTTAATATTTTTAGGCATGGTGTTGGGTTTCTACATGTGTCAGACTCCCCCGGCTGACCAAAAAAACTGTTTCACGTCAACTCTTTTTCTCTCTGATCTGAAACAAAACTTGTAAAAAGGTTTTTTTCTAAAAGCCCCTGGGAGTAAAATGTACAGTACTTGGATATTATTACTTATTAACAGAGTTGTACATTTTATGGCTCAGTGTTTCTTCTGTCCACTGATCATTAGTAGCCTATAATCTGGAAAATATTCAATTTCTAGCTCTTGTTTTTGGTGAGTGCTCTGGAATGCTACCCTGCTTGAAGGGTGCTATTTGCGTGCAAGCTGTTGTTGTTGCCCAGGTGACATGTTACAACAATCTCATTCTGATTACTTTTCTGAAGCAATATGCAGGATCAAGATAATCATTCTTCAGAGGTGGATATCAACTCGGATGAGGAAGAAATCATCTTTAGTTCAGATGAAGAAGATGCCAGTTCAGATACGAGCAAAGGAGAACTGGAACAGCATGATGACAAGCAGGTAATTTCTTCAGATTTTTCTTAAACAGGCCTGTGTTTTATGATATGTATCTAATGTTGCATGTTTTGTTTGTACAATCACTACCACTTTGATAAACCAATGTTTCACGAATTAGCAAACCAAGGCTTTTTAAGTCTTCAGGGATGCTACTCTGTGAGGGGCGCTTTGTAAATGTTTGTTTTTCTGGATTCACTTTGTTTAATAATGTGATATTCAGTTTTCAATTGTGTATTGCTTTTAGCACATGGGTGAAGGGCTCGATTACACAAAGCAGAAAGCAAATACAGTTTATCGGTAGCGGAGGCAAAGCATATTGGGAGCTTCAAGGGGGTATTAAATGTTGCTTTTTGTTGGTGAAGGGGTTTGAAGTACGTGACATACAACAACTTTCATTTACAAACTACAGTAGAAGCTCGTTTATCCGTGACTCAATGAACCGGCACTTCCGTATAACTGGCACGCAAAAAAAAAAGTTCCCATTCGATAAACCGGAACTTATTCGGAACAATAGTGGTGGAGCATTGTGATTCATTGTCGCACAGGTGCAATATTTTGGCTTGCCACTAGGAGAGTCTAGGGTTATCGGCTTGCTGCTAGTAAGGCTTTAAAGTTGCACTGCCGTTTTTTTCACCCGCACGGCGTCCTCCATTGCAAAAAGAATCGCTGGAATGTAAACTTCAACCAGTAAAGGTGAGAAGCACAATAAGTACCAATACAATTATTTGTTATCTTATTATTTAGTCTTGTGCGTATGGTGTGTGTTAAAACAATTTTAAAAATGTTGTGGTGGGTTTTCGACAGTGGGCCGTCTGAATATCCGGTAGGCGCTCTAACCGGCAATGGCCAGGTCCCTCGGATACCCAATAAACAGGCTTTTACTGTACCCTTGATTTGGGTGGGCATCTCGGAATGCTTAATTAAGAGATATATAAGGGTTTCAAAATGATCAGTCAGACTGTCTAATGTTCTGTAAACGCATAGGTGGAAAGGTAAATTGTATTGCCCTAACTTCCACCCTTTTCAATTCAACTGACTCGATTGGTTTGAATCTTTTGATCTTCTGGACTTTACAACTTATTCTAGATGGGGCAATATCTTTATTAGACTGTTGGGGTTTTTTGTTTTAAAGTTCTACAATGTTTTGTGCAACATTTTAGGGCCAATAGCCTACATTTCTGCAGTTCAGCAACTTTTTAACGGTTTAGAGTTCTTAGTCTTGGAGAACAGAACATTTTCCACTGTTTGTACTTTGTGTTGGCATCGAATATTCACAAGTTAAGGGTAAGTTAGATGCAAGGTAAAGCACTTTGTATTCTGTGAAAACAATGTAGCCAACCTCATATTTTCAGTGTAGCAATATGTTAACTTTGTTGCTTCTATGAGTTAGCAGTGCACTTGCTCTCTTCAGATTAACTATTAATTGGCATTTGTGTCTTAAAGAAGACTTGGCCTATCAGGCCCCAGCTCCTGTCCCATCTACTTCCCTTTCCTCTCCGAGGTTCTGAATAGGTCATTGCTTCATTGTTTCCTCCCCTTCCACTCCCTGCATGAACCCTTCTGATCTGGATTCCCCACAGTACAGAGACTGCTTTGGTCACAAAGGACATAATCTAGAATATACTATGAAGTGAATTGATTGTATATTTGTGGGAGCCAATTGTGCACAGTAGTGTCCCACAAACAGTCGTGGATTGAAATGAACAATTTATTACTGTTTATGTTTTGAGGGTTTGTTATTAGGCGTGTGGTGTAAGGAAACTTGCCCAAAGTTTCACCCTGCCTGGAATTGAACTCGGGTCTCTCGCTTGTAAGCAAGTGAGTGCTGCAACAAGTGCTATAATCACTGAGCTCCAGGACTTCACATTCTCGCCATCTGTAACCAGTGCTCTCTCTGCCTCCTCGTCCTTCGTGACCTCTCTGCCATCTTCGACAGTTGTCAGCCATTCTATTCACCACCTTTCCTCTCAGCTCCACATTGACAGTTCTGTTCTTGCCTGGTTTCACTCTTGCCTATTATGTCTCGATTTTGTTTCTGCCAATGGATTGTCCTACTGCTTAAAAAAAACCCTGAATATTTAAAAGATCTACATTATTTCCTACAGTACACATGCCATATATAGTTTTTTTTCCAACTATTTCTACTGGAAAACTATGTTCCAGTAAATAGATTCCTGAACTAATAACAAAATAAGTACCGTATATCTCCGCGTATAAGGCGCACCCCCCCCCCCCCCCCCCCCCCCCCCCGTTTTTGACCTTTTCTTGGTGAAAAAAAACGGAAGCATTTTCAATGATATTGCCGGCAGAAGGGAGGAGAGACAGGAGAGACAGGTAGGTAGGGAGTGAGGCAGGCCGGCAGCCCGGGAGGGAGGGAGAGCGGCAGGTCGGCAGCCTGGGAGGGAGGGAGGGAGGGAGGGAGGGAGGGAGGGAGGGAGGGAGAGCGGCAGGTCGGCAGCCCGGGAGAGAGAGAGGGAGAGAGGCAGGTCGGCAGCCCGGGAGGGAGGGAGGGAGAGCGGCAGGTCGGCAGCCTGGGAGGGAGGGAGGGAGGGAGGGAGGGAGGGAGGGAGGTCGGCAGCCCGGGAGAGAGAGAGGGAGAGAGGCAGGTCGGCAGCCCGGGAGAGAGAGAGAGAGAGAGAGAGAGAGAGAGAGGGAGAGAGGCAGGTCGGCAGCCCGGGAGAGAGAGAGAGAGAGAGAGAGAGAGAGAGAGGGAGAGCGGCAGGCCGGCAGCCCGGGAGAGAGAGAGAGGGAGAGAGGCAGGCCGGCAGCCCGGGAGAGAGAGAGGGAGGGAGGGAGGGAGAGCGGCAGGGAGTGAGGCAGGCAGACGGTAAGCACAGCACTGAAGTCCGCTGCCCGGGCGGCCGAGGCCGAAGCCCCGTCACCCGCTCCCCCCAACCTCCGCCGGACACTGACCAAGCCCCGGCTGCCAGCGCGCCGGCCGCCCCTCCTGTTTACTGTATCTCCGAGGCTCAAAATTGCTTGTACCTGCGTATAGGGCGCACCCCCCACTTTCGAGATCTTCTGACCTGAAAAAAAGTGCGCCTTATACGCGGAGATATACGGTAGTCATCAGCAGTATGTGAGAAAATCAAGTGTGCTCCAAAATCTTTCTTTACACTTTATCCCATGCAACTGATGCATTGATGTGATATCCATGCATTTATATTACCCACAAAATAGACATTCAATTCACTTTACAGTATATTCTGTGAAGCGCTTTGAGCTGTCTCAAATGCAAGGATTATTATTATGATAATATTCTTAACCCAGAATATGTTGAGATGCAGTGGGTTTTAAATAATGAATCACTATCATGAGCAATCAATCAAAACTTACATTTATATAGCACCTTTCACATCGAGAGGACGTCCCAAGGTGCTGTACAGTTAAAGCAAGTAGTAAATCTATTAGTATTTTGATTTGATATTTCTCCTGATGAAACATCATTTTGAATAAATACTTTTCTAAACATTACTTGTTTGTTCTCTGCAGAATGATGAAGGCAAGAAAAGTAAAGTCTATCATATTGCTCAAGAAATTATGAGTTCGGAGAAAGTGTAAGTATAATGTTTATATTCATTCATTTCAGAATTTATTTAATGTTAATTAGTCAAACATTATCCAATAAATGTTTGAATATTACTGGTTCAGGTATGAAAGGATAACTTTTCTTTTTTTGTCAACAGCTTTGTGGATGTTTTAAAGCTCCTGCATATTGTAAGTAACTCACTGCTTCTAGGCTTTTACTGGCTCTTGTCTTATTTTTAGCATCTTGGGATGTCTTCCTGATGTGAAAGGTGCTCTACAAATGTAATTTTATTGTTGTATTATGAAATTCTTCTGTGAAAGAGTATTTTGGACCAGATGGGCTATCTAAAATGTGTTTTACAATAATAATACTGTATAATAATTCTTGCATTTGATATAGTGGTTTTCACATCTTCTAAACATCTTAAAGTGCTTCACAGAATATACTATAAAGTGAATTGACTGTAAGTGGGCTAAACGGAGCAGCCAATTGAGCACAGCACAAACAATCGTGGATTGAAGTGAACAATTTTTTTTTGAGGGATTATTATTAGGCGTGTGGAGTAAGGAAACTTGCCCAAGGTTTCATCCTGCCTGGAATTGAACCCAGATCTCTTGCTTTTAAGGTGGGTGCTCTAACCACTGAACTACAGAACTCCTGTATCAACCCTTATGTTTCTGAAACACATCAAAGCACTTTGCAGAATATACTGAAATGGGAATTGACTATTTTGTGTGAGAAGTGGTTCATATTGGTTAATTTGAGGTTTCTTTCATAAATGCAGTGTTTGACTAACTATAACTGAAATCATTTCTGATTAACTTTCTGGTACTACTTTTGAAACCATGTTTCAGCTTTGTCGGTCAGCTGTTGTATATGCGTTTTAATGAAATGTATGGCTGCCCATTAAAAGGCTTTGGTATCCATTACAGACATGTGTGCTAAGGGCTGTTGGCTGGCCACCTGTCAGTGCTTTCCATTTCTGTTTCACTATGTCATCTGCTGTTGTTTAATCACGTGACAGATTGCGCGGTTCGTCAAACAAGTCCTGGCCATTCTAGAAACTGGAATGCAAATCAGATATTCTGGTTTCACAGAGTGCCTAACAGCTGCATGCAAACGTGCTTGGTCTCTTTCTTATGATGATGGGGTTCATGCTGCTTTTGTCAGCAGTTCAGAGCTGTTTGGGTGCTGCCTGAAAGTCAGGATTGTTTGAATAATTGGTTGGTGGCAGAGACTGTGGTTTTCTAAAGCACTCCAGAAATAGTTCTGGTTGAATAGTCATTTGTGTAATGCAGCATCTACAAGTCTGAACTATTTTCAATGTTGTACGTCTTAAAAGCATTAAAGGTGATATCAATTTGTATTCAGTCACAATTTATTTTCAAGTTTTCAATTTGACTTTTTTTTTAAATTTCCCATAAAATCTTGAAATACTTAAAAACAAGTTTTACAATGCAAAACAATTCTATCACAGATGAATAGATGATTGTAGCAAATTGCCTCTCCCTAATCATCTCAGAAAGGTGCATTTTTTGTGGAAATATTGTGAGGAATGTGAGGCTGGTTTGTCTGGTTTCCTCATTAGTACAGTATTTGTTCCTTCTGGCCTCTGGAACTTAGGGTTAGAGCATACGCCTCCCAAGCAAGAGCACCCAGGTTCGATTTCCCAGGTAGGGCACGTTTCCTTACTCCTCACGCCTCTGTTTACCTAGCAGTAAGTGGGAACCTAGTTGTTAGTCGATTGCATGATCACTTTTCCGACGGTGATATAAGCGCTCTATCAAATGCGATGATTATTACGTAACTATATTTACTGCATCGTGTATCATCTATCCTACAGATAGTCTCAGATCCACACCAACTAATGACGACAGGGAAAATCACCCTCGAGTGCCTTTGCTTTGGGAATATTTCAGGCTTAGCCTTGCAGAGTTACAAAATGATGTAGAGTTGGGAGATTATTAATGACAATCAAACTATTTTAGAGGATTCGGCAACCACTTAGAAGGATTGGTTAGGTCATAGGTTTCTACCTTCTGGCTGTAATTTTACAAGACCTACGTTCAATGTTGCTGGCTTCTGACAGGATTTCCGAGATACAGTGACTCAAGCTACTAGACAATATGGGAAGCAAGTGATTGAAGATAAGATCTTGAACCAGATCTTGTACTATCTACCACAACTGTACGAGTTAAACCGGGGCCTTCTCAGAGAACTCGAGGAAAGAATGGCACACTGGTAACTAAACCTTTCTGCATACATTTGTATGATTGAAACCAAGTACAATTTAGAAAATAAAACAGTTTACATTTATGGGATGTACTGAATACTAAATTCATTGTCTTTAACAACAACAAAATTTGTATAGCGCCTTATAGCTCTGTACAGTTATTGATTCAGATCCGAGCTGAAGAAAGGGTGGGGGGGAGGAGTTGCTGATGGGTCCATCAAAGAGGAGAGTCTTGAGGCGAGACTTGAAGGAGGCTAGGGAGGGAGCGAGCCGGAGGGACTTCGGGATGGAATTCCAGAGGTTGGAGGGCCAGAGTGGCTGAAGGCTCGCCTGCCAATGGTTGGGCGGGTAGGTCGGGGATACGTGGAGCAGGCCAGAGCGGGCAGGGCAGGTTGGTAAGGCGAGGTCACGGATGTAGAGTGGGACGAGTTTGTGGAGGGCTTTAAATGTGAGGACCAGGATCTTGAATTGGACCCTCTGGGTGATGGAGAGCCAATGGAGTCGGGCAAGGATGGGGGAGATGGGGTCGCGGAGTTTGGAACAGTAGAGGACACAGGCCGCAAAGTTCTACATTATCTGCAGCCTGTGGAGGAAGGAATTGGGAAGGCCGACCAGCAAGGCATTTGCATAATTGAACCATTTAATACTTAGTTTAATACTAACCCTTACCCTTTGATATAGTACTTTATAACGTTATCAAAATCAAAACACTTCACTGTGAAGTGAACTGACTATTTTGTTATTTTATTATTCAAGACCCTT
Organism: Hydrolagus colliei; assembly: GCA_035084275.1. Taxonomy (NCBI): domain Eukaryota; kingdom Metazoa; phylum Chordata; class Chondrichthyes; order Chimaeriformes; family Chimaeridae; genus Hydrolagus; species Hydrolagus colliei. The sequence continues at coordinate 10,211,644 of CM068746.1, read as the reverse complement.
TTCTTCGATGGTCTCGCCAATCACCCCAAATGTCCCCCTTTCCCTCCATGCTCCCTTCCCCGACGTCAGCTCAGGTGTATAACAACGACTGTCCAGCGCCTTCGGATGTGAAAGGTGCTATGCAAGTGTGATTTTGTTGTTATGTACAGTAAAAGCCCATTTTTCCGGCACCCTCGCAACCTGGCCAATGCCGGTTAAAGCGCATGCCGGATATTTGGCCAAAAACACACACAAAAAATAATTCTATGCATTTTTCTAGATAAATTCCAGTTAATCGAATGCAGACTTTTTTGCGAGATTCCAGTTAAACAGAAGTTGTGGTTGATCGGGTGCTGGATAAATGGGCTTTTATGTTTCCCATACAGTTTAATACTAAAGATCAAAAGTTGCTATTTAAAAATGATTTACTCTTGTAACTAATCCTTTCCCAACCCGTACAAGTTGTCTCAAACTGAAATTCTTATTGCAAAATGTTATTTCTATTTTGTCAACACATTGTTTCTATTTGTAGGAATGAACATCAGAGAATAGCTGATATATTCATGAAGAAGGGTCCATACCTAAAGATGTATTCTACTTATATCAAAGAGTTTGACAAGAATGTTTGTTTGCTGGATGAACAGTGCAAGAAGAATCCATTCTTTGCTGCTGTAGTTAAAGAATTCGAGGTAAAAACTTTTAATGCCTTGTTTAATAATAATCCTTGCATTTGATATAGCGCCTTATCTTCGAGACATCACAAAGTGCTTTACAGAATATACTGTGTATTTTGTGGGCGAAGCCCAGCAGCCATTTTGCACACAGCAGGGTCCTACAAATAGTCGTGGATTGAGTGACCATCTTCATACTTTTTGAAGGGATTATTATCCCCGGAAAAGCGATTCTCCCAGTTGACTAATAACCAGGTTTCTACTTACTGTGAGGTAAACAGTTGTGTGAACTGCCCAGGAATCAAACCCAGATCCTCTTGCGTGCAAGGCGAGTGCTCTGATCAATATGCCACACGACTCCATGAAAATGAAAGTCTTGTTGGAACGCTTAACAACAGCTCATGTTGTCACCGGAATACATCATGCTAAAGAAGCAAGCTAGTTGCAAATCTATACTTAACTGTCATTGAATATCTTTGTTCTTCTCTGCAAAGTTTCAGGGTTGTGTGTTGTTTTGTTTCAGATGAGCTCTCGGTGTGCAAGCCTGGCCCTCAAACATTACCTGTTAAAGCCTGTCCAGAGAATTCCACAGTACAAACTGCTTTTGACAGGTATTATTTCTAGCATTTTGATGATTGTTATTGGCTATTTCATGGGCTTTTTTTTTCTTACTTTCTCTCCAAATATCATCTGACTCCTTTTCCTCCCACTGGGATACACTTCTAAGGGAAGTTCGTAGGTGACCATTATGCTGGTGTGAGATTTGACTGCAGAAGGCATAATAGTAATGGTAACATTACTGATCATGGGGTGGGGGGGGGGGGAGAGGGAGAGAGAGAGATGGTGAAAATAGAGAGGTGAGTCAGAGAGAGATACACTTACACACAGAGAGAAGGATGCAGAGAAGCGACAATAAATTAATGCTAAGAGAGAAGCGTTGTTGCTGGTTGATTGCAACATCGCAACTGGGTCCAGGTGCTATATGCTAGTGCGAAGCGACATCGAGACTGCTTGATGCAACTGGGTCCTAGTGCTAAACGCTAGTGTTGGTGTTAAAACCCGTGGTTAAGCTAGGGTTATAAGCCGAGGTTAGGGTTAGTAAACTGTGGATGCGTGAGTTTCGCGGTTGACGAGGTCGCAGTTGGGGCGGGGTGCCTGTATTATAAAATCAAGCCAACACCTTTCTGGTCTGCCTGGCCATTACCTACTGGACAGTCATGGGAAACATGAAGCAAACAGCTCACCGATGGTGATTTTTACCTTGATCCTCAACTAAAAATTCCACCTATTGGTTAATATTGTAAATGATTGATTACCTGGTTACTGGTATGTGGCAGTTATGGTTTCAGTTTTCATTTCTTAGATATTTAAATGAAATGAATTTCAGTTAAAGTAAATAATTTCACGGTTTAAAAATATTTTATCAGTTGTTTGAGGTTTGAGGTAGCCTTCAGATGTATGATGTTGGTAATCTTTCATAATACTCTTATCTAATATTTGTAGAGGGGAAGCAGTACATTTCCAACTGATGGAACCAAGGCTCAGTGGGTGGGGATACAGGCTGTGTGTGTGAGCAGGTATAGTATTCTCTCACACCAAGAGGCTTGCAAGGAGTTCCTGCTTCTTGCTGTCTACATAGGGAGGAAGAGCAAGACTGGTGTCTATTATTCAAAGTGGCCTAATATCCTCATTGGCATTGTTGATGGGAGACCAGTCAGCAAGGCTTGTAAGCAAGGCTTTGAGGGGAAGACCAGTCACTGGGGTATTTCCCACTTGGTTTCTATTAATCACACAAACCAAAGTCCAATGGATAAAGTGGTTCTAGCTGGAAAAGCAGCAAGCAGCTTGCCAGGCACGGTTATCTAATAGCAAACTTTGGCATGTGGCCTTAGGCATTGCCATGGGTTTCTATATGTGTTGGATGTCACATGACCAAACGTATGTCTATTTCAGAATAAGGTGTACTGTACTCTACAATCATACAGAGATCACACAAAGTTACTGATTAAAGTACAATATAGTACTATAATGTATTAGTGTTCATTGTAATTTTTCTTCAGATGAATCTCATTTGGATATTGCTAATTAATTAAAATGCAATTCCAGAACATTCTGAGATTAAGTATTATACGAACAGTTTATGTGAAATTTTAATTGAAAAATTCAGTGAAACTAAATCAACTTGCTTCTGTCTGGCTCAGTATAACTCAGGAAAAAATGGCGTACCTAACTACTGTTCCCTCATTTTTATGAGGAACCATCACATGGCCACTTATCTCCACAGATTGATGGATGCTCAAGAGCATTCCTGACTGTTAACCCTCTATACACCATGTTAGTGCATTAAACTGCTGTCCCAATGGTTTTCTGAAAGCTAAAGCTTTCTGTTACAACAAAATGGAACAAGTCAATAGTCCTTTTATACATACCAAATCTTGTCATAATAGGGCTTATGGGTTTTTTTACTTAAGTTTACTTTGTAATTTATCCAATTTTCTTAATTTAGGACCAATTATTCTAATCTATAATTTTTTTTAGCACATATGCACATTTTGTTACAACACCTTGAGGCATCCTCCTGATTTAATGACTGATGCCATCTAAACATAACTTTGTATTGCATTTTGTTAAGGAGTTCTGGATTTAACAAATAAAACAATCTATCACTTTCTCCTATTATGCCGTGATACACAGGAAAACTACCGTAAGCAAGTGAGTTTGTATCATTTGGAGCTTAATCTTTTATCATCTTTAATGCCCATAAATTTTTTGAACAAATGTTTGTGTATGATATATGTGTGCATCGGGTTGTCTGGAGTTAGTATGAGCAATGAGAAATACTGAACAATGAGAAATGTGGAGATTTTGTATTTTTTGATTCCACATGGATCAAAAAATCTATTTAAGAAATTTAGTATAACTTCCTAAATGGGAATTTGTACCTGCATTTAGCATCAAATAATTTTATATAATATTACTCATTCTACAATTGTTTGTAGGACATTGCTGTGTACAATTGGCTGCCGTGTTCTGCCCACAAAATATACAATCAGTTAACTTTACGGTATATTTGTGAAGCACTTTGAGGTGTTTCGAAGATGTGATAATGCGCTATATCAAATGCAAGTTATTATGCAAGACAACTGGTTCTGTGGTTCTACTGCCACCTACTGATTATTTTGAAATGCTGTGCCCCTTAATAGAATATGGTACAGTACTGTACTACAAAAACAAAAGTACACTTGTATAGCACCTTTCACATCAGGAGGACTTCCCAAGGCCCTGGACAGTCATTGTTTCAGACCTGAACTGGGGTCAGGAATGGGGAGGGTGGGGGAAAGGGGGGGATTGGAGGTGACTGATGAGACTGTCGAAGAGGAGGCTAGGGAGGGGGTGAGGCGGAGAGACTGCGAGATGGAGTTCCAGAGGCTGGAGGCAGAATAGCTGAAGGCTCGCCCTCCAATGTTAGGTTGGGGGACGTGGAGAAGGCTGGAGGCTACTGAGCTGAGGGGGTGGGCAGGTTGGTTGGTGTTAGGAGTTTGTAGAGGTAGGGTGGGGCGAGGCCATGGAGGGGTTTGAATCTGAGGACCAGGATCTTGAATTGAATCCTCTGAATAATGGAGAGCCAATGGAGTCCGGCGAGGGTGGGGGAGATGGGGGTCACAAAGTTTGTTGCAGTAGAGGAGACTGGTCGTAGAGTTCTGGATTATCTGCAGTCTATGGAGGGAGGAGTTGGAAAGGCCGACAAGCAAGGCATTGAAGGTGTGAATGAGGGTTTCAGTGGCCTGAGGGATGAGGTAGTGGCAGAGTCGGGTAGTATTGCAGAGGTGAGGAAAGGCAGAGCGGGTCATGGCTTGGATGTAGGGGAGGGAAGACAGTTAAGGATCGAACAAGACACCTGGGTTCCTGACTGGCTTGGTGAGGTTGAGTGTGCAACCATGAAGGTTGGTGCAGCCAGTGCCTGTTTCCTACAATTATAGCAATTATACCCCCTCCCTACCCATTACCCCGGTCCTTGCCAGACTTCACTGGCTCCCTGTCCCTGAGAGGATCGCCTTGCCTTCAGCCACCATGCCCAAGGCTCTGCAACTCCCTTCCTCACTCCCTTCACCTCGCCCCCTCTCTTCCCAGTTTCAGGTCACAGCTAAAGACCTTTCTCTTCGACCGCACCTTTGGTCACCTTTCTACCCCTGCCCCTGGCTCAGTCCCGGGATCCATTACTGTGAAGCGCTCTGAGACGCCGTCCAGCGTGGAGGGTGTTATATAAATTATATCCAGCATGGATTTATTAAAGGCAAATCTTGCCGTACAAATCTGATAGAATTTTTCGATGAGGTAACGGGATGGATGAGGTAGCGTAATTGATGTAGTTTACATGGACTTTCAAAAGGCATTTAACAAAGTGCCGCATGAGAGGCTTATTAGGAAAGTAGAGGCCCACGGCGTTAAAGGGACAGTGGCAGCATGGATCCACAACTGGCTGCGAGACAGAAAGCAGAGTTGTGGTGAGCGGCTGTTCTTAAGACTGGAGGGAAGTGTGCAGTGGCCTCCCCCAGGGATCGGTTTAGGGACCACTGCTCTTTTTAATATATATTAATGATCTGGACTTGGGTGGAGGGCGCACAGTTTCCAAGTTTGCAGATGATACTAAGTTAGGGAGAATAGTAAATAGTGAGGAGGATAGTAACCATCTGCAAGAAGATATAGATAAAATGGTAAAGTGGGCAGACACATGATAGACGAAGTTTAATGTAGAGAAGTGTGAGGTGATACATTTTGGGAGAAGAAATGAGGGGAGGCAATATAGGCTAGATAGTACAATTTTAAGGGGTATGAAAGACCTGGGGATTTGTGTTAGTGACTCTTTGAAGGTGGCAGGACAGGTAGACAAAGCTGTTAAGAAGGCATATGGGATACTGTGCTTTATAAATAGGGGTATAGAGTGCAAAAGTCAGGAAGTGCTGACTAACCTCTATAAAATTTTGGTTAGGCCTCAACTGGAGTACTGTGTCCAATTCTGGTCACCACACTATAGAAAGGATGTTAATGCATTGGAAAGGGTGCAAAGAAGGTTTACTAGAATGGTACCAGGATTGAGGGACTTCAGTTATGGGGAAAGGCTAGATAGGCTAGATTTATTCTCTTTAGAACAGAGAGGAGACCCAATAGAGGTTTATAAAATCATGAGGGGATTCGACAGGGTGAATAATGAAAAACTGCTTCCACTGGTGGGCGAATCTGTGACTCGTGGTCACAGATTTAAAATAGTTTCAAAACGAAGCAGAGGGGAGCTGAGGAGAAATTGTTTTACACAGTGGGTTGTTCGAATCTGGAATGCATTGCCTAAAAAGGTGGTGGAGGCCGATTCGATAACAGCTTTTAAAAGAGAATTAGATCTTTATTTAGGGAGAACAGGTCTGTTAGTTTATGGGGAGAGAGCTGGGCAGTGAGATTTAGTTGTTCTTTTCAAAGAGCCGGCACAGACTAGATGGGCCGAATGGCCTCCTTTTGTGCTGTAAAATTGTATGACTGCACTTTACAGTATATTCTGTGAAGTGCTTTGAGATTTCTTAATGATATGAAAAGGCGCTGTATCAAATGCAAGGATTATTATTACATGGCCATCATTTGCAGTTTCTAAAATATAAAACACTTGGAATCAACTGATATAATAGTTGCATAAATTCACCTCAGTGGTTTGTTATGGAGTACTTTTTTTGTAGTCCTCCCCTTGCCCCAGGAGGATAGTCACTAATTGGTTAATTGTAATTAATTTATTTGGGGGTTTGAAGTTCTCATCTAGAAAACCAGTCACACCTCCACTCACCTTGTCCACTCTGCTAACTCATCCCATGTTCCATGCCCTCTCTGCTTCATGTTTCTCCCTCCCTATCTGTCTCTGTTTCTCTGACTGTCTGTCTGTCTAAGTTCTGTCTCAAACCTACCTCTTTTAACATGCCAATAGCCATTGTCCCCTTCTCTCCCATGTTTATCACCTGGTCCTATCCCTGTTAAGTGCTCTGAGATGTTACCCTTCTTGAAGGGCACTATATGTACGCAAGTTATTGTTCTAATGACCATCACATTATTTGTATATTTGCTGAGACGAATATTGCAATGAAATGTTCTCTCTTTGTCTTTTAGATTATGTAAAAAACCTGTCCAAAGACTGTGCTGATTATAAAGATACTCAAGGTATTCCATTTTCATTTTAGTTGCCTTTAAATAGCATTTTAAATTTCTAGCTCAGTTTCTATCTTTCAATTACTAATGCCACTTGTTCTTTTTCATGTTAGCTGCCCTTGCCATTGTTGTTGAAGTAGCCAATCATGCCAATGACATCATGAAACAAGGGGTAAATAAACCGGTTTCATTGTAAATCACTATATTGACACTTGCTGTGTTTCTATGGCTTAATCATTAAGTTTTATTTTAATGCTTTTAGGATAACTTCCAGAAGCTGATGCAGATTCAATACAGCCTCAATGGACAACATGAGATAGTGCAGCCAGGAAGGGTGAGGTCGACTGACTATCTATGCAAGTCTTGTTTCCATGTCTAAAGATTGTGGTTGCACAATATGGCACAAATTGGCTGCCGAATTCACCTACAGTTGCTAAACTTTCTGGTGAATTCTTGAAAGGCTTTGAAAAACCTTGACAATGTGATAATAAGTAAGGCATTATATCAAAACCTATTCCTCATTAAGATTTATTGAAAATTATATGCCATTTTTATAAAACACAGTAGCACAGGACTTACAAAAAATCATCTGACTTTCTTATGATAATAAAAGTTGTAATATGAAATGATTAACTATTCTTTCCCTCGCACCACTCTCTATACCTTTTTTTCCTGCTGTATAATCACCCCTTTTCAGCCTGAAAGTTTTCCTTTATGATAGCACGTCACCTTGTGGCCGAATTGAACATTGCAGCTTTAACAATCTTAACTAGTTAGTTTAAGAGGATTCCTGAATTTAACTTATAATTCAGATCATTCAGTATCTGAAACTTCTAGATTGAAGCAGGTGATTTAGTTAATAACCCGTTTCCTTCTTCAAATACCCATCTCAACACATTTGAATACTATTCCCATATAAATCTGTCCAGTCTGCTAACCTGGTGCATCTAATAACATTCTCATCTGTTGTCTTGATTTGACTAGGTTTTTCTAAAGGAAGGAACTCTGATGAAGCTGTCCAGGAAAGTCATGCAACCACGAATGTTTTTTCTGGTGAAGTTCAAAATTCTATTTGCCTTCTACACACGGCTGAAAATTATGTTATTTTCTCTGTTACTGCCGTCTTCTGTGCTCTTCATTTTTTTAATATAAAAAAGTGCATGTAGAGATAAAGTTTTATTACGTGAGATTCAAACTGCTTTTGTGACGGTTCTTTAAAGCACAGATTTAAATTATTAATAATAATTTGTCCCTTGATCCATGACTATTTGTGGGACACTGCTGTGTGCAATTGGCTGCTGCATTTTGCTGCACTTTACAGTATATCCTGTGAAGCACTTTGAGGCTTTGCAACAACATAAGTTGCTATATCAAATGGAAGGATTATTATTGAATGCATGAATGATATGGATAACGGGTGGGAGAAGCATTGAATTTTAACTTATTGTAGATTTTAATTTTAACAGCAGACTTTTTTAAACTTTTGCAGCTAAATGATGTTTTGTTGTACACTACACCAGTGCAGTCTGGAATGTATAAGCTTAATAACATGCTCTCACTGGCAGGTATGAAGGTGAGTGATTCCTTATCTCAACTGTTAATATAATGTAGGAAAGTAACTGCAAATTTAATTTATATTAAATGCTCAGTTTGTTTTCTCACACGATGTAAGAGAAAGCAATGCTATATCCTGTAGCATACAACAACAACAAAATTGCACTTATATAGTGCCTTTCACGTTGGGAGGACGTCCCAAAGCGCTGAACAGCCTGGTCGGTACCCAGGGTGGGGTGGGGGAGGGTCGAAGTAGGGGGACGGAGAGGGGGAAGAGTTAGTGCGGCAGCCGAAAGCACGGTCGAAGAGGAAGGTCTTGAGACCGGCCTTGAAGGAGGAAAGTGAGGAAGCAAGGCGGAGGGGCTGCGGGATGGAGTTCCACAGTGTGGGAGCAAAGAGGCTGAAAGCATAATGGTTAGAACCTTTGGGAGAGGACATGGTTTCGATTCCTGGGCAAAGCAAAACATTTTGCGAGTTTCCTTACTCCTGTTTACCTCGCAGTAAGTAGAGTAAGTAGCAACCCAGTTGTTCATTGATTGGTCGATCGCTTTCTGGGAATAATAATACCTTTTATATTAAAAAAATCAATCCAAGACTGTTCGTGAGATACTGCTGTGTACAATTGACTGCTGTGTTTTGCCACAGATTATACAGTGAATTCACTTTGGTGCATATTTTAATGAAGTGCTTTGAGATGCCTCGACGACATGATCAGGGACTGTATATCATGCAAGGATTATTATGTTTCTTCTAACAATTATCTTGAGTCATTTACATTGCATTTAACTAACTACTGGTTGAAGTTTAAAACTGTCGACAGCACAGGTTCTCAAACTGGTACGCGGACCATTAGGTCCGCGAGCTCCATTCATTGTGGCCCGCGGAAAAATTGTGAACGGTTAGCTAACAGTACAATCAATATTAGGAAAGATCATTAACTGGTCCGCCGACACCCTCAGCAATTTTCAAGTGGTCTGCAAAAAAAAAACTTTGAGAACCACTGGTCTACAGGGTTATTATTGTTCCCTCTATAAAGCGTGCTTTCTGTGTAGTGCTCCATAGTATTATGTTTTCGGCATTCAATCCTTCCATCACTTATTTGTTCTGATTCTGTACATAGTGGATCTATGATACCAGCGTGCTCCAGTAATGTGTACGAAGGTTTTCACCTGAAAAATATAAAAGCCACAAATGAAATCATACTTTTGTCTTGCATTAAAAAGTGCAATTTCAACAATAATAATCCTTGCATTGATTTTGCACCTTACCATTTCATTGAGATATCTCAAAGTATTTCACAGAATAAACTGTACAGTGAATTGATTGTATATTTTGTGGATGAAATTCAATGCTTTAAAATGTGCTCTTTGGGCTCTAGGTCAGTAAACCATCTCAAGAAGCCTTCCAGAATGAATTGAATATAGAAAGTGTGGAGCGTTCCTTTATTCTGTCAGCCAGGTAACACTTCCATTGATGGATTCCTCATGTCTGTTGGGAACAATGTTGCTTTTATGCTGCAGAAATGCAAGTGTAGCTCAGTGGTTAGAGCGCTCGCCTCTCCAGCAAGAGGACTTGGGTTCGATTCCTGGGCAGGGCAAAACCTTAGGCAAGTTTCATTACTCCAGTAATTGGGATTTTGGTTGTTAGTCAATTGGCAGATCGGTTTTCTGTTTGTGGGACACTGCTGTGTATAATTGCCTGCTGAATTTCACCCATAAAATACACAGCCAATTCACTGTACTGTACAGTTGATTTTGTGAAGCACTTTGAGACATTTTGGAAGACATGAGAAAGCGCTATATCAAATCCAAGGATTATGATTAACACAGTATTAAGGAACAATTTAAATCAAGATTATTTTCTACACAACCTTAACTCAGTCCAGTTACAAATTTTGTTACAAGTTTTAATTTGTATGCAATTGCATTCTCTTATTAAAGAGTTTGGTTCAACAAATCATCCTGTCTGTCATTTATCCAACATCATACAGCAGGCAGATTTAACATTCATTCTATTTATATATTTGATAAGCCTCTTTTGTAATGTACTGAATAGTTTATGAACTTTGAGGACCAATTGACCTTGTTGAATTGTATTACTGCTGCTCACGAAATAAGAACAAATGGTTGACTGTCAAAGTATACTTTTTTGCATTCTTATAAACCTGGGTAATTTTATTTTGCGTGGAATTTTTTAAAACACATTTATAGTTTTAAAAATCCTGATGGTCTAGTGGTCATAATCTCAGTGGCTCTTTTGTTAGAACTTTTAAGTTGAATGTCAGTGCATTGTGTGCATTCTTCACATTGTAAAAGCACATGTGCATTGTCGCGTAAAGTGTTGTTTTGGGAATACCGGCACAGATTACCTCTCATACTACTGATGTTGCTGGGCAGCATTGATTGCCCCTTCCTCTGAGAGGCAGTGTTTTTAAACACCAATTCCTAACCTTGTGGTTGCTAACACCAGCAGGATGTCTGCTGAATTCTGATAACATCTTGAGGCAGGAAGTTTAAGATAGGGTTGGCACAAGAGTTTGTGCTAGGACTAAAAGTGAAAACTGTACAGCAACTCAATACAATGTGAGGTATAATAATCTGCGTGGGGCAATAAAAATAGGGGTTATCTCCCAGTAAACATATTCCTCAGTTAATTCATGGAAGGATACTCTGGTTCAAATCGCTTCCCTGACAGACTATTTGGTAGTTGACAAAATGTATTGGCTAATAATGCAGTTGGAATGGGAGATGGTTTCTGTTGGATTCAAATTTACAATTGAGAGCAATACATTGTTTGCATATACCGTATATCTCCGCGTATAAGGCGCACTTTTTTTCAGGTCGGAAGATCTTGAAAGTCGGGGGTGCGCCCTATACGCAGGTTCAAGCAATTTTGAGCCTCGGAGATACAGTAAACAGGAGGGGCGGCCGGCGCGCTGTCAGCCGGGGTTTGGTCAGTGTCCAGCGGGGGTTGGGAGGAGCGGGTGACGGGGCTTCGGCCTCGGCCGCCCGGGCAGCGGCAGCAGCAGCGGACTTCAGTGCTGTGCTTACCTTCTGCCGAACCCAGTCTGCCTGCCTCACTCCCTGCCGCTCTCCCTCCCTCCCTGCCTGGCTGCGTGCCGGCCTGCCTCTCTCCCTCTCTCTCTCCCAGGCTGCCGGCCTGCCTCTCTCCCTCTCTCTCTCCCGGGCTGCCGGCCTGCCTCTCTCCCTCTCTCTCTCCCGGGCTGCCGGCCTGCCTCTCTCCCTCTCTCTCTCCCTGTCTCCCTCTCTCCCTCCCTGGCTGCCTGGCTGCCTGCCTCTCTCTCTCCCTACCTACCTACCTGTCTCTCCTGTCTCTCCTCCCTTCTGCCGGCAATATCATTGAAAATGCTTCTGGTTTTTTTCACCAAGAAAAGGTCAAAAACGGGGGGTGCGCCTTATACGCGGGTGCGCCTTATACGCGGAGATATACGGTAGTCCTATCTTTTTGTTTGTCAATCTTAATCAATGTAATTTTTTCCCACTCTGTCTACAGTAATTATTTGCTAATGTCAGCTACTTTACTTGCAGTTCAGCAACAGAAAGAGATGAATGGTTAGAAGCCATTTCTAAGGCCATTGAGAACTACACCAAAAAGCGGATCACATTCAGTGGTAGCAAAAGTCTGGACGAGGTATGGGTTACTTACAGAAACTCTCGTATGATGTTGAATGCTTTGATATAATCATCACATTTCTGAAAAAGTTACCTAATTGATTACTGATGGGATGAGTGATACTCGCAGGAAAGCTTGTTATCTTGAGATACTGTATATAGTTTAAGACATGACACATCAAGCGACTGCCAGGATGGTGGCTGGCAAACTGGATACACCTCAGTCTTCTGTCGCTAGCAGATCCTTATGTTCTTATGTAATATCACAAGGAAGGGATGCCTGAAGGTTATGGGAGTCTGCTATTGAGAGGTTTGAACCATATGCCATCATGGGGTTTTCTTCTGGCTGTGCTGCTAACGTCGGTAATCATAGAATCTTATGGCACAAAAGGAGGCCATTTGGCCGATCTAGTCTATGCCGGCTCTTTGAAAAGAGCAACTCAATCCCACTGCCCAGCTCTCTCCCCATAACCTACCAGACCTGTTCTCCCTAAATAAAGATCTAATTCTCTTTTAAAAGCTATTATCGAAGCTGTAATCCGAGCGAGGCGAGGAGTGCTCGTCAGGTAAATTGAATAGAAATTTAGAAACAGGAGAAGGGCATTCAGCCCCTTGATCCGTTCTATAAGATCATGGTTCATAACGCTTTGATATTTTGTAGCCTCTGGATCATTTTAAACTTTCTTTTTTTTTAGGAAGAAGCAGATAAAACTGAACTGGATTCCCCGCTAGGTACAAAAGCTCCCATCTGGATCCCTGACCTCAGGGCCACCATGTGTATGATCTGTACCTGTGACTTCACACTCACCTGGAGAAGGCATCACTGTCGAGCGTGTGGAAAGGTTGGTATAGCAGCTAATTTGGCTCCTTTCTCAATTTTCCTATTTATTCTTTTCTCCCTCCACCCACCTCCTCCCCCCGCCCGAATTTGATATTCTTTTGAGGTAGTCCTTCCAAACCAGATCCCAGTGAGTGTGCTAAAAATTAAACAAGTCAGGGCTCTGGATGCCTGTATTGTAGAATTTCTGCAATTATTTTACTTTGTTTTTTGGAGCTGAACCAAATGGTGATTTTGTGGTTCAGTGCTAATTCAATTGAAACAATGATAATGATCATCCTTGCATTTGATATATAGTGCCTTATCACTTCGTTGAGATGTCTCAAAGATTTTCACAGAATAGATCATCAAGTGAATGTACTGTGTATTTTGCGTGCGAAACATGATGTCCAATTGCACACAGCATTGTCCCACAAACAGTCGTAGATTGAGCGACCAAATCATTATAATTAATGTAGCATTGCCTGTATTCTCTTTAGATTATCTGTCAAGCCTGTTCATCAAACAAATTCAGTTTGGACTACCTTAAAAATAGACCTGCTAGAGTTTGTGATTACTGCTTCACAGAGCTGCAGAAGAGAGGTACGGTTTAGTTTTTCACTGCAACCATTTTGACAAAACAGTAGCATAATAAATATTTTATAGATATTGAAGTCTTGTCGATTTAATTCCCCACTCAGCTCTGTTTATAATTTCGCAAAACATTTCAAACTTTGCTTTATATTTAAATTGTACTGGTTAGATTTCTCTCCTTACTCTTCACTTCCATGTTTGTCATTTGAGTATTTGGTGGGCAGCGAACAGTATAATTCACTTTGAAATATTGTAAAACTTTTTTTTAAATTATATTAGAAACCCAGTCTGATGTGAAGTTGCAGTCTACTCCCCAAAAATCTTCAAGTGCTCTCACCTCAGTTCTACACAGCATTCAGCATTCCTCAGGGCGAAAGCACAAGAAAATTCCAGCAGCATTAAAAGAAGTAAGTTGATCCAATAACTCAAACTAATGTTAAATTATTTTCATCTAGTTGGAGTACACATAATCTACTGCAGCATTTACCTCACGCATTTCTAGAATCATAGAATATTACAGCACAGCAGGACGCTATTTGGTCTATTGTGCCTATGCCGGCTCTTTAAAAGAGCCACCAACTAGCCCCACTCCCCCACTCTTACCCCAACTAGCTCCACTCTTACCCCATAGACCTGCACATTTTTTTGTTTTCAAGTATCTATCCAATCCCCTTTGAAAGCTACTATTGAATCTGCTTCCACCAAACTTTCAGCCAGTGCATTCTAGACGGTAACAACTATCTGGAGAAAATGATTATGTAATACATTTGTTAAAATAATGTCAGGCATGTCTTTTGTTACACCACACTTGTGGTTGAATAACACCAGCATCATTCACAAGCCAATTGTGTATGAAAATGTACCTGTTGTGTGGTGATGTAATGCCAGAGGGTGGCAGAGATTCAACCAAATTAAACAGGACCACATGGCTCTCTCTCATTTAAAACTCACTTGGGGGTGGATAGGAACATTGAACATTCATAATGTTACTATTTTAAAATAGATGGCAGTTGTATTTATAATAATAATCTTGCATTTGAATAGTGCAATACTGCCTATTGAGATGTCTCAAAGCGCTCAATATTTTTTTGTTAATTTTAGGTGTCTGCTAACACTGGAGCCTCATCTATGAGTGGATATTTATATCGATCAAAAGGCAGTAAAAAGCCATGGAAACGCTTTTGGTTTGTGATTCAAGATAAGGTCCTGTATACTTATGCTGCCAGCGAGGTAAGTATTAGATATGGTTTGTGAGTAAATCCAGTTATGTTCATGATCACATCAACACGATGTTGTAACTAAAACTTGGAATCTGGTTAGAAAACAGAAAATCCTTTTGCAAGTGAATAGAAATAATAATAATTCTTGCATTTGATATAGCGCCTTATCACATTGTTGAGACGACTCAAGCCACATCACAGAATAAATGATAATGGGGATTGACTAGATTTTGTGGGTGAAACAAGACAAACCCAATTGTGCAAGGCAAATAGTGTTGGTCATTTTATTTATTTAAAAAAAAGTAATATCCTCAATCTAAATTTTTCATTGAAGTTTTTTTTTAAATCGCTGGAACTGATATATGTGGTAGATCCACCTTTGCATTACCTAAACATTTTTTGAAGAGAATAGGTATAGGATTTTTTTTTTCTGTGCATTTTTCTTGCATGCATCCCGATAATTGGGAAATGTAGACTTTCCAATAATTTCCATTCCTGTTGATGATAGTAATCATTGTATTTGATATAGTGCCTAATTGCATTGTTGATGTCTCAAAGCACTTCATAGAATATTTTGTAAAGTGCAATGACTATATATTTTGAAGGCAAAACATTACAACCAATGATTGAGTGACCAAATCAGGCACAATAAAATATATTCTCATGGTGCGAAATGGGCAGCTTATTCCTCCTGAAGCAGTGGAGCTGCTCAGTACTCAGTATAATTACTTCATGAATATTGTAGTGGAAACTCACCACCAGTGTAAGGCAACGCTGGCATCCATATCCACCACCTGGTGAGGAACACAATGTTGTAATCATTTGGCTACCACGCTAGATTTAGTGGAGACTAAGAACTTAATCCTGTACAAGCAAAGATTTTTACCTTCTGATTATAGTTTTCTCTAATCTGTTAGGTTACACAACATCATTCACTCTCCAATGTTCTCCATTTCCATAACATGGATGCACTGTGGATCTGATTTATTGTGTAGCTTGCCCATTCAATCCATGTGCCAGGCATCTCAAGATGCTGGACAGTCAGGGATTTGAACCCAAGTTGGGTTGGGATCTGGAGGGATGAAGGGCAGAGGTGGGCAGGTGGGTGACCAAAGGCATCATCAAAGAGGAGGATCTTGAGCTGAGCATTGACTGAGGCAAGGGAGCGGGCAAGGCAAAGGGATTGTGCAATGGAGTTCCAAAAGGTGGGGGCCAAAAGGCTGAAAGCCCAACCCCTGATGGTGGGTGGGCCGGGCAGAGAACTTGGAGCAGGCCAGAGCCTGCTGAGCAAAGGGAGTGGACAGGTCGATATGGAAATATATTTATTTCTAATATGAATCATCCTAATAATCTGCGGATTCATGATGGAAATTCTACAAATATTTATCTATCTCTAATGCTGGTGTATTTGATTAGGATGTGGCTGCCTTAGAAAGTCAACCCTTGCTGGGGTTCACCGTTTCTGGAGCTCATGAAGATCCCACAGAATCTAAAGTGATTTTTCAGTTGCTCCACAAAAGAACATTGTTCTATGTATTTAAAGTTGATGATCAACATACTGCCCAGAGGTGAGTAAAATTATTTATTCCAAATCTCAGCACAATCTGCATAGATGTACTTGTTTCCTCTATTGTAAGCAATCAAAGTGAGGTCTGCCTATATTATTTATTATTGCAATGGTCCAATGAATATGTATAATTATGAGTGTTAATTGATGTAGCATTATATCACAAGCAATGTTTTATCATTGGAATCTGCATTCATGCACATCAGTTAGATTTGTTATGCTCCAAATGTCAAACAATTTAAGTAAACTGTGTGCTTTAGAAACCGGAAGAGGTCATTTAAATCTGTTTGCAATTCTATTCAATCATGGCTGATCTATACCTCATCTCCAATTACCTGCCATTGCCCCATATCCCTTGATACCTCGACCTAACAAACATTTATCCACCTCAGTCTGGAAAATGTGAATGGCTCCAGCATCCACAGCATTTTGGGAAAAACAGTTCCAGATTGCTACTACCGTTTGGGTGGAAAAAATGCCTCCTGACTTTGTGTTTTTTGAACATTTTATGCAGTATACTTCAAACACAAATGTAGATGTATAATGTATATTTCAGCACCTTGGGACTGCTCCTGACGTGAAAGGCGCTATATAAGTGTGATTTTTTAATATGCTGTATGTACAATGTTCAGTGTAGCATGAGTTACATTAATGGAATATTGTAAATGTTATCATCTCAACAGGTGGATAGAAATTTTTCAAGAAGCAACTGTGTTGTAGCACTCCAAAAACGGATTGACTTTTTTTGGAAAAGCAATACCAAGTTTAAAGGGAAAGAGTTCAAGAAACGACATCCAGGCTGTTTTTGTTGTGAAAACAATGTATTGATGTGCAACACAGTGCAACACTAGACCACTGTTTCACTTCTATGCATGTTGATCTCTGAAAGAAAACAGGATAGAAAACTCCTACACGTAGCCATGAGCACCTTAATCTGCTATTACTGAAGATTCATCTCGGATTGCAGGGGGAACTGGATCAATTCTGTATTAACCACAAAACATTCTTCACATTCTCTCAGGTTTTGTACCTTGCTATATATTTTATATATAAATATGTTTTAAAAAGTAACTTTTCTGAAAGTTTCAGAGAAAATATTAGTTGGAAATGTTGGACGGTCCCTATAAATTTTTTCCATTTGAAAAATGTCTCGGCAACATTAGGACTTGATTGGCATGATTCTTGTTCAAGGTCATTGCAGATGGCTAGAATTTGTTTGCTTTGTGTCTTGCTTACCTAATTCCGGAAAGTATTAGGTGCAGGTTGGCAAGATTCGAGGCTTGGGGAGAGCCAAGAGTATACGTTGACATGACTGCTGCAGTCTAATCAATGAAAACCCCATGGCTTGCCATTGATATCACTGTCTGGGAAACTCTCCTGCTACTTGTCCAACTTGTCTATTGTATTGGGTTTGACAAAGGTTTTGTGGTTCAGATTAAGTGATATCTGTTTTCATATTCTTTAGTGATCTCCAAATATTAGGATTTGCATGTTTTTTTTTTCTTGTGAATGATTGAAGTTTTGTGATGTTTAGAGTTAATTTACTAACTTAATTTACCTGTTTGGTGAAAATCTTAGCACATCTTTGAGATGTCTCAAAGTGCTTCGCAGAATATACTGTAAAGTTAATTGACTGTATATCTTGTTTGAGTTCATATTCGTAGACTCAAAAAGGATAGAAACTGGGCTCAAACAATTGCAGCTTTCTCAACTAGCAAACTGATTTCACTGGTATTTCACTGGTTCACTGTACAATACCAGTTGGTTTTGATCATTCTTACTGACTTTATAGAATTTACATTTTAAGTCATTCCAGAAAGCACTACTGTTGCAGCAGACCTCCTGAGAGTGGATCCACTTTCAACATCTAATACTCTAACTTAATTTACTGTTCGTATTTAATATTTGGCTTTTGTAAAATAATTCAGTGATATTTGTACATGCAGGCATGAGTGAAATATGTATTTATTAATTGTATTTTAGTAAGCAACTGGTTCTTTCTGAAGCCACAACGATCATCAATACAATTTAAAGTTCAAATTAATGTAAAATACAACTATTTCTTCTCTAGGACCCAGCACTAACATTTTGTAGTTTATATGAAAGTGTTGGGAGAAAGTATGCTGCATCTGATCCAACTGATCCTTGATATCTTTAATGCTTCGGCTTTTGTTAATGAAATGAAGAAAAGGTCAATTTCCCAAAGGTAGATCTTCTCAAATAAATGTGTCAGAAACACGGGGATAGAAGAATTCAGAAAGAACTTTGTTTTTGGGAGCACTTGAAATAAGGTCCACTGCATTAGCAACTCGACCAATTCCATGTAAAATGAATGGGACATTCTAATATGTTTTTGCTGGCATACTGATCCATGTGTTTTCTACCATCATTCACCTCCCTTTTACAAATTCATTCCTGCTCCTACGCAATTGTATATGAGGCCATTGACATTGCCCAATTAATAATCTTATTTTTGTATTCATGCATCGATTGCAGAATGGCCGTGCTTAAGAATACGGTTCCATACACACTACTTGCACAATCTTAACAGGCTTTCTGATCAATCCCACTGGAAACACATAGGCAATATTAAGAAAATATGATGTGGGTATTTTCTTTTGCTTTCATTCAAGAATTCCTTTGAGATTATATTTTGATATTGCATAACTAGCTCTTTCTCAGTATCTTCACTCTTTCTCGCTCCCAAGTAGCCTTTTCTCCCTGTTAAATATCACAAAGGAAAGATGGGGTGTGGGGAGGGCAGAGAAGGATACCTTACTACAATACATCTTAACTTAAAAGGTGATTCCTGCTCAACATGATTTTTCTATCTCAGGAAATCCTTGCATGCATCAGTTCTCATTGGGAGTGCTGCAAATCATGGAAATCCACTATAATAAATCACTATTTGTAAAATGATTTATTTTGAAAGATTGTTTAAAGACTTTCAAAAATCTTATTGGAAGATTTAAATATAACTTTTATTAAAATAATAATTTAGAGAAACGCAGATCGACCACCCTGACACAATGTATAGCAAAATGACAAAGTGCTGCCCAGGTCTCTTGTTATTAATATGCAGTGCATATTATCACCCTTCAGGAGATTGTTTTTCATGTAATAATGTTTCTGTTTGTTACAGAGGATTGCACAACACTTAAGTAGTATTTAAATTAAATGATTGGTAAAAAAAAAGCATTTACATTGCCCAGGCATAAGCGGAAACACTTTGTACATTTTTACACTATTTGTATATCACCTAATTGTACAGATTAAAATTACTTTGAAAGTTAAGTTAAAGACCATTTGTTACTGAGATTTCCTTGGATACCCTGCTTATCTAATTCTAGAAAGTATTAGGCGCAGGTTGGCAAAAGCCAAGGCTTGGGGACCCCAACATGTGCTTTGAGGGTAACTGCAGCAGCCTAATCAGCTAAAACCCCAGAGATTGCCATTGAAATCTATGCAGAAATTGGTGACTGTGGGGAAGTAACGACTGGCACAAATGTAAAATGAATCATGGTTTAATTCAAATTAATAATGGTTATAAGTAATTAAAAGAATATATCACAATAATGTTTACATATCCACATACAGCTCACAACTATTAATCAAATCAAAACTTACATTTATATAGCGCCTTTCATGTCGAGAGGACGTCCCAAGGCGCTGTACAGTTAGGTAGGGACAAGAACAGAGGGGAGAGGTTGGGGCAGGATGAAGAAGAGTAGGAAAATTGACTGTATATTTGTGGGCGAAACGCAGCAGCCAAATTGCACACAGCAGTGTCCCACAAACAGTTATGGAAGTGGGATTAGGGGAAAAGGGGGGGAAAGATGGCAAGGGGAGGGGTTGGGGCAGGGAGAAGGAGAGCATGAAAGCTGACTGTATTTGTTGGCGAAATGCGGCAGCCAAATTGCACACAGCAGTGTCCCACAAACAGTCACGGAAATGGGGCCAGGGGAGAAAGGGAAAAAAGAGGGCAAGGGGGGAGAGAAAGGGAAAGGTGGGGTGGGGTAAAGTCAGGGAGGAAGAGGGGGAAGAAAGGGGTATGAGAGGGAGGGAAAGGTGGGTGGGGGGGCAAGATCAGGGAGAAAGGGGGGTAAGAAGGAAGAGGGAGGGAAGGGGAAAAGGGGAGAGAATGTGGGGAAAGGGAGTGAGGGAAGAAGAGGAGGGGGGAAGGGGCAGGGGGTGGGGGGGGAAATCAAACAACAACAATAAACACAATCAATAATAAGCAACAACAATCAACAACCAACAATTGTCCAGTAACCGCTCCTTGTCCCCGCTGCCCACCTGGACCATCATTAAAATGGCAGCAGGACCCAGTGTGGTGACAGACCCCAAAACCGACCGGTCCCTCAGCTGGTTTACCTGGTGACTTGGTGACGGCCCTGGTACCTCGGACACGGCGTGTCTGGCCAGTTCGCACAGTAGCAGCAGCCCGACCGCCGTCTGGATCTCCCGCGACAATATGGTCTCCCGCGATGAGATGATCCGCTGCTTGCAGCACCGGACCAGAAAAAGGCCTCGCAGGGGAACCGCTCAAATATCTCATTGTTCAGTTCACCGATGATAACATGTTCGGACGGACAAGCCCCAGCTCCCCGCAGACGCACGGTGTGTAGCTCTGCATCCTGTGGTTTTCAATCTCGGTAGCGGTTTTGGTGGAGGCTGCAGAAGCGATTGCGGCAGCACCTCACCCTCCTCCGCAGTTCACAAACCAAATGATGTGGAAGAGATAGAGGGGCAATGTCCAATTTAATGTCCGTTTTAACATGTCTTTTGAATGTCCATCAAAAGATATCCAAGGACTGTTGTACAGTTTCCAGTTTGATCACCCAACTGTATCCAGTTATTATTTTGATGTTGACTTGTTTAAATTGTAGCTTTGATCTCCAGTGGAAGCTAGACTCACGATGGTTTGCGACTGCCATGTTCCGATTTATTTCTTCCCAATTCTTTTATCATCTTTCCGACTTGATCTCCGTTTACACTGTTGGTTAGGTGACGTTTCACCTATGTTGCAAGATGGTTCCTTTGTAAAAAGAAATAGCAACACAACCCTCATGTTAACCAGCTGCAGACTATTCTTCCATGAGAAAACGATTGATAAAGAATGAAAACAGTTTGTTTATAAACAGTCTTTTGTTTCTCATCCTTGAGAAAGGATCTGCTGTGGAGCTAGTCACAACCAGCTCCCATCATATCTTATATTATATCTCAAATGTAAACATCACAAATATAATGTGAGCTACTAACACTTTAATCCTACAACAGTCTTACCTCAATAATACCTGCAGTTCATCAGGCCTCTTGCATAGAGCTTCAGTCAAGATTTAGTCATTATGTTACTATGGAACTACAGTTGACCAGCAGCTATGAACGAGCATAATGTTCTGTTTATGTAGTGTATACTGTAAACTTGTTCAGTACTTATCCACCCCACCTCAAAGTTCTTTTCTGTTCCTTTTTCATGCTGCAATAAGCAAATCTGCTATGAAGGGGTGTGTATTACTACAAGTAACAGTGGGTTTAGAGGGAAATTGACTTTCAATGTGAAAGTTCGGTTGCTTCCTGAACCAATGGGAAAACAAATCTGAGCTTTAAATGCAAGTGTTGTCATACTTAACAACAAATTAATTGATAGGAAAAAAAATTGAGAGTTTCGTTGGTGGCTGTTTAATGTTTGAACTGATGTTGGAATTTATGTACGAGCCTGACATCAAATCCTCACGGATTTGCTAGGGAGGATAGATTTTCACAAATCTCAATACTAGAGAACAGGGGTCTCACAACCATTCAATCTTTCTCCTTCAGACTATAAAAATTATACATAATTATAATTATACATAAAATTATAATTATACATAAAACACAAAATACTGCAGATGCTGGAAATCTGAAACAAAACAGAAGCTGGGAACACTGAGCGTGTCAGGCAGCATCTATGGAGAGAGGAGAGAGTTAATGTTTTCAGGTTCATGACCTGTAGATCCGAAACCTGAACTCACTTTCCTCTCCATCAATGCTGCCTGACCTGCTGAGTGACCTGTGTTTGGATTTTTATAAAAATTACATTCTGTGCTGCTGCAGAAGCATAAAGGTCTTATCCATTTTACAGTAGCTGGTGAAGCGCTCTGAGACGCCTCAAACATGTGAAAACTCTACATCGATTCTCCAATTGCAAGGACATCAACCTGAAACATAACAAAAAGATCACATTTATAGAGCGCTATTCATGTAAGGAGGACATCCCAAGGCGCTGAAGGGTTCCCAGTCAGCTCTGCTTGTATTCCAGATTTCCAGCATCTGCAGTTCTTTTCCCCTCCTTCCTTTGATTATGTTCATCAATAAGCTACAACAATGCAAGTTGTTGTTGTTGTTGTATGGGTGTCCCTGTCCCTTTAAGAAGTGGCCCAAGATCTGCTCGGTGCGCGTGCGTCAGAGATTGCGTGCATACGTACTTGTGTGCGTGCATACGTACTTGTGTACGTGTGTGGTGGAGGGGGAGTCCGAGCAGGTCGCGCGTGTGCAGTGTAGAGAGGGAGTCTGAGCAGGTTGCGCGTGCGCGGTGTGGAGCTGAAGAGAGTGAGAAGGAGCGAGGGGGGGGGGGGGGTTGGGGAAACGGGGTCACGAACTCTGACGCGCGTGAGGTAAAGCAGCCGCGACGGCGGCGGGAGGCGCGAGGCCAACGGCTCAGCGTTCCATTCCCGTTCAAATCCTAACGATCAGTCAGTCAGGTAAGAAGCGGGGTCCGGAGCTCCCCTTCGCGACCTTTCCCTCCCCGTCACCGCCTCTCACTGTCTCCTTCACTCAGGGGCTCCGGCCTAGTCACTGACACCGCCCGCTCCGCCTCCCTCGGGCTGCAGCAGAGAGGATTGAACAGCTCACGGAGAAAGGCTTGGCAGTAAATGTGTGTGTGGGGAAGGAATGAGTGTGTGTGTGAATGAAAGAGACTCACTCGTTGAGACGTCGTAAAGCGTTTGACATTCAGTCAATAATAATAATAATCCTGGCATTCGATACAGTGCTTAGGTCATTGGGACGTCTCAAAGAGCTTCACAGGATACACTGTAATGAGAATTGACCGTGTATATATAATGTGTGTGGGTAAAACGCAGCAGCCAATTAGATACAAGACATGGATTGAAGTGCCCAGGTTATTAATAGAATGATTGGTTGGTAAACATTATTATTATTATCATCCCAGTGTCGTACTCACCTGGAAACTTCACCTTTGCAGATCACATGATGCTTTGAGACATCTTAAAGACATGATGCAGCGCAATAGGAAATGCAAGGATTATTGTTATTTATGCTTTTAAAACCCGTGATCAGTCCACAACTGTGTGTGGGACTCTGCTGTGCACGATTGATTGCTGCGTTTCGCCTGCAAAAAGTACAGTCACTAGACTGCCGTGTATCCTGTGAAGCTCTGTGAGACACCTCGATGGCACGATAAGGTCCTATATCGAAAGCGAGTATTTGTATTATTTTATATTGAAGCAGAAGATTCGGCCACAAGTATACAGTCAATTCACCTTACAGTGTATTTCTGTGAAGCGCTTTGAGACGTTCTTCAAATGTGAAAAGCGCTATAGCAAATGCAAGGATTATTATTAAGATGGGGGAGCAAAACAGTCCCGCACACCGACACACCTATCTGCCATTCCCTGGGCCAGAGACTGACCGGCCACCGTTTATCCTGAGGATCCAGCTTGGCCTTGTGCCGTTGTCTGATTTCTGAGCTCTGCTCTGAGTTTGTTGACTCATTTTGCAACCAAGATGGAAATGTTTTATTGAAGCCCAATGGAAGATTGGACACAAATGGCCCCTGGTGACATGATCTTTTTATTTATACACAAGACCAACATAGTCAAATCACTTTACAATAAATCCAGTGAAGCGCTTTGAGCTGTCTTTAACAATGTGATAAGGAGCTATGTCATATGCAAAGGATTATTAATACAATATTTTTGCCAAATCGAGATTTATGCAACCTGTCCCTTAAATGATTAAACATGGAAAAACTCTTCATTTACTACTGGTGTGTGTGGGGTGGGGGCGGGGGGCGATAAGACCCTCTTGAGATGTTAGATCACTCACTGATGCATGTCTTAAGGCAAAATCTCACTACCACATTTCCCTTGTTCCATGCCCCCTTCTCAACTGTAAAAATGCACAGGGTCTTAGGTTATATTAAATATGAATCAACTTAAGCTGAAACTTGACTAATGAAGGTTATTTGATGCTTTTGTGGGGGAGAAGTAACCCAGTAATTCAGCAAACAAAAAAAATTGCAAATAAAATTCAAACACTTCTTGTGCGCTTCAACACAAATCTACCCAAGTAGCTGCATTTTGAAGCATACAAAAATAATAAATACCTTTTTGATAAATTTTGTGGATGGGTAAGTAATCCTGTTAAAAGATTTAGTGATGAAATTTGTCCCTGCAGCGAGCACTCTTCTGTGTAATAAAAGGGGAAGAAGGTTTTAAAAAGAGAGTATCGGGCAAATGCTTGATTGTGACTCATAATTTCAACATGATTTGATGTCATAACGTGTTAGAATAGACATTATTGCAGTTTATGAAACAGAATCTTTTTTGTATGGTAGTGCATAGGCTACATTGAGTTTCAAGGTAGATGAGGTGAAGCTCAAGTTATCTCTCCAATTAAGAATCTTGTGATGCATGTTGGATCCTTGAAACTCGCTTGTTTCTCTGCCGAATGCAGTCAGTTGACATCTAGGTTTGTGGGACTTGTGATAGACCGACCATTGGCATTCTGACTTGTCTGTTGGTGTGTGAGGTCATTTCTTCATGATGTCAGCAGCCAACAAGTGAAACTTGTGCAATCTGTCTGGCATCATGGTCCAACTGTTAGGAACAAATTATTTCTTGTAATCCGGCACTAAATTAGAAACGTCACTTAGGGTCTACAGATTAGATTTTGTGGGATGTAGGGAAAATAGTCTGGAGTAAATATAGTGACTGTCCTTCATCTTCAACCGCCTCTTCAGA
Source organism: Hydrolagus colliei (assembly GCA_035084275.1). Classification (NCBI taxonomy): domain Eukaryota; kingdom Metazoa; phylum Chordata; class Chondrichthyes; order Chimaeriformes; family Chimaeridae; genus Hydrolagus; species Hydrolagus colliei. The sequence goes on along the minus strand of CM068746.1, from coordinate 10,186,401 downwards.
CACTCTCCTACCCCTACCCCCCCACCACTTATCATCTCAGCCCCTAGCTCGGGTCCGAGTCACTGACTGTCTATCTAGTGCCATGGAATGTTACAGAGAATTGTTACTGGGTTTTTTCCAGCACAGGTGAGCTTCAATTAAGAACATAAGAATTAGGAGCAGGAGTAGACCATTCGGCCCTTCGAGCCTGCTCCGCCATTCAATAAGATCATGGCTGATCTTCTCACCTAACTCTGATTACCTGCCCTATCCCCGTATCCCCTAATCCCTCTATTTTTCAAAAATCTATCAGTCTCAGCCTGGAAAATGGACTGAGCTTTCTGGGGTAGTGAATTCCATAAATTCACTACCCTCTGAGTGAAGAAATGTTTCCTCAACTCTGTTCTAAAAGGCTGACCCTTCATTTTAAGACAGTGACCCCTGGTTATAGATTCTCCTACCAGGGGAAACAGTCCCTCAGTGTCTACTTTATCCAGCCCTTTAAGAATCTTATATGTTTCAATAAGATCTCCCCTAATTCTTCTGTACTCCAGAGAATACAGCCCTAGTTTGTTCAACCTATCCTCATAGGTCAGTCCCCTCATCCCAGGAACTAACCTAGTGAATCTACGCTGCACCAGCTCTAAGGCAAGTATGTCCTTTTTTGAATAAGGAGACCAAAACTGCACACAATACTCTAGGTGCGGTCTCACCAAGGCCCTATACAGTAGCAGCAAGACTTCCCTATTCTTGTACTCTAAACCTTTTGAAATGAACGCTAGCATGCCGTTCGCCTTCTTAGTTTCTTGCTGCACCTGCAAACTAACTTTTTGCGGCTGGTGTACAAGGATACCCAAATCCCTTTGAACACTAACACTATCTAACTTCTCCCCCTCTAGAAAATAATCTATTCTTTTATTCTTGCTACCTAGGTGAATAATTTCACACTTGCTAACATTGAATTCCATCTGCCACCTACCTGCCCACTCCCCTAGCCTATCTGTATCTTGTTGCAATCTATATCTTGCAATTATTTTAATTACACACAATTCACTAATAAAGGTATATACTGCCGCTGTTTGTGAGGTATTTCTAACTTTCTGTTGTAAAAAATACATAGAATTTTCTGCAAGCTAAGGGGAAAACAAATTAGCACAGATACAAACTCAACATGTTTATGTGTATATAGTATGAGAGCAATATGGGAACAATAATGAACATTTGTAACAGCAACACCTGAGGCAATATTTACAAGTTACATTTATATAATAATAATCATCATCCTTGCATTTTATATAGCGCCTTATCACGTCTTCGAGACGTCTGTCTCTAAGCTCTTCACAGAATATACTGTAAAGTCTATTGGCTGTATATTTTATGTACGGAATGCGGCAGATAATTGTGCACAGCAGTGGTCCACAAACAGTTGTGGATTGGGCGGCAAAATTATTGCTTTATTTGAAGGGTTTAATGCTGAAAGCAAGGTTATTTCACTCCATTCTGAGCCACAATTGACTTTCCTACATTAACATTAAGTTACAAGACATACTTACGCATTTCATTAAACACAAGCCTCGAAAGTCATTTTTGGTTTTCATTATTTGATTGTATGGTTATTCAAAGTCTGTATTATTATAAAAGCTACAAAGTGAGGTTCAGGATGATTCCAATAAAAAGGTTTTTGATTATGTAAAATGGGAGCAAAATTCCTCAAAATATATATTTGTCTTCAAAATCCTGAGATGTATACAACATGTGCTGCTCTGCTTGCTTGAGTGAGTATACTATCGGAATTTATCATCAGAATTTTGAAAATGGGATCATTTATTAAATTCTTTACTACCAGAGGCCAATTGGTGTTATTTTTCTTTCCAATTTTGTTCTCATCTTTGTACTGAATCAATACAAATACAATATAAAATGACATTTATATAGCACCTTTCAGCTAGGACCACCTACCCTACCCATGAGAACTTTGGCATGCAGGGGTAATAGCACCCGAGTTCCTGCCCCCCAGTGACTGGTCTACCTTTCCAGATCCTGCTGTTGAGCCAGCGCTCGTAGGGTGCTGTCAGTGGTGTTTTGGAGTCCTGCAGACGTGCAAGGCTCAGGAACTCAACTATTGAGAGCCCCAAAGCTAGCTGAATTCGCTCAATTCCTACATTGCATAGCCAAAGCGCTTTGAGACGCTGGCCCGCATGAAGGGCACTATACCAGTGCAGGTTGAAGTGGACCACTGCACCCAGGTCACTACCATGAGTTGGAAAAAGAAAATAATCCCACAGACAAAAGTCGATTTGTGCTTTTGGTTTCTTTACAAGTTTGAGGATCTTATGAGTATGAGTGGGTTGTCAGGTATATTATTACCAGTTGCAGGTGGAATAGTATTTGCATTGGGTTATTTTCGCCAGCCTGCTGCAAATCTCAAATTTTGTAATCTAGTCATGTGCTGAAGGCAGAATCTCAGTTTAATTTCTACGGGATCTGAGTAAATGCCTCCCGGCTGTTTATACAGTCTTGTTTGATTTAGAATTTTAACTCCAGTTTGGAATCAAGTGGACATTGGAACTACGGTCTGCTGTAAATTGTTGCAACTGAAAAATTAAATTTACCTTTTTCCAAACTCAGAAATATCATTAAAAAAGGCCCTGAAGCACTTCTGGATGTTTTGCAAAAAGGATTTTAGATTCAGAAAAGTAGATAATAATAATGATAAATAATAATGTTTTCAATTGATATAGCACATTGTCACATCATTGAGATGTGTCAAAATGCTTCACAGAATATACTGTGAAGTGAATTAACGGTATATTTGTGGGCGAAACACGGCAGCCAATTGCGCACTGCAGCGTCCCCTCAAACAGTTGTGAATTGAGTGTAGATCTCATTCAGATGTACACATTACACCACTAGTTGGACTGCAAGACAGACTGACACATCTGGAATGTTGAGACTTGGAAAGACTGTTAATTGAAATGCAAACTACGAGCTCAGTATTCCACTATGACAGGATGCTATTGATTGCACAATTTAGAACATTTTTGGGTTGAAAATAGTCTTCAGCAGAGCAAACATTTCACATTCTTGTTCTCGAATAATCACAAGTGTGTTGGTTTATTTTTGGCTAACATTAAACAATTTCTTTAAACAAATGTGCGTGTCTTGGATACTACATAGCAGCAGATTGTATTTTTGCAACTGGTAGAAGTATTACTATAACAGAGAATGAATAATAATAATAATAATCCTTGCATTTGATATGGCGCTTTTCACATCTTCTAGAGTTAGAATAGAAGATCGGTTATGATCTTATTGAATGGCGGGGCAGGCTTGAGGGGCCAAATCATAGAATTTTACGGCATAAAAGGAGGCCATTCGGCCCATCAAGTCTATGCCGGCTCTTTGAAAAGACCAATTCAATCCCACTGCCCAGTTCTTTCCCCAAAACAGATCTGTTCTCCCTAAATAAAGATCTAATTCTCTTTCAAATGGCCTACTCTTGCTTGCTCCTAATTCTTATGTTCTAGACGTCTCAAAGCACTTCACAGAATATATTGTAAAGTGAATTCACTGTATATATGTGAGCGAAACGTGGCAGCCAATTACGCACAGCAGTATCCCACAAACAGTCATGAATTGAAAGGACCCAATTTGTTTTTTGAGGGATTATGATCAGATGTGTGGAGATAGGAAACTTGCCTAAGGTTTCACCCTGCCTGGAATTGAACCCAAGATTCTCACTTGTAAGGCAAGTGCTCTAACCACTGAGCTACAGGACTCCACAGTCCCACCTTGTGAACATTTTGCATTAAGTTCAAAAGAACTAATGTTTTTGAGAGTCTTGAAATGGAAGTGTTGACTGAAATGCAACAAAGGAGATGAAATTGTAAATAATTAATAATATTTGCATTTGATACATCACCTATAACATTTCATTTTTGTTCAGCCAGCTGTTTGACATATGTGGAAACCTATCACCATGCTTAAAAAGACTTCCATGATTCACATCTACATATGGAAATCCCCAAAATAGATTGTTGGAATTGAATGTGTACTCCCTGGAGGGACACATCCTACTTAGCTAATTCCAGCATTTATTGAGTGGAGGTTGGCAAGAGCCAAGGTTTGTGCGTTGGGTTAACTCCTGGAGGTTAACCTGGTAACATTGAACATTTTAATATAGTTCACAGGTAATTTATGTCAAATGTGGTAGCTATTTTTGTAGGCAAATATAGCAACTAATTTGGGCAAACTGTGTATTTGTAGGGTTGTTGGCCAGAACACTTGAGTGAAACCACTTTAACTTTTTTAAATGTCATGCTATCATTGAATATATATCTCCCCCACATCCCATGCTCGGGACCTGAACCCTGATTGTTCAGCACCTTGGGAGGTCCTCCCAATGTAAAAGTTGCCCTACAAAGTTAAGTTTGTTGTTGTGGAATGTGTACCTGACAGGCAGATGACGTGGAGTCCTGTACCATCCGATGGAACTCCATCCATTGTGGAGTCCTGTAGCTCAGTGGTTAAAGCGTTCGCCTTACAAGCAAGAGACCTGGCTTCCATTCCAGGTAGGGAGAAACCTTGGGCAAGTTTCCTTACTCCACACACACACAATAATAATACCAAAAAAAGAATAATAATAAGCAGATTTCTCCAACTACAACAAAATTACACTTGTATCGTGCCTTTCACATCAGAACCAATAGATTGTCTGTGAATAAATCCTATATACCTTTTATTTTTCCCAGAAAGTTCTCAACAATAACCATAATGGCAAAATACATGGAAGAACGGGCACAACAGATTGCTGAGTGACAAAGGAAAGAAGCAGGTAGACAGACAACATTGTTCAACTGGTTTTCTGGAAGTCAATTCTGATTTAAGTCTTATTTAATTTGGAGAGGGAAAGAAATCATTCTTTTAAGTCTGCGTACTATATTAACATAGCAAGGGTTAAACCTTGGGCATGTTTCCTTACTCCAGACGCCTCTGTTTATCCAGCAGTAAGTAGGAACCCGGTTGTTAGTAGACTGACAGATTGCTTTTTTGAGGTGTTAATCCCTGCAAAAAAATGAAATGAATAATAACATGGTCACTCAATCCACTGTTTATAGGGCACTGCTGTGCTCAATTGGCTGCCGCATTTCACCAACAATATATTCAGTCAATTCACTTAATAATATTTTCTTGAGAAGCTTCAATGACACAATAAATCCCTTTCAAATGCAAAGATAATTATTTAAATCATTATAGCAAGTTGTGTCCTTTTTGATTGGGATCCCAATAGAGTTCCACAGTAATTCTGTTATGAAATTGTATGCTGTTAACCTGAAGTGAGTGATGGTGTTGAGCGAGCAGTCTATGGCAGGAAGTATTTGCACATTAATTGAGAAAGTATATTACAGTAAATTCAGTGAATTTTAATTTATAAATTACAGTTTGAGTTCAATTTAGCAAATTACTGGACAGTGCCTGTCTTCATTGATTAAAAACTAGTGGTTTGAGTGTCCAAATTATTATTTATTTTTTAAAGTGATTATTGCTGGATTCAGCAGCCAGTCGACTAACAACCAGGTAACTACTTACTGCTAGGTAAACACAGGCACATGGAGTAAGGAAACTTGTCTGAGGTTCTGCCTACCTGCGAATCGCACCCAGGTCATCTCACTTGCTAGACGAGTGCTCGAACCACTACTCTACAGGACTCCACATCAATAAGCTACAGGACACCATTAAAATGAGCCTCCAGGAAACACTAAAAAGGAGTATTTGATGGAAATCAGAAACTTCAGCCCGTTATAATCTGTGGTACTTGGGTTAGTCATCACAGAAATGTTTATGGGTATTGGTTGGAGCACTCGCCTCGCAAGCAAGACGGCTAGGGTTCCATTCCTGCATCAATCTAACATTCAACTGGTTATTGTGCTTTGTGTACATTAGCAGACTGGATTGTTTCTTTAACTAGGTGTTTTATTTTAAACTAACGTGTTGCCTACTATCTACATATTTTCAAAATAAATTTAAAGCGATATTATTTTGCCCCCCTTTGCTAAAGGTAACTTTTCTTCCTCTCTTTAGGCATGCTGAAAAAACAGCAAACAAATCATCTATCGTCAGTCTTGTGTTTGAGTAAATAGCATTTATACATCAGCGAAAGCCGCTTGAGAGCATTGTGAGGACAAATAGAAGGTAAATTTTTCTACACTTTGAGAATGGTACTCACTGTCGGATTGTGTCATTTACACTTTAAACGTTGTGCTGATCTCGCCGCCATTTGTATGAATCTGATAAAAAATAACAATTATGATCCTTCACATAGCATTTTATCACATTGTTGAGATGTCTCAAAGTGTTTCACAGAATAATGTACTGTAAAGTGCGGTTTCTATGTATTTTGTCTGCAACACGCGGCAGCCAATGGTGCACAGCAGCGTCCCCACCAACCGTCATGGATTGAGTGACCACATTACTATTATTATTTTTTAAGGAATCATTACCCCGGAAAGCAATCTGCCAATTGACTAACAACCAAATTCCTACTTACTGCTGGTAAACAGTTGTATTTGCACTGAGACCTGATACTGTAACCCAGGCTCCAGTCTCACTTCACATTGGAAGTTTGCGTGTGGCTGCCATATCAGATGCAATAAAAAAAATTGCCAGGGTTAAAACCGTTTTAATCAAATTGATTAGAGTTTACGAATATGTTGTGAGTTTATTTCAAGTTATGTTGTACAGCTAAAGTGACATTGTGTTCACTTCACAGGTTACAGTGAGTGAGCTTCAGGGGATGTGATAATGTAATGAGTAATCTTCAGTCAGGTCCACAGTTGAGTTTGTGACCTAATATCTGATACCTCGTTGGTATTAAACAGGTGACATTGCTAGATCATATCAAAAGTAAATGTGGGTCCATTACAGGCAGAGACGGGGAATTATAATAGGGAACATAGACATGGCAGAGTCATTAAACAAGTACTTTGCTACTGTCTTCACCTTAGAAGACACCGAAAACCTACCAAGAATAGAGGGGAACCAAGAAGACAATGTTAACAAGCAACTTAGGGAAATTCATATCAGTAAAGAATTGGTTTTAGGTAAATTGTCAGGTCTAAGAACTGATAAATCCCCTGGACCTGATGGCCTATATCCTAGGGTTTTAAAAGAGGTGGCTACTGAGATAGTGGATGGTTTGTCTTTGATCTTCCAAAATTCTCTGGATTCTGGAACGGTTCCCAGTGATTGGAAGATTGCAACCGTAACACCACTATTTAAGAAGGGTGGAGAGAAAAGATGGGGAATTATAGACCAGTTAGTCTGACATCAGTGGTAGGGAAAATTCTTGAATCCATATTAAGGATGTCATTATGGGACACCTGGAAGACCATAACAAGATTAGGCAGAGTCAACATGGCTTTACAAAAGGGAAGTCATGCTTAACTAATCTGTTAGAGTTTTTGGAGGGTGTATCTAGCAGGTTAGATAGGGGGGAACCAGCAGATGTGGTATATTTAGATTTTAAGAAGGCATTTGACAAAGTGCCATATAAAAGGCTATTGCACAAGGTTACGGCCCACGGGATTAATGGGATCATATTATCATAGATTGAGGAGTAGCTAACAGGTAGAAAACAGAGTGTAGGTATAAACGGGTCATTCTCGAATTGGCAGGATGTGACTCGTGGAGTACCACAAGGATCAGTGCTTGGCCCTCAGCTATTTACAATTTACATCAATTATCTAGATGGATGACACTAAACTAGGTGGGAGAGTAAGCTCTAAGGATGATGCAAAAAAATTGCAACGGGATATAGATAGGCTAGGGGAGTGAGCAAGTAGGTGGCAGATGGAATTTAATGTGGGAGAAGTGTGAAGTTATTCACCTAGGTAGCAAAAATAGAAAAGCAGATTATTTTCTAGAAGGGGAGAGATTAGATAGTGTTAGTGTTCAGGGGGATTTGGGTGTCCTTGTACACCAGTCGCAAAAAGTTAGTTTGCTGGTATAGCAAGCAACTAAGAAGGCGAACGGTATGTTAGGGTTCATTGCAAAAGGTTTAGAGTACAAGAGTAGGGAAGTCTTGCTGCAATTGTATAGGGCCTTGGTGAGACCGCACCTAGAGTATTGTGTGCAGTTTTGGTCTCCTTATTTAAAAAAGGACATATTTGCCTTAGTGCTGGTGCAGCGTAGATTCACTAGGTTAGTTCCTGGGATGAGGGGCCCAACCTATGAGAATAGGTTGAATAAGCTAGGACTGTATTCTCTAGAGTACAGAAGAATTATGGGAGATCTTATTGAAACATGTAGGATTCTTAAAGAGCTGGATAAAGTAGACAAGAAGGGACTTTTTCCCCTGGTAGGAGAATCTATAACCAGGGGTCACACTTAAAATTAAGGTAATTAGAGTTAGGTCAGAAGATCAGCCATGATCTTATCGAATGGTGTGGCAGGCTCGAGGGGCCGAATGGCCTACTCCTGCTCCTAATTCTTATGTTCTTATATGCTACATCATCTTGTATTTACAAGAACTGGTAATGCTATGATAACTAACCCAAGAACCACAGCATTCAACTTTGTAAAGATAACCACAACAACAAAATTACACTCGTGTAGTGGCTTTCACATCAGGAGGACTTCCCAAGGCGCTGAATATACTATAAAGTGAATTGACTACATTTGTGGGCGAAATGCAGCAGCCAATTGCGTTCAGCAGCATCCCACAAACAAAAGACCAATGTATTATTGTTTTTTTTGAGGGATTATTACCAGGCATGTGTGTGGAGTAAGGAAACTTGCTCAAGGTTTCACCCCGCCAGGAATTGAACCCAGGTCTCTCGCTTGTAAGGTGAGTGCTCCAACCACTGAGCTACGGGACTCTACAAAACAAATACACTTAGTGGATACACTTAGTGGAGTATTTCTATATTTTTAAAAAATAAAACGTTCTGCAAGAATACTATTAATTGTTTATCTAATTAATAATAATAATTCTTGCATTTGATATAATGCTTTTATCACATCATAAAGGTGCCTCCAAAGCGTTTCACAGGAGCCACATTGTACAGCGGACTGTGACTGTGTATATTTGTGGGCGAAACACAGCAGCCAATTGGGCATAGCAGTGTCCTACAAACAGTTGTAGAATGAGTGATCACATTATTATTGTTAGATTTTTGAGCGATTGTTGCCCCTGGGAAAATTATCCGCCAATCGACTTGACAACTGGGTTCCTACTTACTGCTAAGTAAACAGAGGTATGTGGAGTAAGACTTGCCTAAAGTTTCACCCTATTAGGAATCGAACCTGGGTCCTCTCACTTGCTCTAACCATTACGCTATAGGACTCAGTAATTGGGGAAGCAGGTGATCTGTCTGTGCTGATTTATGCAGTTAACTTAGTGTGACACACATGCATTCTCTCATCAGTGCTCGACTATGGAAACTTCCCACCTCGTCGGCCTTCCCAGCTCTTCTCTTCACAAGCTGCAGAACAACCAAAACTCTGCAGCTCGTGTCCTCACCCGCACCAAGCTCCGCGACCACATCACTCCCACCCTCACCGGGCTCCATTGGTTCCCCATCCCTCAGAGGATTGAATTCAAATCCCCATCCTCATTGTCAAGGCCATTCACGGCCTTGCCTTCTCCACCCCACCCCCCCACCTCTCCGTCTGCTGACTCCCATCCAACCTCCTTGCCATCTCCGTTCAGCGAGCTCCAGCCTGCTCCATGTCCCCCAATACTGTATACAGTTGGCGAATTGGCTTTCAGCCTCTCTGCTCCCACACTCTGGAACTCCATCTCACAGTCCCTTCGCCTCGCTCCCTCCCTTGCCTCCTTCACAGATGGTCTCCTCTTCGATCGTACCTTCGGTCACCCTCTGACCCCCACTCTCCCTACCCTCCTCCACCTATTCCTGATCCAAATCCTGGCACATCCTCCTGACGTGAAAGGTTCTGTGTAACTTGTTCTTGCTATCGTCGTTCTTCATACCGACCAAGCTGTGTTTTTATGCCCACTGCAGATTCATCTGCATCAGGTATCTATGGCTGGAAGCCCAACACTGTCCTTGGCTGAACAAGCTCAAGTAAAACTGATCACAGTTACCGATGACTTAGTGCAGCGGTTCGCTGAGCAACAGGTACGGATTGTCACTGCGCCCCATTCCTCTTCTCAAAATAGCTCTAAACAAATGGTGTCCTATCATATTGATGTTGGGACAACTGCTTCCTCTCTTCATTCACCCAAGCTCTTGTAGCTCAGAGGTTAGAGCACTTGCCTTACAAGCATGAGACCTGTGTTTGAATGTAGGCAGGTAGGGTCTAGGCGAAACCTTGGGCAAGTTTCCTCACTCCACACGCCTAATAATAATCCCTCCAAACAAAACCCTACAAGAATAAAAGTGGTAATTTCAATCCATGATTGTTTGTGGGATATTGCTGTGCGTAATTGGCTGCCGTGTTTCACCCACAAATATACATTCAATTCATTTTACGGTATATTCTGTGAAGCGCTTTGAGATGTCTATAAGATGTGAAAAGCACTATATCAAGTGCAAGGATTATATATATTTACAAATAAGTAACAATTGCAAATATTTTATTCAAATAAAGACGTCTATATCATCTTCTGCATTTTTATGGGGGATTCGTGAATATTATCTACTCCTGGCCACACTGGCTTACCCAGCAGTAAGCAGGTTCGTCGATTGGTCACTTATCCCACACCTGTTTGTTGAACCACACATGAAAATACTGACTACTGTATACAGTTGGCTGCCACATTAATGGGACACAAAATGTGGGCAATTCACATTGCTGTATATTACGTGAAGTGCTTTGAGATGTCTAAAAAACATGATAAGATTCTATATCAAATGCAATGATTATTATATATATAAATATATATAGTAAAAGCTTCGTTATCCGGTACCCTCGAGACCTGACCATTGCCGGTTAATTAAATATGCTAGATATTTAATCGGCAAGTTGCCGAAAATCCTACACCAAAAATTAACTTATTATAAAACATACCATATTAATAATAGACTAAATAATATCAGAATATTGTATGGATACTTACCAATAAAGCATTCCAGCACACTCTGTAAAATGATCGGTAAAATAAAAATTGCAGCGTTTGGTAAGTTTAATAAGTGCACATGTGCACGCATCCGCAAAGTGAGCGTCCCGAATGGCTACGATATGAGATCCGGTTGCTGGAATGGTGAATTGTATTGGGAGATGCTGGTTGGTTGGGAGCCGGATAACCAAGCTTTTACTGTACAGGTATCCCCCGATTTACGACAGGGTTGCATTCCTGAAAAACGTCACCTAAATTGAAATGTCATAAATCGGAACGGGTTTTCCATACATGATATAATCTGAGAAGTGTTCTTTTGACAAAATTTTCAGACCCAAAACCCACTAAAATAACACTTTGCAACAAAAATTTAATGTTAATGAGACTTAATGAATTTAAATGAATGAATAATCATTTAATACCGCATCGAGCGTGTCCCATGGAGATCCTTAGTGGGGTCACGAAGGGTCATCAGAATTTTTTTTCTTATTTTTTAAATAAGAAAAAAATAAATCTAAAACAAAATACGACACCGCTCACCAATTTGTATAAAGAGCTTACTTACGAGTTGCGCTGAGTCCACAAAACATATGAAGATAACGTTTTGGCTGAGCTGAGCTTCAGTTGTGATATCGCCCCTGAGTGGTGGGAAGACCCATTGGAGGCTAATTTGGGTCACAGCAAAAAAAAGTTGGGGTCATGAGGACCTGCTGGTGGTTAATTTGGATCGCAACGAAAAAAGGTTTTTTCAACACCTACACGCATTTCAGGTTGGTATACAAAATATACTAGATATACTGTGTATTTGATTTTTTCTACCCCCAAAAAAATCAAGTAAAATTTAAAAATGTCATTAAAACGAATCAAAATATTGTACATCGATAAAAAGGTGTTAAAAAATCACGTTCATTAAATCAAAATAAAGTAAATAGAGACGTCATAAATCGGGGGATACTTGTAAAAAGCAACATTTTTCATATACATTTTAGTCTACGTACTGTTTGGAGAAAGTGTAACCAGGAGTCACAGTCTGAAGATTAGAGGTCAGCCCTTTTGCACTGAGTTGAGAACACATTTCTTCAATCAGAGGGTAGTGAATTTATGAAATTCTCTAATCCCAAAGGGCTGTGGATGCTCAGTCCTTGAACATATTCAACACTGAGATTGATAGATTTCTTATGGATAAAGGGATTAAGGGATATGATGATAAGGTGGGCAGGTGGAGCTAGAATAGATCAGTCATGATCTTATTGAATGGTGAGGCAGGCTTGTGAGGGGCTGAATGGCCTACTCCTGCTCCTAATTCTTATGTTCTTTTGTTGTTGTTTCCCCCCACCCTTTTCTTTGTCTAATGACTGGCGACTTCCTCACAGGCCCTGCAGTGTCACAGAACATTGTCTACTGTAGCTCCAGGAGCTTTGATAGGAAGACCAATGATGACCAATCACCCACAGAGGCTGCAGATCGTTCCCACTGACTCTGCCACTCAGCGCATCCAGGTAGCATTTCCCTTCTCTCAGACACAGTGAAAGCCACCGGACTTGTGGGTGCGTGTTCAGTTCAGGAGTGTAAATGTGCTCAGGAGTAAGGAAATCATTGCAGTTTTTAAACACTGAGCTGTGTGTAAATGGATGCTGCTTGAGAAAGATCCTTTACTAATAATCCGTCCAAAAAAGCACAATAATAAAAATTGGTAATTTTCAATCTACGACTGTTTGTGGGGACGCCTTTGTGCGCAATGGGCTGCCGCATTTTGCCCACAAATATACAATTAATTCACTTTACAGTATATTCTATTAAGCGCTTTGAGATGTCGATAAGATGTGAAAAACGCTATATCAAACGCAATGATTATTATTATTTATGGGGGAGGGGGAAAATTGTTCTCTTCAATCCACGACTCTCTCATCCCCCTGAAATCCAGGTCCATCTCAAAAACTTACCCATTCCCTCTGATACAACACTCACCGCCGCTCCCTAACAACCCAACCCGGCTGCTCGAGCTCAGGTGGCAGAAAACTGGTCTGACGGTTCACAGTCTAACTGTGGCTCAGCATCTTCACAATTGCCGCTGTTCTTTTCGCCTGCAAAAAAGGCCTACTACTCAAATATCATCCTGGAGGCTAAAAACAACCCGAAAGTCCTTTTTTCCACCACCTCCTTCGTGTGCCGCCTCATGCACCCTCAATCTTCACTTCAAATATGAAGTGTGAGGAGGCCATGGACTTCTTCTCCAAAATCCATAATATCTGCCAAGCAGCCTCATCCTCTTGCCTCTCATCGCCCCCATTCCATTTCCCTCACCCTTCCCGTCATCAGCTCCTCCCATGCCCTCTTCCTACATTCCTTCTCTCACGTCTCCTTCCTCCCTCTCAAGCACCATTACCTCCATGAAGCCCATCACCTGCTGCCTCGACCCCCCTTCCCACCAACTTACTGATCACCCAGCTTCCCCTCCTCTGCCCACTGCTGGCTGACATCATCAACCAGAGAACTAGTCCCTCTCCACAGGATCAGTCCCTGCCACCCTCAAAACTGCCACCATCACTCCCCTCCTCAAAATACCTTCCCTAGAACCCTCAAACCCTCGCCACTACCGCCCTATTTCAAACCTGCCCTTCCTTGCCAAAGCACCCGAACGTGTTGTTGCCAACTAACTCCGCGCCCACCTTTCCTCCCACTCCCTTATCGAACCCCTCCTATCCGGTTTCCGCCCTGCCCACAGTACAGAGACTGCACTTGTGAAAGTCACAAACGACTTCCTCTCTATCTGCGACCAGGCTCCCTCTGCCTCATTATCCTCCTGGACCTGTCCGCTGTGTTCGACACAGTTGACCATGCCATCCTCCTCCACCGCCTGTCCTCCGTCATCCACCTCAGTGGGACCGCACTCGCCTGGTTCGAGTCCTACTTCACAAACCACCAGCAGTACATCTCAATAAGCGCCTTTTCCTCCCGCTCTCACCCAGTTATCTGCGGGGTACCCCAGGGATCCATCCTTGGTCCCCTCCTCTTCCTCATCTATACGCTCCATCTATACGGTACACTTCCACATGTATGCGGATGACACCCAACTCTATTTCTCCACCTCACTTTGCGACCCCCAGTCCCCTGATGTTCTGTCAGCCTGCCTGTCAGACATCAGGAGCTGGATGAGCGCGAACTTCCTGCAGCTGAATGTTGACAAGACGCAACCTTGGCGTCAGGTTCAACCCCCAACTGTCCTTCCTCCCCCACATTCCGTCCCTCACCAGCACCGCTTTTTTCCACGTTTGACGGATCGCCCGTCTCCGGCAATATCTCGCCCCAGAAGCCGCTGAAACCCTGGTCCATGCCTTTATCACCTCTTGGCTGGACTATTCCAATAGTCGGTCTACCTCCACCACAATCCATAAAATCCAACTCATTCAAAACTCTGCTGCTCGCATTCTCACCCGCACCAAACTTCACTCCCCCAATACCCCAGTCCTTGCCAGACTTCACTGGCTCCCTGTCCCAGAGAGAATCGATTTCAAGATCCTTACCCTTGTTTTCAAATCCCTCCACTCACCTGCACCCACCTACTTCTCTGCCCTCCTCTTTCCTCAAACCAGCACCCATTTCCTTCGCTCCACCGGGTCTGGCTTTCTCCTTGTCCCCTGACTCCTCCGCTCCACCCTGAGCGGCCATGCCTTCAGCCAGAATGCTCCACGGCTCTGGAACTCCCTTCCTCATTTCCTTCACCTCGCCCCCTCTCTTCCCAGTTTCAGGTCTCAGCTAAAGACCTTTCTCTTCGACTACGCCTTCAGTCACCTATCTACCCCTGCCCCTGGCTCAGTCCCGGGATTCATTGTTGTTAAGCGCTCTGAGACGCCGTCCAGCGTGGAGGACACTATATAAATCGAAGTTGTTGTTTGTGGAGACGCTTCCGTGTGCAATTGGCTGCTGTGTTTCTCTCACAAAGTCAGTCAAAAAGTCAGCTCACTTTACAGCATATTTTGTGAAGCGCTTTGAGAGGTCTAGAAGACATGAAAAGCGCTTATAATGAACTACAAGGATTATTATTTATTTTCATTACAAGGTGTCTGTGTCAAACATGAGGATTTATTACAATTGTTATTATTGTTATAACTAATGATATCACGTCACTTTGTAGATTGTTACGGATCAGCAAACTGGCCAGAAAATTCAGATAGTCACATCAATGGAGCAGGGGACATCCAAACAGTTTATCATCACCAATTCTGATGGCTCCACGTCAAACAAGGTGATTCTAGCCAGACCCGATTGTGGGCAAGGAAAAGTCATCCTAGCAGCACCTGATAACACTGGACTCAACCAGCTGATATTTACCTCTCCCGATGGCTCTGCACAACATATACAGGTATGTCAGATTTCATCTGAAAGTCAATAGGGCCATGGTCCCAGTACATCAAAGCATAGTGGAAATCCTGCACTCTCTCTCCCCCACTAAAAAAGGCTGTGGCTACTGGATCCATTCACATTGTTAAGACTGAGCTAGATAGATACTAATAATAATAACAAATCCTTGCATTTGAAATAGAACTTTTCACGTCTTCTAGACGTCTCTTCCAAAATTATACTGTAAAGTGAATTGATTGTATATTTATGGGCAAAACATAGCAGACAATTAATTGCGCCTAGTGGGGTCCCCACAAACAGTCGTGGATTGAGTGACCAAATTAATAATAAACAGGTTTGACTCAGAAAGCAAGCCGCCAATTAACTAACCGCCAGGTTCCTACTTACCGCTAGGTAAACACAGGCATGTGGAGTAAGGAAACTTGCCCAACATTTCTCCCTGCCCGGGAATCAAACCCAGGTCCTTTCGCTTGCGAGGCGGGTGCTCTAACTACTGAGCTGCAGGGCTCCACAATACAGATATTTCTTAGTTCAGAGTACCAAGAGATGCGGGACAAAGGCGGGTGATTGGAGTTGAGGTACAGATCAGCCATGTTCTTATAGAATGGTGGAACAGGCTTGAGGGGCTGAATGGTCTTCTCCTGTTCCTATGTAACCATTATGAATTTAAAACTATATACATATTAATAATAATGATAATCCTTGCATTTGATATAGCGCTTTTCACATCTTATCGACGTCTCAAAGAGCTTCACAGAATATACTGTAAAGTGAATTGACTTACTTGTGTGCAGATTGTAACAGATGCTACTTCGGCAGAGCAAAGCCCAGTGAAGCCAGCACTGGAGCTGTGTGTGGTGTGCGGGGACAGGGCTTCAGGTAAGACTCTATTTAGAATTATCTCAATCCTGTATAATATATATAATCCTATATAACAGTGAGTCTGGAGTTTACTCTCCGTTACACTGAGGGAGGTAAGCAGGTGTCTTATCTGAGCTAGACTGGTTCCCAACTTGACTTGCCTCGCGATCGAATCTCAGAATTCAGCATTTGATATTACGCCTTTGACATGGCACAAAGTGATAAAATTAATATTTTTTGAATTATTATCCACGGAAAGCGATCTGCCAATCAACTAACAACTGGGTTTCTATTTACTGCTGGGTAAACAGAGTGTGCAGTACGGAAACTTACTGTGTGTGCAGTTAGGAAACTTGCCTAAGGTTTTGCCCTGCCCGGGAAATAGAACCCAGATCCTCTGGCTTGTGAGGCAAATGCTCTTGAGTTTGAGTGTGTCGACATTTTTGGCTGATGGGTTGACGTCTGACTTGAGTTTTTGCTAGCTTGGTAAACAGAGAATGGATTTTAATAATCACATTATTTTTTCTGCCCCCCCCCCCACACCCTCATTAGGACGTCACTATGGCGCAGTGAGCTGTGAAGGTTGCAAAGGATTCTTTAAAAGAAGTATAAGGAAGAATTTGGTGTATGTGTGCAGGGGTTCAAAGGATTGCGTCATTAACAAACACCACAGAAACCGCTGCCAATACTGTCGGCTTCAGAGGTGTTTGGTATTGGGAATGAAACAGGATTGTAAGTCAACAATCAATTTATTTTCTTACAAATTCAGTACCTTAAAAAGCTTCAAAGGTATAATAATAGTAATTAATCCTTGCATTTGATACAACACCTTATCACGTCTTTGAGACGTCTCAAAGTGCTTCACAGAATACACTGGAAAGTGAATTGACTATATTTTGTGGGCGAAAGGCGGTAGCAAATTGCGCACAGCAGTGTCCCCACAAACAGTTGTGGGTTGAGTGCCCAAATTGTTATCTTAAGTTAATGTTTTGGATGGATTATTACCTCCAGAAAGATCTGCCAATCGACTCATTTGCAGGTTTCTACCTAATATGCTGCAGGACTCTACGATATCAACAGTTTTAAATGCTCATTGCCTCTTTGCTTTCAATAGCTGTTCAGTGTGAACGAAAACCAGTGGAAGTGTCCAGGGAAAAATCTGCAAACTGTGCGGCTTCAACAGAAAAGATTTACATCAGGAAGGACCTGCGGAGCCCTTTAGCAGCCACCCCCACCTTCGTAACAGACAAGGAAAGTGCAAGGTATTACATTAGTTCTCTATTGTCAAAACTATCGAATGTTTTCCCGGGCTGAGCAAAACCTGAGGCAAGTTTGCTTACTCCGCACGCCACTGGTTACCCAGCATTAAATAGGAACACGCTCCAAGCTCCGTGACCCCATCTACCCCACCTTTGCCTGACTCCATTGGCTTCCCCATCATCCAGAGGATCCAATTCAGGATCCTGGTCCTCACATTTCAATCCGTCCACGGCCTCGCCCCACCCTACCTCTGCAGCCTTTTAATGCCCTAACAACCTGCCACTCAGCAGGCTGTGGCCTGCTCCACGTCCCCCAACCCACCCACCCCACCATTGGGGGGACGAGCCTTTAGCCACTCTGCCCCTAACCTTTGGAACTCCATCCCACAGACCCTCTGCCTCGCCCCCCTCCCTGGCCTCCTTCTAGTCTCGCCTCAAGTGGAGGTGGGTGGGGGGAAGATTCTTTTCCAGTGGGGGTAAGAGATCGAGATGGGTTGGTGGCATTGGGGAGAGGGAGTGGGGGGGGGGGGGGGGGGGGGGGGGTGGAGGGGGAGAAGAAGGTGGCCTTGAGTAGTGAGGGTAGATGTAATGGTGATCTGAGATGGATCTTTTCTGTCTGTTATCGCTCACTATTGCCTTCTTTTGCCTTCACCATCGACACCTATGATCTCCTCATCTCCCACCCTCCACCTCAACGTCTCCTCGATCTGTCTCCCTTCCCCCACTTGTCTTTATAACCCAGTGTAAGGGAATAATGTTTTAAGAAAAGCCAAAATACTGCGGATGCTGGAAATCTGAGCACCTTCTCCCTTCCCTCTCCCCTTCCCCCTCCACCTCAGTGGTTCCCAGCGACTTCTGTTTACATTTCATATTTCCAGCATCTAGATTGCGTCACCTCTGTGTTTTACAGTGTTCCCTTACAACAACAAAATTACACTTGTTTAGACAGCGACTTTCACGTCACAATGCGCTGGACAGTCACTGTGTCAGACCCGAGCTGGGGACAGGGGGAGGGGAGGGAAAGGAAGGGATTTGGAGTGGCCAATAGGGCCGTCGAAGAGGAGAGTCTTGAGGCGGGACTTGAAGGAGGCCAGGGAGGGGGCGAGGCGGAGGGACGGCGAGATGGAGTTCCAGAGGTTGGAGGCAGAGTGGCTGAAGGCTCGCCACCAATGGCGGGGTGGGTGGGTCGGGGGATGTGGAGCAAACCAGAGCCTGCTGAGCAAAGTGGGCGGGCAGGTCGGTAGGAGGTTATACGGTTGCGGATGTAGGGTAGGGCAACGCCATGAGGGCTGTGAATGTGAGGACCAGGATCTTGAATTGGGTCTCAAAGGGGAATAGACTCTGCAAGGGTTTATTTCAGAGGTGAATAAGCTTTCCATTATGCTATGTTTTGTTTGTGTCGATAGACCAATGGGACTTTTGGAGCCAGGAATGCTGGTGAATATACAGCAGCCACTATTGGAGAGTGAGAATACTATGTTACTATCGTCTGAGATCAAGGTAAGATGTGGTTTTACTGCGCTCTGCCATACAGTGTGTGTTTTTTTATGGTCGACCTCGTGGCTAACCCAGCCCCACTAATCTTGATCTCACCAGCCCTATTCGTTTCAGGTGGAAACATGTCAAGGCGACTTGAGTACGCTTGCGAATGTGGTCACATCACTTGCCACCCTGAGCAAGTCAAAGGACCCCTCCCAGAGCAGTGCGGATCTGTCTGCCATCGAGACTTTGAGTAACGGAGACGCCTCTTTGTTGGAATTGCAACAAGACGATCAGTCGGCCAGTGTCATCACCAGGTGATTTTTTTTGTTACCCACTCTCTTTGCAAGTCGCCCACAAATATACAGTCAATTTACTTTACAGTATATTCTGTGAAGCGCTTTGGGACATCGATAATATGTGAAAAGTGCTATATCAAATGCAAGGATTATAACTATTATTATTAAGTTGTGCTGGTTCTCAGTTTGAATTATTCTAAACAGCTTTTGTACGGTTCTACTTTTCTAAATGTTTCGTCTCGCTCGCAGTCACGTTGATAATAATACTGGCATTTAGTACGAGTTGTCTTATTGGGCCTTCGAGGCGTCTCAAAGCGCTTCACGGGATATACTGTATACTGTGGAATCCTGTAGCTCAGTGGTTAGAGCACTCGCCTTACAAGCGTGAGACTTGTTTGATTCCAGGCAGGGCAGAGCGAAACCTTGGGCAAGTTTCCTTACTCCACACACGCCAAATAATAATCCGTCCAAAATAAAACCCAACAATAATAAAATTAGTCATTTCAATTCACGACTGTTTGTGGGGATGCTGCTGTACGCAATTGGCTGCCGTGTTTTGCCCACAAATATACAGTCAATTCACTTTATAGTATATTCTGTGAAGTGCTTTGAGACACCTTCTATGAAAAAAGCGCTCTATCAAATGCAAGGATTGTTATTATTTAAGCGCTCTGAGACGCCGTCCGGCGTGGAGGGCGCTAGATAAATCGAAGTTGTTATTATTATTATTAAAAGCACGTTGTTGGGTGTTGTTTTCTAATTTTGGTTTCTCCTCTATTTCGTTTGCTGTTAGAGCTTTTGATACTCTCGCCAAGGCACTGAATCCAGCGGACGGGTCAGCTGTTCAGAACCCCTCGGAATGTATGGACACGTCAGGCACCAACCTGCAGCTGATCAGTAGCACAGGGGATCCTGTGCTACCTATAGTAGAGATTGAGATTCCTATCCTCAGTGATGTTCATGTCGCTTTCAAGGTTTCTTACTTATTATGATAAGGTTTTGCCCTTTTGAATTATTGAATTTTGAATGACCCCTCACATCTGTGCCATGACCTGCTCTGCCCCCCCTCCCACCTCCACAACACCGCCCGGCTCTGACACTGTCTCACACCGCAGGCCGCCAGAACTCTCATACATTCACTCACAAACACCCAGATTCATGTATGCAAACACTTTGCTCGTTGTCCCTGTTTTTAGCTTTCAGAGGGACTTGGGTGTCCTTGTACACCAGTCACAAAAAGTTAGTTTGCAGGTACAGCAAGCAATTAGGAAGGCTAACGGTATGTTGGCATTCATTATAAAAGGATTAGAATATAAGAGTAAGGAAGTCTTGCTGTAACTGTATAGGGCCCTGGTGAGACCCCACCTAGAATATTGTGTGCAGTTTTGGTCTCCTTATGTAAGAAAGGATGTACTCGCCTTGGAGGGGGAACAACGTAGATTCACTAGGTTGGTACCTGGGATGAGGGGGATGATTTATGAGGATAGGTTGAGTAATCTAGGCCTATATTCTCTAGAATATAGAAGAATTAGAGGTAATCTTATAGAAACCTATAAGATTATTAAGGGGCAAGACAGAGTAGATAGTGGGAGACTGTTTCCCCTGGTTGGAGAAACTATAACCAGGGGTCACAGTCTTAAAATTAGGGGTCATCCCTTTTGCACTGAGGTGAGGAAAAACTTCTTCACTCAGAGGGTAGTGAATTTATGGAATTCTCTTCCAAAGGGCTCTAGATGCTCAGTCCATGAACATATTCAACACTGAGATTGATAGATTTATTGTGGGTAAAGGGATTAAGGGATATGGGGATAAAGTGGGCAGGTAGAGTTAGATCAGAAGATCATCCATGATCCTATTGAATGGCGGTGCAGGCTCGAGGGGCTGAATGGCCTATTCCTGCTCCTAATTCTTATGTTCTTATGTTCACGTTCCCCTCCTCGCCCGCCCCACCATCGACTGGTGAGCCTTCAGCCACTCTACCCCTACCCTCTGAAACTCCCCATCACCCAGTCCCTCCGTCTCGCCCCATCCCTCACCTCTCAACGCCCTTCTCTTTGACTGTACATCAACCTCCTTACTCCACTTCCCTCCACCCTCCCCAATCCCTAGTCCCAGTTGGGGTCCGGAATACTGACTATCCAGCGTCTTGGGACGTCCTCCCGATGTGAAAGGCTTCTATATAAATGTTGTTATTTAATGAGATTGTATAACAGGAATGGCTGGGAACACTTAGCAGGTCAGGCAACATTTATAGAGAGAGGAAAAGTGGGTGTTAACATTTCAGGTGGATGACCAGAACCTGTGGTATTTTGCCTCCTGACATGAAAGGCACTATACAAGTGTGATTTTGTTATTGTTGTGCTGTACAGATGTAATTTGTTGTTGTTGTTTGATGGACTGGATATCAATTTCTGCCTTCTCTCCCCCCACACCTACAGCTAACCATGCCGTCGCCCATGCCAGAATACTTGAATGTGCACTATATCTGTGAGTCGGCAAGCAGATTATTGTTTCTTTCTATGCACTGGTCCAGATCAATACCAGCCTTCCAGGCCCTGGGGTTTGTGAACTTTCTTTCTTTTATTTTAATCTTCAATTTCAATGTGCTGCTTTGACAGTTAACAATAATAAACTTGGTCATTTCAATCCACAACTTTTTGTGGGGACGCTGTTCGCCCACAAATATACAGTCAATTCAGTATATCCTGAGAAGCACTTTGAGGCACAGTTTAGAAGATGTGAAAAGCCACTTTATCAAATGCGAAGATTATTATTATTAAGACTAAAGAGCTCAAAACCCTTATAAATAACAATCCTTGCATTTGATCCAGCGCCTTGTCACGTCTTTATGGTGTCTCGATGGTTCACAAGACATGTTGTCAGGTGAATTGACCGTGTATTCTGCGGGCGATTTAGTAATCAATGCTTTATTTCAGATACGGTTAAGCTCTCACCTCGCCAGTGAGAATGATGTTCAATTTCCCTGACAGGGCAAAATTCACTTCACAGTATATCCCCTGAAGCGCTTCGAGGCGTCAACCAAGACACATTAAGCTCTGTTATCAAATGCAAGGATTATTATTGTTACGTTTTGCTGTGGTTCTTAAAAGATAAACAAACTGGCAGCAGACAGAGCGAGAGTGGTCATGGAGCGTCGCTAAATCACAATCGTCTTTGAGCCACAATCTTTCTTAACTGTCCTGGGATGAGGGGGTTGAGCTATAAGGATAGGTTGAGTAAACTAGGCCTATATTCTCTAGAATGTAGAATTATTAGAGGTGATCTTATAGAAACCTATAAGATTATTAAGGGGCATGACAGAGTAGACAGTGGGAGCCTGTTTCCCCTGGTTGGAGAAACTACAACTAGGGATCACAGTTTTGTCAGCCTTTTTGCACGGAGTTGAGGAAACGCTTCTTCATTCAGAGGGTTTAAGCACTCTGAGACGCTGTCCAGCGTGGAGTGCCTATATACAGTAGAAGCCCGTTCATCCGGCACCCGCGGGACCTGGCCAATGCCGGTTAAAGAGCCTGCCGCTTTACAGTAAAAAAGTTACAGTTCTTTTAACATACACCATACACACCAGACTAGGTAATAGCAGATAGTGGCAGAGTATTGTGTTGGTGCTTGTTGTTGGGGCTGCTCTCTTGCTCTTCTCACCTTTGCTGGTTGGTTTGCAGTCCAGCAATTCTTTTTTGAATGGGGAGCACCAGGCAGGTGAAGAAGGGGGCAGCGCGATTTTAAAGTTGCGCGACTTTACTAGCTGCAAGCCGAAGCCCTAGACTCTACTAGCGGCAAACCGAAATACTGCACCTGCGCGACAATGTGGGTTATTGGCTAGTGTTATCGGCTTGCTGCTAGTATGACTTTGAAGTCATACGCGCTCCGCTTTTTTCACCTGCTTGGCGTGCTCCATTTTGGGAGGGGTCGCTGGACTGTAAACCTCAACCACAGCATCATGGCTTGAAGCGCAGCATTTACCAGCGGGGGTGGGGGGGCGCAGGAGAGTAGTTTTGACGGTGAGTGCCAATGCAATATTATGTTATTATGTTATTATTTATGTATTTACAAATGCTCCACTGCTATTGTTCTGGATAAGTTCCGGTTTATCGAATAGGAACTTTTTGGGGGGCGTGCGGGTTATACGGAAGTGCCAATGCATCGAGTCACGGATAAACGGGCTTCTACTGTATTTAAAAGCCTTAAGTATGTTTCCGCAATTGTGTCCTCCTGACGCGGATGGAGCTGTGTCAAATCTATCTTCTATATATATATAAAAGCCTTAGGTATGTTTTCACAATTGTAACAATGAATTTCTAAAAGGAAAACGAAAACCAATACACCTTAAAAAAAACAAAAAAAAACAATAAAGAAAAACAACCCAGTGATTAAAGCTCACCCTTTTTTTTATAAACAACAAACAGATTATTTTAAAAAAGTTTTGAAATATATGAATAAACGTGTTCAAAAACACTAGGCCGCGTATGTTACGCAGGGGTACAGCTAGTATAAATAAAAGTTGTTGTTCTAGTGAATTGATGGAATTCTCTACCCCAGAAGGCTGTAGATGGTCAGGCAGTCCTTCAACATATTCAAGATTGAGATTGATAGATTTCTTATGGATAAAAGGATATGGGGATAAGGCGGGGCAGGTGGAGTTAGTTTAGAAGATCAGCCATGATTTTATTGAATGGCGGGGCAGGCTAGAGGGGCTGAATGGCCTACCCCTGCTCCTAATTCTTATGTTCTTATGAGTCAACCTTCATCATCAACCCATTCATTGGTTTTCTCTTTCCTCAGGTCAGACAATAACACGGCATTGGTACGAGCGTGTTGGAATGAACTCTTCACACTCGGTTTGGCCCAGTGTTCCCAAGTCATGAATCTATCCACCATCCTCACAGCAATCGTTAACCATTTGCAAACGAGCCTTCAACAAGGTAGGTGTCAAGTACCAGTAAAGATTCATTAGGATTGTGAAACACTTGTTGCCAGCATTGCCTTGTGGAGTCCCTGTAGCCTTGCAGTTGTTAGAGCACTCAACTCACAAGAGGAATCGATTCCCAGGGCAGCGCAAAACCTTAGGCAAGTTTCCTTACTCCACACACACGCCTCTGTTTACCCAGCAGTCAGTAGGAACCCAGTTGTTATTGAATTGGATCGCTTTTCAGGGGTAATCATTTGTGGGGACACTGCTGTGTGCAATTGGCTGTTTCGTTTCGCCCACAAATATACAATCAATTTACTTTCAGTATATTCTGTGAAACTCTTTGAGACATCTGGACGACGTGATGTAAAGTGCTGTGTCAAAATCCCAGAATTATTACGCATTACCGTCTTTCCTTAACAGATAAATTGTCGGCAGACAGAGCGAAAATAGTCATGGAACATATCTGGAAGCTACAGGAGTTCTCTAACAGCATGGCTAAGCTATCACTAGATGGATATGAATATGCCTACCTGAAGGCGATTGTTCTGTTTAGCCCAGGTATGTCACACCTCAACTAAGTTTACAGCACAAGCAACAACAACAAAGCTACCCTTGTATAGCGCCTTTCACGTCAGGAGGACGTCACAAGGCGTTAGACAGTCTGTTTCAGACCCGAGCTGAATACAGGGAATGTGGGGGAAAGGGAGGGATTTGAAGTGACCGATGGGACCATCAAAGAGGAGGGTCTTGAAGGAGGTCATGGGAGCAAGGCGGAGGGACTGCGGGATGGATTTCCAGAGGTTGGGGGCAGAGTGGCTGAAGGATCGCCCGCCAATGGTGGGGCGGGTGGGTCGAGGGACGTGGAGCAATAGCTTGTGAGCTGGTAAGAATTGCTCTTGGGAGTTTAAAAAAATATATGAATTATTACCATGGTAAAAATATTTTAAAATGTGGTCACTCAGTCCACCACTGTTGGTGGGAAGCTGCTGTGCGCAATTGGCTGCCGCGTTTGGCTTGCAAAATACACAGTGGAATCAATTTACAGTATATTCTGTGAGGTGCTTTGAGTCGTCTCGATGCCGTGATAAGGCGTTGTATCAAATTCAAGGATTATTATGATTATTATATACAAATGTAAGTTGTGTTGTTTCCTCAGATCACCCAGGACTAATTAACGCAGCACAGATTGATAGATTTCAAGAAAAAGCATACATGGAACTTCAGGATTATGAAGCAAAATCATATCCAGATGATTCTTACAGGTAAACGCAAATCTATTTGTTTCCTAATTCTACGAGGTCTTCACCTTCCAGCAGATTGACAAATGGATATTCCTGTTTGTCTGGCAGAGTAACTCTCTTTACAACATCTTTATTATTAATGTTGCCTTTCCTCACTTAGCTCCTTATAAAACAGCTCTGCTGCACAGCGGTTACAGCACTTGCCCCCGCAAGCGAGAGGACCTTGGTTTGATTCCCAGACGGGATAAAACCATATGCAAGTTTCCTTACTCCAAACATCCAGCAGTAATTAGCACTAATCTGGTTGTTAATCGATCAGCGGATTGCTTGTCCAAGAGTAATAATCCCATCAAAATTTATATTTAAAAGTGTATAAAGCGACAGGTTTCGTATTGATTGTTTGTTCCGTATAAACTCATCTCTTAACCTTTTGCAGGTTATCCAGGCTCCTTCTCAGATTGCCTGCTTTACGACTTATGAGCAGTGCCATCACGGAGGAACTGTTCTTTGCGGGACTAATAGGAAATGTGCAGATCGACAGTATAATCCCTTATATACTGCGAATGGAGACAGCTGAATACAACAGCCAGATTACAGGCTCTGCTGTGTGATCTCTCGCCTCGGCAGTATCTCCCCCCACCCCCCACCACCTCCTGCGGAAATCTGCCCTTGGCTTGGCAGGTTTGACGAGGGACAAAACAGCAGGTTGTACTACCCAACACACGTCACAGAGGATACGGCGGGGAATAGTCACCTTGGCAAACGGAGAGGAGGAAACAATTCACAGGCAGAGGGAGAAAGAATTGAAGAAAGACTGTGAATATTTTTCAAATGAATTGTGCTCAAGAACACTTTTGTAATAAAATAGTGTAACTATGAAAGAACCTTTCCTTTTTTCTAATTGTTCTGTTAGGATGGCACAGATTTTTTTTTTGCAGAGCAGATGTGTATGATTTGATAATGGAAATTAACCCCTTGTTCTCCATTTGTGTGTATACCTACCTGATGGTTTTTTTTATTAATCTGTAGCGGACTGTGTGTTGGAGGAGTAAAAAATGGTCTTGGAATTTTTTTTAAAAGCTGGTTTAAAGATACAAGAGTCAACATATTGTTTTAAAGCACTGATTTGCATGTCTGAGACTTTGTATAAACTATAGCATTTAGATGTGGTTTCACATATTATTATTTGGGGAGGAAGGCAAGTACTAGACGTTGGTTCACTGACAAATTGCTTTATATTTGTTTAACAAACGCCTGCCTACTCATTGCATTTAGCAACAGATTTAATTTAACAGAATGATCTGACTGTCCAGCGCCTTGGAAAGCCCTCCTGACGTGAAAGGCGCTATATAAATGTCATTTGTTGATGTTGTTATGGCACAGTCAGTATGCTCAGCTATTACAAAGCACAGGAACAGGAAGAGCAGGTTGGGTGGCAAATTATTTTAGTGGCTGCCACCCCAGGGTGTAATAATAATAGTAATGCTGACTTTTGATACAGCGCCTTATCACGTCTTTGAGACGTCTCAAAGGATTCACAGAATATACTGTAAAGCGAATTCACTGTGGGCGAAACTCAGCAGCCAATTGCACACAGCAGCGCCCCACAAACAGTCATGGATTGAAGTGACCAATTATTTATTTTTTTTGAAGGAATTATTATCTCTGGAAAAGTGGTCAATCGACTTCCTACTGACTTCTGGTAAACCTGGGCTTGCTGAGTAAGGAAACTTGCCCAACATTTCGCCCTGTCCCGTCCCGCCCGGGAATCAAACCCAGGTCCTCTCGCTTGTGAGGCGAGGGCTCTAACAACTGAGCTACAGGACTACACGAATGTTACAGTATGTCAAAGATGCAGTAAATCAGTCAATCTAGATTTTATATTTCCATTTCAAACTCAGCAACAACAGTTTGATTTTTCTTTAAAGTGTCTGTAGTGTCGCCCGATTAGAATTCCCCCCCACCCTAAGGTACAGTTTGAATTTGAGCCCTTGGCAAAAAAAAAGTGCTAATAAGATAATATAAAATGACTCAAAATTAGATTTAAAAACAGCCGGATGATAAATACTGTAGCACTTTGATAGCTAACAAGAGAACCGTGAACATTGCAATGTTTTATTCCAATTCTGTATCCTTTTAAAACTTTAAAAAAAAATTTTTTAGCATGCTGCAAATTAATTTGGACAGAAAATGTCTGGTTTAGCCAGGGAGAATGGGGAGTATCTGGGGAGAAGAGATGGCTTTGCTCCTCCTAAAGAACCCATCAGTGGCCAATAACTCACTTACAACTACAATTCGGGATGCTTTGAAAAATATATATATAAATTGGGTGGATTATATTTGGATTTCAGTAATGTTTCTGCACTATAATGTACACAGCCTGTTACAGAATATTTTGACGTACAGAGCAATATTAGTAAATGCGCCTTTTACAAACTAATTATGATTTATTGTACTGTATTTAACTTTTTTTCAAAATGTCCTATGAAGCTCAGAAAATGTTAAGTTTTTAACTTGAGATGAAGTTGTCTGATGTTTGTGAAACGAGAGAATTTTACCCACCAAAATGTTTCCTGCCTCAATTCGAAGGAAATATTTTTTTCATTTAATCATGATAATAATCCTTGCATTTGATACAGCGCCTTATCGCGTCTCTGAGACATCTCAAAGCGCTTCACAGGGTATACTCTACATTGAATTGACTATATTTTGCGGGTGAAATTTGAATTTTTCAATTTGATTCAGTAATCTATCTGCTACAGATTTCATCAGGCCAAGATTTTTTGTGGCTTTATTTGCTCTTTTGAGGGGACAGGAATGGGAATGAAAGATGCTCTTATTTTTCAGGAGAAACAAAGCAAAAACTGGTATAAGAATTGCACAAACGTCCGATTCCTGCTAGTTTTTCTCTAGAGCTATTGCAGGGTAATTTAAATGGATTATTTTGTATAAAAGAACATTTATAATTAAAAAAAACAACGCTTTTGGTCTGATTCTGTCAAGCAACGAAACCCACCTGTAGAATAATCTAGTCTCTGCATGATTTTTTAAAAAAAAAATAGTGTAATAAGACTTCTCCCTGACAGTGCACATACATAATTGCCACAAATATTAAATATATCAAATCCCAATAACATTTGCATCTGACATAGAGCCTTATCGCGTCTTCGAAACCTATCAAAGAATATATTGTAAAATTTAGTGACTATTTTGTGATGTGAAACGCAGTGACCAATCGCACACAGCAGTACCAGTCGCACAAACAGTCGAGGATTGAAGTGACCAAATTCTTATCAAAGCAATCATTCTAGATACGAATTCTAGATCCTTCACGAACTAATTGCTGTCCTAAAACATAAAAGGTTTGGATGTGCACTTTGTAAGGAGAAGGAGGTGTGTGGGTGGGGTGGAGGGGGGGTGGGGGGGGGGGGGGGATGTTGAAGGGAAGAAGCCTGGATGACTTAAATTTGACAACTTTGATGCATTAACTGAACTGATCAGAAATTCACAATTATTACTTTAAAAATCAACTAGCACAGGGTAGCAACTGATTATATTTCATCTTGTGTAACAATCAGCCGTAGTTGTGAATTGTTTTTTATGTTTGGTTGTTATGGCCAGTGGCATTGTGTGATACAAGTGTCTGTCACTTGTTATTCAGCACCTTGGGACATCCTCCCAGCGTGAAAGGGCGCTGTGTGCAAATGTAAT
Organism: Hydrolagus colliei; assembly: GCA_035084275.1. Taxonomy (NCBI): domain Eukaryota; kingdom Metazoa; phylum Chordata; class Chondrichthyes; order Chimaeriformes; family Chimaeridae; genus Hydrolagus; species Hydrolagus colliei. Next base: position 10,157,200 of record CM068746.1, on the reverse strand, counting down.
TTTATTGTTTGTTTGTTGCATACATTACACATTATGGTACACAGTCAGGTAGGAGTCTTAATCTTTCAGACACTGTTTGGTTTGTACAGTTTGAAGTCGCTTTGCATTTTGTATCTACTACTAATAATAATAATAATCCGTGCATTTGATAATAGCGCCTTATTACGTTTTCAAAACACACCTCAAAGCGCTTCACAGGATATACCGCCGAGTGAATCAACTGGATATTTAGTGGTGGGTGAAATAACTAACCCTTATACATTTGAGTTGCTTTATTAATCCAGACATGTTTACTGTTGACATGTTTCAGACACCACACCCCCTCTCTCCCCCCCCACTCCCCCCACCTAGTGTGTTTTGTATAAATACTCCTGTAAAAAAATGTCTTGCAAATCAGAACAAGTGTAAATTCTATTTTGACTGTATTTTTTTAAAGGCACAGATTGTAAACTGATTTTATTAAGGAAAAAAAAACAGAAAATGTTTGATGTTTTACTTGTTTGTAAATAACTCCACATTAGGACGATTGCAATAAGGGTTCTTGAGTATTAAAACAACAGCAACAAAACAGTGAAGTGTGTGTGTTAATAGATACGATCAGAACGCCAGCTAAATGAACCGAAACTAGTATTTCTGTACTTTGTTAAAATATGTTTTTCTAAGGCTTAAAACAACAGTAAATATTGGCGATGAACTTCAAGATTTAGAGGATTATTATTATTGGGAGCTCCCGTACCTCAGTGGTTAGAGCACTCGCCTTACAGGCCTGAGACCTGTGTCTGAAATCTTGGGCAAGTTTCCTTACTCCACACATAGACACACACACACACGCCTGATAATCACCCCCTCAAAAAAAAGAATAAAAATTGGTCATTTCAACCCGCGGCTGTTTGTGGGGGACGCTGCTGTGTGTGATTGGCTGCCGCGTTTCGCCCACAAACATACAGTCGAGTCACTTTACAGTGTGTTCTGTGAGGCGCTTTGAGGCGTTGATCAGGTGTGATCAGCGCTGCACAAGTGACACTTCGCTGTTGAATGTGAAGCTGCTCTTCAAATTCCCCTGTGAACAACAATCCAGAACACGTGGCTCCGCTGTGTGGGTCAGGGGGAGGGGCTGGGTGACGGGCAGTATGAGGGGGTGTGGCCAGTGTGAGGGGGTGTGGCCAGTGTGAGGGGGTGTGGTCAGTGTGAGGGGGTGTGGCCAGTGTGAGGGGGTGTGGCCAGTGTGACGGGCTGTGTGAGGGGGTGTGGTCAGTGTGAGGGGGTGTGGTCAGTGTGACGGGCTGTGTGAGGGGGTGTGGTCAGTGTGAGGGGGTGTGGTCAGTGTGAGGGGGTGTGGCCAGTGTGAGGGGGTGTGGCCAGTGTGAGGTGGTGTGGCCAGTGTGAGGGTGTGTGGTCAGTGTGAGGGGGTGTGGCCAGTGTGAGGGGGTGTGGTCAGTGTGAGGGGGTGTGGCCAGTGTGAGGGGGTGTGGCCAGTGTGAGGGGGTGTGGCCAGTTTGAGGGGGTGTGGCCAGTGTGAGGGGGTGTGGTCAGTGTGAGGGGGTGTGGTCACTGTGAGGGTGTGTGGTCAGTGTGAGGGGGTGTGGTCAGTGTGAGGGGGTGTGGCCAGTGTGACGGGCTGTGTGAGGGGGTGTGGCCAGTGTGAGGGGGTGTGGTCAGTGTGAGGGGGTGTGGTCAGTGTGAGGGGGTGTGGTCAGTGTGAGGGGGTGTGGTCAGTGTGAGGGGGTGTGGTCAGTGTGAGGGGGTGTGGTCAGTGTGAGGGGGTGTGGTCAGTGTGAGGGTGTGTGGTCAGTGTGAGGGGGTGTGGCCAGTGTGAGGGGGTGTGGTCAGTGTGAGGGGGTGTGGCCAGTGTGAGGGGGTGTGGCCAGTGTGAGGGGGTGTGGCCAGTGTGAGGGGGTGTGGCCAGTGTGATGGGCTGTGTGAGGGGGTGTGGTCAGTGTGAGGGGGTGTGGTCAGTGTGAGGGGGTGTGGCCAGTGTGAGGGGGTGTGGCCAGTGTGAGGGGGTGTGGTCAGTGTGAGGGGGTGTGGCCAGTGTGAGGGGGTGTGGCCAGTGTGAGGGGGTGTGGCCAGTGTGAGGGGGTGTGGCCAGTGTGAGGGGGTGTGGTCAGTGTGAGGGGGTGTGGCCAGTGTGAGGGGGTGTGGTCAGTGTGAGGGGGTGTGGTCAGTGTGAGGGGGTGTGGCCAGTGTGAGGGTGTGTGGCCAGTGTGAGGGTGTGTGGCCAGTGTGAGGGGGTGTGGCCAGTGTGAGGGGGTGTGGCCAGTGTGAGGGGGTGTGGCCAGTGTGAGGGGGTGTGGCCAGTGTGAGGGGGTGTGGCCAGTGTGACGGGCTGTGTGAGGGGGTGTGGCCTGTGTGAGGGGGTGTGGCCAGTGTGACGGGCTGTGTGAGGGGGTGTGGCCTGTGTGAGGGGGTGTGGCCAGTGTGAGGGGGTGTGGCCAGTGTGAGGGGGTGTGGTCAGTGTGAGGGGGTGTGGCCAGTGTGAGGGGGTGTGGCCAGTGTGAGGGGGTGTGGCCAGTGTGAGGGGGTGTGGCCAGTGTGAGGGGGTGTGGTCAGTGTGAGGGGGTGTGGCCAGTGTGAGGGGGTGTGGTCAGTGTGAGGGGGTGTGGCCAGTGTGAGGGGGTGTGGTCAGTGTGAGGGGGTGTGGTCAGTGTGAGGGGGTGTGGCCAGTGTGAGGGGGTGTGGCCAGTGTGAGGGTGTGTGGCCAGTGTGAGGGGGTGTGGCCAGTGTGAGGGGGTGTGGCCAGTGTGAGGGGGTGTGGCCAGTGTGAGGGGGTGTGGCCAGTGTGAGGGGGTGTGGCCAGTGTGACGGGCTGTGTGAGGGGGTGTGGCCTGTGTGAGGGGGTGTGGCCAGTGTGACGGGCTGTGTGAGGGGGTGTGGCCTGTGTGAGGGGGTGTGGCCAGTGTGAGGGGGTGTGGCCAGTGTGAGGGGGTGTGGTCAGTGTGAGGGGGTGTGGCCAGTGTGAGGGGGTGTGGCCAGTGTGAGGGGGTGTGGCCAGTGTGACGGGCTGTGTGAGGGGGTGTGGTCAGTGTGAGGGGGTGTGGCCAGTGTGAGGGGGTGTGGTCAGTGTGAGGGGGTGTGGCCAGTGTGAGGGGGTGTGGTCAGTGTGAGGGGGTGTGGTCAGTGTGAGGGGGTGTGGCCAGTGTGAGGGGGTGTGGCCAGTGTGAGGGTGTGTGGCCAGTGTGAGGGGGTGTGGCCAGTGTGAGGGGGTGTGGCCAGTGTGAGGGGGTGTGGCCAGTGTGAGGGTGTGTGGCCAGTGTGATGGGCTGTGTGAGGGGGTGTGGTCAGTGTGAGGGGGTGTGGTCAGTGTGAGGGGGTGTGGCCAGTGTGAGGGGGTGTGGCCAGTGTGAGGGGGTGTGGTCAGTGTGAGGGGGTGTGGCCAGTGTGAGGGGGTGTGGCCAGTGTGAGGGGGTGTGGCCAGTGTGAGGGGGTGTGGCCAGTGTGAGGGGGTGTGGCCAGTGTGAGGGGGTGTGGTCAGTGTGAGGGGGTGTGGCCAGTGTGAGGGGGTGTGGCCAGTGTGAGGGGGTGTGGCCAGTGTGACGGGCTGTGTGAGGGGGTGTGGCCTGTGTGAGGGGGTGTGGCCAGTGTGACGGGCTGTGTGAGGGGGTGTGGCCTGTGTGAGGGGGTGTGGCCAGTGTGAGGGGGTGTGGCCAGTGTGAGGGGGTGTGGTCAGTGTGAGGGGGTGTGGCCAGTGTGAGGGGGTGTGGCCAATGTGAGGGGGTGTGGCCAGTGTGAGGGGGTGTGGCCAGTGTGAGGGGGTGTGGCCAATGTGAGGGGGTGTGGCCAGTGTGAGGGTGTGTGGCCAGTGTGAGGGGGTGTGGCCAGTGTGAGGGGGTGTGGCCAGTGTGAGGGGGTGTGGCCAGTGTGAGGGGGTGTGGTCAGTGTGAGGGGGTGTGGCCAGTGTGAGGGGGTGTGGCCAGTGTGAGGGGGTGTGGCCAGTGTGACGGGCTGTGTGAGGGTGTGTGGCCAGTGTGAGGGGGTGTGGCCAGTGTGAGGGGGTGTGGCCAGTGTGACGGGCTGTGTGAGGGTGTGTGGCCAGTGTGAGGGGGTGTGGTCAGTGTGACGGGCTGTGTGAGGGGGTGTGGCCAGTGTGAGGGGGTGTGGCCAGTGTGAGGGTGTGTGGCCAGTGTGAGGGGGTGTGGCCAGTGTGAGGGGGTGTGGCCAGTGTGAGGGGGTGTGGTCAGTGTGAGGGGGTGTGGCCAGTGTGAGGGGGTGTGGCCAGTGTGAGGGGGTGTGGCCAGTGTGACGGGCTGTGTGAGGGGGTGTGGCCAGTGTGAGGGGGTGTGGCCAGTGTGACGGGCTGTGTGAGGGGGTGTGGCCAGTGTGAGGGGGTGTGGCCAGTGTGAGGGGGTGTGGCCAGTGTGAGGGGGTGTGGCCTGTGTGAGGGGGTGTGATGGCGGATGTGCTCCGCTGTGTGGCACGGGCTCTCGGGCAGGTTCGGGCTCACGGCGGCCTGAGGGCCTCAGCCTGGAAAATACTCAGGTCAGACACACACACAGACAGACAGAGACAGGGGAGGGGAGGGGGGGGCCTCAGCCTGGAAAATACTCAGGGTGGGGGTGTCAGGGAGGGGAGACAGACAGACAGTGTAATCTCCCCCCCCCCCCCCCCCCCACACACACAGAATGTGTGTGTGTTTATGTTTACATGTGTATGTGTATATATATGTCTATATGTATGTGGGTGTATATGTATGTATGTATGTATGTGTACCTATGTGTGTGTGTATCTCTGTATATGTGTATGTGTATATGTGTGTATCTATCTGTGTGTGTGTGTATCTGTGTATGTGTGTGTGTGTATGTGTATCTGTTGTGTGTGTGTGTGTATCTGTGTGCGTGTGTATCTGTGTGTGTATCTGTGTCTGTGTGTGTGTATCTGTGTGTGTATCTGTGTCTGTGTGTGTGTATCTGTGTGTGTGTGTGTATCTGTGTGTGTGTATCTGTGTGTGTATCTGTTGTGTGTGTGTGTATGTGTGTGTATCTGTGTGTGTGTGTATCTGTGTGTGTATGTGTGTGTGTGTGTGTATCTGTGTGTGTGTGTATCTGTGTGTGTATGTGTGTGTGTGTGTGTGTATCTGTGTCTGTGTGTGTGTATCTGTGTGTGTGTGTATCTGTGTGTGTGTGTGTATCTGTGTGCGTGTGTATCTGTGTGTGTATCTGTTGTGTGTGTGTGTGTATCTGTGTGTGTGTGTATCTGTGTGTGTGTGTGTGTGTGTGTATCTGTGTGTGTGTGTGTGTGTGTATCTGTGTGTGTGTGTGTATCTGTGTGTGTGTGTGTGTATCTGTGTGTGTGTGTGTGTGTATCTGTGTGAGGGACTGACTGTGTAACCTTGTGCCTGACCTCAGAGAGAGGGACAGACAGCCGCCTCAAAGCGCTTCACACATGACACTGTAACGTGTAGTGTAGTCACCGTGTATATTAGGGCCAGCCACTCACACACACACGCATGCCAGCCACTCACACACACACGCATGCCAGCCACTCACACACACACGCATGCCAGCCACTCACACACACACGCATGCCAGCCACTCACACACACACGCATGCCAGCCACTCACACACACACGCATGCCAGCCACTCACACACACACGCATGCCAGCCACTCACACACACACACGCATGCCAGCCACTCACACACACATGCCTGCCAGCCACTCACACACACACGCATGCCAGCCACTCACACACACACGCATGCCAGCCACTCACACACACATGCCAGCCACTCACACACACACGCATGCCAGCCACATGCCAGTCACTCACACACGCCAGCCACTCACACACGCCAGCCACATGCCAGACACTCACACACGCCAGCCACATGCCAGCCACTCACACACGCCAGCCACATGCCAGACACTCACACACGCCAGCCACATGCCAGACACTCACACACGCCAGCCACATGCCAGACACTCACACACGCCAGCCACATGCCAGACACTCACACACGCCAGCCACATGCCAGACACTCACACATCAAGGTTTGAATCCAGGCGGATTGGGGTGAAACCTTGGGCAAGTTTCCTTACTCCACACACACGCCTGATGATAATCCGTCCCCAAAAACACACAATAATAAAATGGAACATTTCAATCCTCGCTGCTGTGCGCAATTGGCTGCCGCGTTTCGCCCACAAATATATACAGAAATATATTTGACATTTGAGACGGCTGTCTGTCCCTCTCTCTGAGGTCAGGCACAAGGTTACACAGCCAGTCCCTCACACAGATACACACACACACATACACACACACAGATACACACACACACACACACACAGATATACACACTTTATACTTTACAGTATATTCTATGAAGCGCGTTGAGACGTCTAGAAGACGTGAAAGGCACAATATGAAATGCAAGATTATTATTATTGTGTGTCAGGTTTATTGCACCGTATAAGACTGCAGACGGTATTAACGTGTGTTGCCTTTACAGAGACAGTGATCTGAAAACCGGAACACTAGTTGGTGAAGACAAGTACGGTAACCGATATTTTGAAAACCAAGCATATTTCTTTGGTATATATTCAATATATTTTGGTTAAAAAAACCTTGACTGTATTTTGCCGTGTGTTGAAGTTTAGGTTCAGTGCACATTTTATGACTCTAATACAACAATAACAGCAGCTCACATTTACACAGCGCCTCTCACAGCAACAACAACGGGAGTAATAATTCCTTTTTTTAAAATAAAATTGGGCCGTTTCAACCCACAACTGTTTGTGGGGACGCTGCTGTGCACAATTAATTGGCTGCCGCGTTTCGCCCACAAATATATGGTCAGTTCACTTTATGGTATATTCTGTGGAGCGCTTTGAGACACCGCCTAGAAGACGTGATGAGTCACTATATCAAATGCAAGTATTATTATTATTCCATGGCTCTGAACTCATTGCGTGATTCAATTCTCAGGGAGAAATCGATGGGTTGAATACACCAACGAGATGAACGGAAAAAATACCTACTGGGATCTGGATGGTTCTATGGTTCCTCCCGAATGGTAAAGCTGGCTGATCGAATGCATATGTTTCTGTTGCTGCGGAGATGTGGGACTGACAGTTTAAAGTGTTTCGCAAAAAAAACCTGAAGCTCCCAGTCCGGTCCGTCGCGCGCTGTGAGGTGACGTGTGGGTGAAGCCGGTGAATAGTTTGAGATACGACATGTCCAGTGACTGTCAGGGTGGGGGGGAGGATAATAATAATATATTATTACAATAATAATCCTTGCATTTGATATAGCACTTCTCACATCTTCTCGACTGTGTCTCAAAGCAGTTCGCAGAATATACTGTAAAGTGAATTGACTGAACTGAATGGACTTTGGATTTATCGTTTGTAATTTATTTATTGACACGGCCGGTGTTGTCCAGTGCCTTGGGACGTCCTCCCGACGTGAAAGGCGCTCTATCAATGTAATTTTCTTCTTCTTCTTCTTCTCTGTTACACTAGGCAGTTTTAGTGCGTGATTTGCTGATTTTAAGTGTTGTGATTTGGCCGAAAGAAGAGAAAACGTGAAATGTTTTAAAGTTGTTTCTGTTTGAACTGGAGTCTTTGTGACCCCCCATCTTCCCCCATCCTCGCCCGACTCCATTGGCCAGATCACCCAGAGTATCCAATTCAAGATCCCGGTCCTCACATTCAAAGCCCTCCACGGCCCCGCCCTCCCCTACATCCGTGACCTCCTAACCCCCTACCAACCTGCCCACCCCTCCACTCAGCAGGCTCTGTCCCCCAACCCACCCGCCCCACCATTGGTTGGCGAGCCTTCAGCCACTCTGCCCCCAACCTCTGGAACTCCATCTCGCAGTCCCTCCACCTCGCCCCCTCCCTGGCCTCCTTCAAATCCCGCCTCAAGATTCTCCTCTTCGACGGTGCCATCGGTCACCCCAAATCCCCTCCTTTCGCCGTCCCCATCCCCAGCTCAGGTCAGAAGCAGTGACTGACCAGCGCCTTGGGACGTCCTCCTGACATGAAAGACTCTGTTTATACAAGTGTCATTTTGTTGTTGGTGGTGTCCGAGGTATTAAGTTGTTTCTGTATTCTCTGGCTGCTCAGGCACGGCTGGCTCCATTACATAACGGACGAGGCCCCCAGCGTCCACCCCCCAGTCAGCCGGCCGTTTATCTGGGAAACGCATCAGATCAATCTAACCGGGACAGCAGGACAGTACGTACCTTTCTCAACCACTCGCAAGAAGGTTCACCAGTGGGATCCACCACAAAGCTCCAGCCGTTGACCGCTCAACTGACCTGAGTTGAAATTCTTTAACTACTCCCTCCAGATCCTGACTTCTTCCTTCCCTTGTGGAGTTTCGTATCCCAATAAAGTTGTCGGGTGCTGCACTTCATTTTGGGATTGTGTTGCCTTTCATTTCGTTTGATGCTGCTAACCAGCGAGAGGGGATTTTAACCCGCTTTGTTCTGGAATTGATAATACTAATACTAATCCTTGCATTTTGATTTAGTGCTTTTCACGTCTTCTAGACTGTGTCTCAAAGCGCTTCACAGAATATACTGTAAAGTGAATTGATTGTATTTACAGTAATAGCCAGTTTATCCGTGACTGGATCAACCGTATAACCGGCACCTCAAAAAAAAAGGTCCCCATTCGAATAACCGGATCTTATCCAGCACAAACGCAGTGGCATATTTAATGAGTCGATTGTTGCACGAGAGTACAGTACGATTAATTCTGAATGCTGCTGGTAGTGCACTTCAGGTTTTTCCTCTTAAAGGGGCACTGTTGGTTTTTCCTCTTCCTCTTTTTCTCTCTTTCTCTGACGGATATTACGGATATTACGTACTGCCTGTACGTACTGCCTGTGTAGCCTGACTGTATCGTGGGTATAACACTGTTTTGGTAGGGGGTGGGGTGGGAGAAGGAGAGAGAGGCAGGGAGCGAGAGGGTAGAGGAGAAAGAGGAAAAGAGGGGAGGGGGAAAGAGAGGAATAGAGGGGAGGGAGAAAGAGGGGGGTGGGGGAGAGGAGGAGACAGAGAGAGGGGATGAGTTGATTAATTTAGATGGAAAATGAAAGGAGTGGCGGGGGTTGGGTTGGGAGCCATTGAGATGCCAGACTGACTTGAGTGTGTATGAAAGAGAGAGAGAAGGAAGGAGGGAGAGAAAGAAAAAAAGAGGAAAAACCAACAGTACCACTTTAAGAGGAAAAAACTCTTCCGTCCGCCATTGTTGAAGTTTGCTTTGCAATTGATGTGTTTATAGACTGTAATCGATATTTATTGCTTTATTGGTAAGTATCCATTAGTGTCCAGCGATATATCGGTTATATCGGTATAATTTTTCATATCGAAATGCCGATATTGGAAATTCAAATATATTGGTATATTGAGAAATTCAGTATATTAAAAAAATCGGTAAATCGCAAATATCGGCATATCGTGTCTGGCGATATATCGATATATCAGTTATATCGGTATAATGCGGACTTTTTCAACTTACCTTGTCGCCGGCATTGCAAACCTCCTGGGCCTAGAGCACGGAGCACCTCTGAATGCGCGCGCATACACAGGATTAAAAAAAAACGGCAATATCGATACATCGGTATATATTGATATGAGCCCACCGATATATCGATATCGGAAAAGTTCCAAATCGACGGACCCTAGTATCCATACAATATTCTGTTATTATTCTATTATTATTAGTCTATTATTAATATGGTATGTTTTTTAAAAATTGCATTGGTTTTCGGCTTCGATATTCGATATTCGACCGAATATCCAGTTTAACCGGTGTTGGCCAGGTCCAGAAGGTGCCGGATAAACTGGCTTTTACTGTATTTGTTGGCGAAACACGGCAGCCAATTGCGCACAACAACAAAATTGCTCTTATATAGCGCCTTTCACATTGGGAGCACGTCCCAAATTGCTGACCGATAATCTCCTCTTCGACGGTCCCATCGGTCACTCCAAATCCCCTGCTTTTCCTCCCCCTTCCCCATCCCTGACCCCATCCTGGGTCTGAAACATTGACTGTCCAGCGTCTTGGGACGTCCTCCTGACGTGAAAGGTGCTGTAAAGTCAGTAATAAATCAATTACAAATGTAATTTTTATGTTATATTCTGTGAAGCACTTTGCGATGTCTCAGATATGCAAGGATTATCATTAATAATAATATTTGAGCCAGGCAGGTACCATTGGTTTATATTTTACAATATTCCTCAATTTAAACCTCTAACATTGTAACAAAAATATATGTAATTATAAATATATGATGAATATATATATATATATTGTATATTATAGATAGATATTTGGGTAGGACAAATTTACAGCAGCGTCCCCACTAACAGTCATGGATTGAAAATGACCAATTTTTATTATTGTGTTTTGGGGGGGGGGGGACGGATTATTATGAGGTGTGTATGTGTGTGTGTGGTGTAAGGCAACTTGCGCAAGGTTTCGCCCTGACCTGCCTGGATTCGAACACAGGTCTTTCGCTTGTAAGGCGAGCGCTCTAACCACTGAGCTACAGGAGCTCCATGAACACAATGAGCCAAACGGCCTTCTGCACTGTATAACTCTATGACATAACACAATATAACACTATCACAGAAATGTATTGAACCCATTACGTTTCTCATTGCCCTGGCAATTCAATGCTTTTATCCCGTTCATTCGGATAAGAAGCCCAGGATTATATAACCATATGTCAGGATTTGGCTGTGTTTGGGAAAAATTATATGGTATATTTATTCAATTATGGCAGTTCCCTTGAAGATTTACTAGAACTCAGCCTCCTGTACAATAGCGTATTGTGGCATATTATTGTGCTTCTCAAATGTCTTGGTGTGAATAAATAGTTAGTGGTTGCGACGGTGGTTCAGGAATCTTTTTCTGTTCACATTTGTGTTTTTAAAAGGATTTTTTTTTCTTAAAACATTCTTGACATGAAAAGCCGAAAAAGCGCATCGCTTTGTATCCCCACCCCCACACCCCCCCACACCCCCACCCCCACCCCCGTGGGGTATTAATAATCCTTTTAGAAATATTATAATAATTTGGCCACTCGATCCACCGCTGCCTAGTGGGGACGCTGCTGTGAGCGATTGGCTGCCGTGTTTCACCCGCAGATATACACAGTCACTACACTTGAGCGTGTAATCCGTGAAGCATTTCGAGACGCCTCCACGATGACGTGATACGGTGCTGTGACAAATGCAAGGATTATTATTATTTATAATCCGCGACGTGCGTTGAGACAGCTCAACAATGACGTGATAAGGTTCTGTATCAAGCGCAAGGATGATCAAAGCTAACTGCTTTGTCAGGGAAACAGACAGACAGACAAGCCTGGCTGGAGGGATGACTCATGAACAGAAACCAGATGCTATTGTGACATTTCCCTGAACAGCCTGTATTTGCAGGTACCTGAGTTAGCGATGGCTTCCACAAGGAATGTTACCTCAGGGCTAGTTTCCTTACTGTGGGAGTCATAATAATAATCTATAATGCTTTTCGCGTCTTCTAGACTGTGTCTCAAAGCGCTTCACAGAATACACTGTAAAGTGAATTGACTTTTATTTTGTTGCCGAAACGCGGCAGCCAATTGCGCACAGCAACGTCCCCTCAAATAATCGTGGATTGAATTGACCATTTAAAAACATAATTTGTTTTATTTTTGGAGTGATTATTATTAGGCGTGTGTGTGGTGGAGTAAGGAAACTTGCCCAAGGTAGCTCAGCAGTTACCTACCTGGATTCGAACACAGTTTCTCACGTTTGTAAGGCAAGTGCTCTAACCACTGAGCTACAGGACTCTGGGTTCAGGAAGGTTTGCAGACTTTGCTATTTTCTCTGAATGCACAACAAGATGGAGGAAGAGCTCAAATTCCTCATTCCACTTTAAAAAAACCCTCTTAAAACATATGTCCATAATTCTGGTTTAAGTCGAGTTCAATGTGAGAATCATATTGAGCACAGCAGCATCCCGGGAACTGAAGGACAAGTTTCTAATAGTAAGAATTATAATTATTAATAATCCTTGCATTTGATACAGTGCCTTATCACATTGTTGAGGCATCTCAAAGTGCTTCACAGAATACACTGTAAAGTGTAGTGACTGTGTATTTTGTGGGCGAAATGCGGGAGCCAATCGCGCACAGCGGCGTCCCCACAAACAACTGTGTCCATCCTTCCTCCTCGTTCCTTACTCTTCGATGGAGTCTACGGTCACCTCCTCCCTCCCCCCCACTCCCCCCTGTCTTGGTGTTGTGCTCCGTCTATAAGTGCAATTTGTTGTTGTTGTTGTTGTTGTCACTGCCAAGCGCTCTGGGACGCTGCCCATGGAGGGAGGGAGGGCTGCTGGGTAAATGTGAGATATAAAGGACAGCCAGCATGGATTTGTTAAAGGCAAATCTTGCCTTACAAATCTGATAGAATTTTTCGATGAGGTAATGGAATGGGTGGACGAGGGTAGCGCAGTTGATGTAGTTTACATGGACTTTCAAAAGGCATTTGACAAAGTGCCGCATGAGAGGCTTATTAGGAAAGTAGAGGCCCACGGCGTTAAAGGGACAGTGGCAGCATGGATCCACAACTGGCTGCGAGACAGAAAGCAGAGAGTTGTGGTGAGCGGCTGTTCTTCAGACTGGAGGGAAGTGTGCAGTGGCCTCCCCCAGGGATGGGTTTGGGGACCACTGCTCTTTTTAATATATATTAATGATCTGGACTTGGGTGTAGGGAGCACAGTTTCCAAGTTTGCAGATGATACTAAGTTAAGGAGAATAGTAAATAGTGAGGAGGATAGTAACCATCTGCAAGAAGATATGGATAAAATGCTAAAGTGGGCAGACACATGGCAGATGAAATTTAATGCAAAGAAGCGTGAGGTGATACATTTTGGGAGAAGAAATGAGGGGAGGCAATATAGGCTAGATAGTATAATTTTAAGGGGTGAGAGGTGGCAGGTCAGGTAGACAAAGCCATTAAGAAGGCATATGGTATTCCAGGCTTTATAAATAACGGTATAGAGTACAAAAGTCAGGAAGTGCTGACTAACCTCTATAAAACTTTGGTTGGACCTCAGTTGGAGTACTGTGTCCAATTCTGGTCACCACACTACAGAAAGGATGTTAAGGCATTGGAAAGGGTGCAAAGAAGGTTTAGTAGAATAGTACCAGGATTGAGGGACTTCAGTTATGGGGAAAGGCTAGATAAGATAGGTTTATTCTCTTTAGAACAGAGAAGGTTGAGAGGAGACCTAATAGAAGTTTATAAAATCATGAGGGGATTTGACAGGGTGAATAAGGAAAAACTGTTTCCACTGGTGGGTGAAACAGTGACTCGTGGTCACAGATTTAAAATAGTTTCAAAACGAAGCAGAGGGGAGCTGAGGAGAAATGTTTTCACTCAGCGGGTTATTCGAATCTGGAATGCATTGCCTGAAAAGGTGGGGGAGGCCGATTCGATAACAGTTTTTAAAAGAGAATTAGATCTTTATTTAAGGAGAACAGGTTGTTAGGTTATGGGGAGAGAGCTGGGCAGTGGGATTGAGTTGCTCTTTTCAAAGAGTCGGCATAGACTAGATGGGCTGAATGGCCTCCTTTTGTGCCATAAAATTCTATAATTCTATTGTAGTTGTTATTGTTGTGAGGGATGCTGGATAAATGTGAGCTGTTGTTGTTGTTGATGCTGCAAGTAGTTGCTGCACTGACCTAGAGACATTAAGATAATAAAACAGCTTGAAAGTTTCTCCTCGTTTTGTTTAGTCAGCGCGGAGAAAACAATTGAGTGGATATTATCAAGTTGATTAAATTGGACTGTGGCTGACTGCTCATTATTTCCCTCATGGCTCAGTCATTAAGCTCAGTAATTGCTTCTTTAGGGCTAATGTAACACACACCGAGAGAGAGACACATTAAAGGTGGGAACAGTCACTGTTCAGTAAACGCACGGACATTGGTAACATGAGACTATATTGGGATAAAGACGGTGTTGTCAGAAGGTGTAGTGCTTCATCAACCTGCCCAACCCCTCCCTCCGCTCAGCGGGCTCTGGCCCACTCCACCCACCCGCCCCACCATTGGCAGGCGAGCCTTTAGCCATTCTGTCCCCAACCTCTGGAACTCCCATTCCGCAGTCCCTCTGCCTCGCCCCCTCCCTGGCCTTCTTCAATTTCCGCACAAGACCCTCCTCTTCGACGATCCCATCGGTCACATCTAATCCCTCCCTTCCCTCCTCTCCCCCCGTCTTCGACCCCAGCTCGGGTCCGAAACATTGATGGTCCAGCGTCTTGGGACATCCTCCTGACGTGAAAGGCGCTATACAAGTGTTCTTTTGTTGTTGTTCATTTGGGACGTTGCTGTGCACAATTGGCTGCTGTGTTTTGCCCACAAATATACAGTCAATTCATTTTACAGTGTATTCTATGCAGCGCTTTTAGACGTCCAGAAGTCATGAAAAAGCGCTATATCAAATGCAAGGATTATTAGTATTATTATATTATAAATAGCCTTTGCGTAGATTTGTTCTGAATTTCCCCCTGTTCAATCTCAGGCCTGGCCTCTGGGTTTACTATTCTGGACAAGATGTAACTGCCTGTCCCGATCTATATTGTCTTGGCCCTTAAAATCTTAAAGTCAATCATATCCCCTCTCAATCTCTTCTTTTCCTGGCTGCAACCTGCATGATCCATTTTACAGTATATTCTGTCGAGCGCTTTGAGACATCTCGAACACATGCTGTTTCAAATGCAAGGATTATTATTATTCTGTCACTGCTGGATTTAGTCGCATTTTTGTTGGAGAAAAGATACAGAAAATGGCTTAAACCTTCGCAATTTAATCTGCCTCCGTTTTATACACAAATAACTGACATATCATTAAAAAAAAAATTCGAAATAGAAAAATGATAATAATAATAATAATAATCATTGCATTAACGCCTTATCGGGTCTTCTGGACTTCTTCAAGTGCTTCATAGGACATACTGTAAAGTGGAGTGACTATATCTTGTGGGTGAACAGCCATAAAGCAGGCAATTGCGTCCCCACAAACAGTCGTGGATTAAGTTTTTAAAAAAACTGATTGTTATCACTGGAAAAGCAATCTACCAATCGACTGACAACCAGGTTCCTGCTTACTCTGGGTAAACAGAGGCCTGCGTGGACAACAACAACAACAACTTCAATTTATATAGCGCCCTCCATACCGGACAGCTCTCAGAGCACTTCACATTAGCGGATCCCAGGACCGAGCCAGGGGCAGGGGGAGAAAGGTGATCAAAGGCGCGGTCGAAGAGAAAGGTCTTCAGCTGGGACCTGAAACTGGGAAGAGAGGGGGCGAGGCAAAGGGAGTGAGGAGCCTCCAGAGCCTCGGGGGGTAGTGGCTGAAGGCCTGGCCGCCGAGGGTGGAGCGGAGGATTCGGGGGGACATGGAGGAGGCCAGACCCAGAGGAGCGAAGGCAGCGAGAGCTGGTTTGGGGGGAGAGGAGATCAGAGAGGTGGGGGGGGGGGGGGGGGTGTAGAGGAGTGGAGGGATTTGAAAACAAGGGTGAGGATCTTGAAGTTGATCCTCTCGGGGACAGGGAGCCAGTGAAGTCTGGCAAGGACTGGGGTGATGGGGGAGCGAAGTCTGGTGCGGGTGAGAATGCGGGCGGCAGAGTTTTGGATGAGTTGGATTTTATGGATTGTGGTGGAGGGGAGACCGGAGAGGAGGGCGTTGGAATAGTCCAGCCGAGGGGTGACGAAAGCGTCAACAACATCAACAACAACACACTTACATGTGTGTAACGCCTTGCAAGTCAGGAGGACGTTCCAAGGCGCTGGACAGTCAGGGTTTCAGACCCGAGCTGGGGTCAGCAAACTTTATGACATATCCTCCTGGCAAAGAATCAAACACGAGGCGAGTGCTCTAACCACTGAGATATAGGTCTGCTCCCACTGGTTATTAAGATGAAAAGATTATTAATATTATGAAATGTCCGTGTCTAACCTGAATTAGCAGCTCAAAACAACTCACGGCATATTAGCGAATGATTGAAAATGGACAGTTCAAACCACTTGTTCAGGTGTAACATGATTGTTGAATTAAAAGCACGGAAAAAAAATTCTTGGGCTCAATCTGAGCAGATTAAATTTTCTATTTTTAGGCAGGAAAATGCTGGGAGAATTAAGCTAACGTTGTTAAGGAAGCTTTTCATATCATCCATAGCTCTGTACTGAACACTGGATAGATAACCCTTTGATGGTTGTATGCAGCAGGAGGGCTGGGGGGTCGCAGATTATTCTGTTGGCAAAATAAATCTCAGGCTCTCGCCTTCAGTCTCTGTGCCCCAGCCTTTGGAACTCCATCCAGTCCCTTCCCCTCGGTCCCTCCCCGGCCTCCTTCAAGACCCGTCTCAATGACATGGAGCAGGCCGGAGCCTGCTGAGTGGTGGGGTGGAGTGGAGACCCTAGACCTCCTGCAGGTTGGTCAGGAGGTCTAGGGTCGGATGGGGTGAGGTAGGGTGGGGTGAGGCCGAGGAGGGCTTTAAAGGTGAGGACCAGGTTCTTGAACTGGATCCTCCGAATGCTGGGGAGCCAGTGGAGTCGAATAAGGATGGAGTCACGGAGCCCGGTGCGGGAGAGGATACGGGCAGCAGAGATCTGGATGATCTGCAGCCTGTGGAGGGAGGAATATATCAGTGAATCTTGGCCATTATAACACACAGCTGTTTAGTAGCCAGTGGGTGGCTGACATATTTTCCAAAACGAATCTCAAACCATTAATAATAATGGGAAGGTTTCCTTTCAGAATAATGGGAACCTTCAAACAAATAAAATAAATAATAAAAATATTATGGGACTCATTCAATCCACCACCGTTTAATGATAATAATGAGTCTTGCATTTGATATCGCGCTTTTCATGTCTTCTAGACGTCTCAAAGCGCTTCACTGTAAAGTGAATTGACTGTATATTTGTGGGCGAAACGTGGCGGCCAATGTTTGTGGGACACTGCTGTGTTAAATCTACTTTACAGTGTATTGTGCTAAGCGCTTTGAGGCGTCTGTTTCAACAACATGATAAAGCGCTTCACAAAATGTACTGTAAAGGGTAGTGACTATATTTTGTTGGGAGAAACGCACGCAACAGTGTCACATAAACAGTCGTGGATTGAGTGAACAAATTATTATTATTATTTTAAAACCAGGTTCCTACTTAATACCAGGTACACACACAGAGTGTATGTGTGTGTGTGTGTGTGTGTGTATGTGTTTATGTGTGTGTGTATGTGTGTGTGTGTGTGGTTAAGGAAACCACAGCAGTTCAGTATTTTGTGCCTTTCACGTCGGGGGGGGGACGTCCCGAGGCGCTGGAAACCCGCCTAACCCAGGAATCGAACCCGGGTCCCTCTCGCTCGGGAGGCGAGCGCTCTCTCTAACCACTGAAGCTGCGGGTGTCTGCGATTGCAACATGCAGATTGCAGAAGAGGCAGAGAGAGCCACGTTTCAGAAGCCTGAATAATGAGCGACGTGGAGCAGTGTGAAGGAGGTGGGGTTTCCTCACACATAACGTTTAAACACCAGCTGTGGCTCTAGATACAGTTCTCCATGGCGAGGCAGCGAGCGGGTGCTGCTGGCAGCTTCATAATGTGCTCGATTGGGAGCTGAATCGCTCGCTCGCTCACACAAAGCAGCCTGAATAGCGCAACACAGGAGAGAGCGGAGAGAGCAGAGCAGGGCAATGCCTCACAGTCACAGGGCTGTGTGTGGACACACGGCTTTTCTGTTGCAGTGGATCGTTCTCTTACAAACGAGGTAAATTATAATCACTTTACCTTCTTTCGTTTTTTCTCTCTCTCTCTCTCTCTCTCTCTCTCTCTCTCTCTCTCGTGTCTGTTGCCACACATTGGTGAAGAGCTATGTGTGTGTACCTGTGTGGGGTATGCGTGTGTGAACAGTGTGTGTGTATATATAGATATATATATATATATAGAGAGAGAGGGAGAGAGAGGGAGAGACGGTGTGAGGAGCTGAGGAATGTGAATGTTAAACTAGATATCCGAAAATATCACAATAAACACGTCAGTATTTACCGTGGCTTCCACCTGACAGTTGGGAGGTGGGGAGCTCAACTGATCATTGCTATTGTATTCCCCGGAGTCCTGCAGCTCAGTGGTTAGAGCGCTCGCCTCGAAAGCGAGAGGGACCCGGGTTCATTTCCCTGGGCAGGGCTCAACCGTAGGCAAGTTTCCTGATAGTCCACAACGCCCCTGTTTCCCCAGCAGAAGTAGGAAACTGGTTGTTAGTTGATTGGCAGATCACTTTTGCGGGTGTATTCATCCCTCTGAAAAAATTATAATCGATCCACGGCTGTTTGTGGGGGGACACTGCCTGTGCGCAATTGGCTGCCTTATCTCACCCACAAAATATACGGTCGCCACACTTCACAGTGTATTGCAAAACCTTAGCCAGGTTTCCTTAGTCCATACCCCTCTGTTTATTTAATCGTAAACTAGGAACTTTGTTGTTAGGTAATTGGAGGATCAATTTTCTTACTCCACAGGCCTAATAATAATCCTTATTTATATAATTTTTTAATGGTTATTTCAAGCCACGACTGTTTGTGGGGACGCTGCTGTGCGCAATTGGCTGCCGCATTTCGCCCACCAATATATACAGTCAATTCACCTTACAGTATATTCTGCGAAAGCACTTTGAGAAGATGTGAAAAGCTGCTATATCAAACGCAATGATTATTATTATTATTATACTCTGTGAAGTGCTTTGAGACATCTCGATGACGTGCCTGATAAGGCGCTGCGTCAAATGCCAGGATTGTACTACAAGGACTCCCTGATTTTGCTGGCGTTCAATGGGATAAATGCCGACTTGCACAGACTCTTGTTGCTCCCACTTTTCTGTTTCCTGTTGTTTCCTTTTACTTATATTTAAATCGCACTCAGATAGCAGGAGACAGACTGGTGACTGACAAGAGCGGAAACCCGTCACAGTGATTACAACTAACAAACTACCAATCCTAGCTGTTGAATGTTTGTACAGTAAAACTCACATAAATCTTGGAACATAGGAAAAGGAGGAGGCCATTCAGCCCCTCAAGCCTGTTTACGCATAATAATAATAATAATCCTTGCATTTGATATAGCGCTTTTCACGTCTTCTAGACGGTGTCTCAAAGCGCTTCACAGAATATACTGTAAAGTGGAGTGACTGTATATTTGTGGGTGAAATTATACTGATACTATGAGATCACGGCTGATCATGTGTCTCAACTCCAATTAATCCGCCTTCGCCTCACGTCCCTGATCAAAGAATTCTACTTAGGACAGCGACATGTAATCTGATATACGAGAAGTCTGAGTTACAAGCAAACTGTACACATCATAGAGAGAGAGAGCGATACAGAGAGCGCGCAAGAGAGAGAGAGTAAGAGAGAGAGCGTGAGACAGTGAGAGAGACAAAGGGAGAGAGAGAAATTCCCTCCTCTATTTGGACAGTGCCAGGGGATGTGTAATGTCCAGTGGAGCTGGCTGACGGGACCTCAGTTTAATGCCACATCCAACAACAACAACTTTGATTTATATAGCAGCCTCCACGCCGGACGGCGTCTCAGAGCGCTTTTTCCAAAGAAACAAATCAGAGAGTTTATTGTGTAATCACTTTGGCTGTACTCAGCCTCTCGTCGCTGTGTCAGCCTCATTTGACGGCAGCTAATAGTGCAGACAATTCCAAAACCCAGCAGAACGCAAGTCAACCTCCTCATCATCACCCTGGCCACTGCCTGCATCACCTGATCACTCTTCGACAGGCCCCTGATCATTATTAGCATTATTTCTCCTGCTGCTTTCTTAACCCTTTGGTTTGGTACAAAATGTTGAATTAGCAACACTAAAAAAAACGAATTAATGCTTTAACAGTTAAATTGTGACTTCAATTATACAGCCAATTGAAATATCGCCCACAAATATACAGTCACTTCACTTTACAGTATATTCTGTGAAGCGCTTTGAGACATCGATAAGATGTGAAAAAGCGCTATATCAAATGCCAGGATTATTATTATATTACAACAAACTTCCTCTCGTTACAAAACAACAAATACTGCAAATTAGTTTTTTTTTTAAATTGGGTTTTGGGGTTGATTTTCCTGCAGACACCTCAGCGCGTAGTGACTGCAGCTAAAACATTATCACACTGTGGGGCGTTTTAAGACGGAGTCTCTGTAGCTCAGTAGCTAATGCACTCACCTCACAAGCGAGAGGACCTGGGTTCAATTCCTGGGCAGGACAAAACCTTAGTCAAGTTTCCTTACTCCACACGCTTCTGTTTACCAGCAGTAGGTAGGAACTCGGTTGTTAGTCGATCGGCGGATCACTTTTCTGGGGTAATAATCCCTTATTATTATTATTAAATGTGGAGCTCCTGTAGCTCAGTGGTTAGAGCGCTCGCCTTACAAGTGTGAGACCTATGTTTGAATCCAGGCAGGTCAGAGCGAAACCTTGGGCAAGTTTCCTTACTCCACACACACACACCTAATAATAATCCCTCCAAAATAACAAATAATAATAAAATTGCTTATTTTCAATCCACGACTGTCTGCGAGGACGCGGCTGTGTGCAATTGGCTGCCGCGTTTCACCCACAAATATACAGTCAATTAAATTTACAGTATATTCTGTGAAGCGCCTTGAGACGTCTAGAAGATGTGAAAAGTGCGAGATCAAATGCAAGGATTATTATTATTAAGAGAGAAGTTGCAATTTTCTGCCTCGCTACAACTTTAATGGTTTCCAAACACATTGTGGAGAGAGCGATTAAGAGATAATTATTGATACTATTATAGTCATTTAGCTCAGGAAACGCATCACTTTGTGCTGCCTCCTAGGCTTTTATTAATGCTCTGAGCTGGTGTCAGGTCTGTTGGTTTCTAGCAAAATGGTGTCTGCTCTTGTGTAATCTGCGGAGAAAGGGAAGCGGTTTGAGAGCTCTGCACAGATCTCCATCTCCAGCCAGGTCTGTGTGTCAGGCTATTACCAGAGGATAGAGTAATAGTAATCAATAATACTAAACCTTGCATTTGATGCGGCGACTTAAGTCGTTGAGTCATCTCAAAGCGCTTCGCAGAATGCACCGTAAAGTGAATTAACTGTAAATTTTTTACGGGTGAAAACTGGCCCCTAATTGCACGCAGCGGCGTCCCACAAACAGTGTGGCGTCATTGACCAAGTATTACTATTATTATTATGGTATAGTTTGGGTTTGAAGGGTTCCAGAGTTTCAGGGAGCAGCAGTGGCTAGAAAGATAAGAAAAATAAATCCTGTGTAAGCCAAGGGGGGGGGTTTCTCTGGCTGAGTGTTTAATAATAATCCTTGAATTTGATGTGGCGCTTTTCACATTTTATCAACGTCTCAAAGCGCTTCACAGAATATACTGTAAAGTGAATTGACTGTATTTTATGAGCGAAACGCAGCAGCCAATTGCGCACAGCAGCGTCCCCCACAAACAGTCGTGGACTGAAATGACCAATTTTTATTCATGTGTTTTTTTTTGTCAGATTATTATTAGGCGTGTGGATTAAGGAAACTTGCCCCAAGGTTTCGCCCTGACCCGCCTGGATTCAAACAAAGGTCTCACGCCTTTTAAGGCGAGTGCTCTAACCACTGAGCTACAGGAGCTGTTTGAGTGTTTGTGGGGTTTGAGCGTTTGTTGGATTGTTCCTGGGAATCCACACGCTGACTGCATTATTTTTCTCTCAGTTTCTGCGGAAAATGTGCGATATTTTGACCAAGAACATAGCGCCATGGCAACAAAAACTAGCTCTCGAGTGAAGAACTACTGCTCTGAATGTTCCAACAGCCACACAAGCGACTGTATATACTGCAGCACTTGAAGTGATCACTGAAAATATACAATTATAGTGATGGCAGGAAACATTTCTTCACATAAAGAGAGTTATCATAATAATGATAATAATCCTTGCATTTGATACAGCGCTTTTCACATCTTCTAGAATGTGTCTCAAAGCTCTTCACAGAATATACTGTAAAGTGAATTGACTGTATATTTGTGGGCGAAACGCGGCAGCCAATTGCGTACGGCAGCGTCCTCAATAACAGTCGTGGATTGAAAATGGGCAATTTTATTATTGTGGGTTTTGATTTGGGCAGATTATTGTTAGGCGTGTGTGTGGAGTAAGGAAATTTGCCCGAGGCTTCACCTTGACTTGGCTGGATTCGAAACACAGGTCTCACGCTTGTAAGGCGAGTGCTCTAACCACTGAGCTACAAGACTCCAACAATAATAATCCTTGTTTATGAAATGCTGACTGCATTGCCCCATTGGCTGTCACGTTTCACCCACAAAATACACGGTCACAACACTTTATCCTGAAAAGCTCTTCGAGATGTCTCGAAGATGTGGAGTCCTGTAGCTCAGTGGTTAGAGCACTCAGCTTACATGTGTGAGACCTGTGTTTGAATCCAGGCAGGTCAGGGCGAAACCTTGGGCAAGTTTCCTTACTCCACACACACACGCCTAATAATAATCCCTCCAAAAACAACAATAACAAATTGGTTATTTCAACCCACTATTTGTGGGGACGCTGCTGTGTGCAATTGGCTGCCGCGTTTTGTCCACAAATATATATATACAATCAATTCACTTTACAGCATATTCTGTGAAGCGCTTTGAGATGTCCAAAAGATGTGAAAAGCGTTATATCAAATACAAAGATTATTAGTATTATTATTATGTGAAGAACCTGTATATCAAATGCAAGGATCATTATTATTATTAGATATCCTAGTTAATTTGCCAAAATGTTCTTATTTGAAGTGTTGCTGACTGTGCTGAGGCAGGAGCTGTGAGCGGTTACATAGTGGGTAATCAGTGAGATTGAAATGTCACGTTTCATGAAGGATTACTGTGAGAGAGGAGGTGATGGATGTGAGGAGGTGACTGTAACATAACCTGGGCTTCCACAGGACCTGGGTTCAATTTCCGGTCAAGGCAAAACCTTAGGCAAAGTTCGTCCACCAAATAAACAGTCAACTCACTTCAAGGTTCATTCTGGGAAGTGCTTTGAGATGTCTTGATGACGCGCTGTATCAAATGCAAGGATTATTATTATTATTATGTGTAACTCTGTTTAAAGCTGCCTCACATTGTGTAAAACACA
Organism: Hydrolagus colliei; assembly: GCA_035084275.1. Lineage (NCBI taxonomy): Eukaryota > Metazoa > Chordata > Chondrichthyes > Chimaeriformes > Chimaeridae > Hydrolagus > Hydrolagus colliei. The sequence continues at coordinate 10,134,052 of CM068746.1, read as the reverse complement.
TGTGGTGAGATGTGCTGTTTCTCCCAGATCTTTCCAGATGACTGTAGCTTGTGTCATTTGTGACAGTGGAGCAAATGTGCAATAAAATAACAGGGAAAAACAATCAGAGCAGAACACACACTAATGGGCTTCAATTAGACCTTAATTGATCCAGCATTAATTCCTCACCTGATCCAAATATCAAACCATTTCCTTTCTGTTTAACTGTTTGTTCCTCTTCGCACTAACCCAGAAGAGAAAGATAAGAAATAATAAGAATCCTGGCATTTGATACAGTGCCTTATCACGTCGTCAAGACGTCGCAAAGCCCATCACAAGATACACTTTCGCCCACAAATATACAGTCAATTCACTTTACAGTATATTCTGTGAAGCGCTTTGAGACGTCTAGAAAACGTGAAAAGCGCCATATCAAATGCAAGGATTATTACTATAGTGAATTAGTATTATTAATTACTATTATTCTATACTATAATTTGTGGGCGAAACATGGCAGCCAATTGCCCACAGCAGTGTCCCATAAACAGTTGTGGATAGAGTGACCACATAATATTTTTATTATGGATTATTACTCTCAGAAAACTATATTTCACCAGGAGGGAGGGAGGGAGAGCATTGCTTCAGGGTTGATCATTCACCTAAACTCATGGCTGTTTGGGGGAATCTTATATAATAATATTAATACCAATGATAATAAAATGTAGTCCTGTATCTCAGTGGTTAGAGCCCTTGCCTTGCAATAATAAAAGCATTTAGTAATACTTGCATTTGATGTGTAATAATAATATTAATAATAATAATAATAATAATAATATCATAAATAATATTATTAATAATACATTATAAATAATCTTACCATGTGATACCGTTCTCTATCACATCTTCTCGATGTCTCAAAGCGCTTCACAGGAAACACGGTAAAGTGAATTAACTATATTTTGTGGGTGAAATGCAGGAGCCAATTGGGCACAGCAGAGTCCCCACAAACAGGCGTGAAGTGACCAATTTATTATTGGGATTGGGAGGGATTATTACCCCGGGAAGCGACTATTAGGAACCGAGTTCCTACTTACCTCATGGGCTAGTGACCAAAAAAAAGGCCAAATAATGGATTGTAAACCTGTATTCCTGTTTTTTAATTTCCATGTGTATTTCCTTGCCTTAGTTTGTAAAATATAAATCCCTAATTGCTCCTGTAGCTCAGTGGTTAGAGCACTCGCCTTATATGTGTGAGACCTGTGTTCGAATCCAGGCAGGTCAGGGCGAAACCTTGGGCAAGTTTCCTTACTCCACACACACGCCTAATAATGCGTCAAAAAAAAAACACAATAAAAAAATTGGTTATTTTCAATCCATGACTGTGGATTGAGCATGCTGCCGTGCTCAATTGGCTGCCGCGTTTCACCCACAAATATAATCAATTCACTTTACAGTATATTCTGTGAAGCGCTTTGAGACGTTGATAAGATGTGAAAAGCGCTATATCAAATACAAGGATTATTATGAATTGATTGAATAACACGGTGTGACAGGAAGGGAGAAAGGCGCTTTGAAGTATATTTCTGCTGGTTTCACAACTTTGATATCTAAGGCCATTGCTACATGTACTAGTTTATTTCATCTGTCTGCTGCTCGTCAGCAAACCAGTCCTCCTGGTCATACACACAGGAACCTAGATAACCTTTAGAATAATTTCAGCTGGTGTTTGTGGTGAGGATCAATGGCTCTCTCTTCATTGAACTGTTTCTATCAGCCGTGTTTGAAACTGTGTCTGATCGCCATGGGGCACCCAAGACATCTGTCATCGGCAGCTCAGAGACACACACGCATCATTTGATGTCTGGGTTAGTCTGTGTATAATAATAATAATAATCCTTGCGACACTCAAGACGTCTCGAAGCGCTTCACAGGAGTGAAGTGCAGTCGCTGTAATCCTTGCATTTTTTGATATGGCTCTTTTCACGTCTGCTAGACTGTGTCTCAAAGCGCTTCACAGAATATATTGTAAAGTGAATTAACTATATATTTTGTGGGAGAAATGCAGAAGCCAATTGTGCACAGCAGCGTCCCCACAAACAGTTGTGGGTTGAAAATGACCAATTTTGTTATTGTGTGTTTTTTTTGGACGGATTATTATTAGGCGTATTAGTGTGGAGTAAGGAAACTTGCCCGAGGTTTCGCCCTGACCTGACCTGCCTGGATTCAAAACACAGGTCTCACGTTTGTAAGGCGAGCGCTCTAACCACTGAGCTATAGGAACTCCACAGTGTATTTTGTGGGCAGCCAATTGCACACAGTGACATCCCATAAACAGTTATGGATTGAGACACCCAATTTTTTTTTAAAAAAAGAGATTATTACCCCTCAGAAAACGATCCGGTTCCTACTTACTGCTGCTTGTGTGTGTGTAGTAAGGAAACTTGCCTACAGTTTTGCCCTGCCTGGGAATCAATCCCAGGTCCTCTCGCTTGCGAGACAAGTGGTCTAACCACTGAGCTACAAGACTACACATCTCTTTCCTCCTCTCCCACACTCTGGAACTTTATCCCACAGTCCCTTCGCCTCGCTCCCTCCCTCTCCTCCTTCAAGGCCGGTCTTTGACTGTGCCTTCTGCTGCCTTCCCAACTCTCTCCTCCCCTCCCCCCTACCCTGCCCCTCTCCACTGTTCAGGTCCCGTTCTGACTGTTCAGTGCCATGGGACTTTCTCCCCACGTGAAAGCCGCTCTATAAATTTAATTTTGTTGTTGTTTCCTAATCACACACACAAAGATAAGTTTGCCTCAAGATAAAGACAATCCCAAACTCTATCCTCACAAGGCAACAACAACAACAAACTTGTCTCAGTGTGCTTAACATTGTCGGAGTCTGACTGACAGTTTCCAGTAAATAAATGCCGGGGCTAAAAGTTGCCTCAAACTGTGGCTGATATAGTGAATGGAGTGTGATAACTCAACTTGACATTTAGCATTAATGGGAACATTGTTGCACCAAACTTCACTCCCCCATTACCCCAGTCCTTGCCAGACTTCACCGAGAAGATCGACTTCAAGATCCTCACCCTCTGTTTTCAAATCCCTCCACTCCTCTGCACCCCCCCTACCTCTCTGACCTCCTCTCTCCTCAAACCAGCTCCCGTTGCCTTCGCTCCTCTGGGTCTGGCCTCCTCCATGTCCCCCCGAATCCTTCGCTCCACCCTCGGTGGCTGTGCCTTCAGCCACTACCCCCCAAGGCTCTGGAACTCCCTTCCTCACTCCCTTCGCCTCACCCCCTCTCTTCCCAGTTTCAGGTCCCAGCTGAAGACCTTTCTCTTTGACCGCGACTTTGGTCACCTTTCTCCCCCTGCCCCCCTGGCTCGGTCCCGGGATCTGCTATTGTGAAGCGCTCTGAGACGCCGCCCGGCGTGGAGGGCGCTATATAAATCAAAGTTGTTGTTGTTGTCCGAATTTGATCACTTAGTTTCCTCCCATGTTTTAATTATCAGCCTTTACAGAACTGACAATAATCTTTAACCTTCGTGCTGAAGTTCCTGTAGCTCAGTGGTTAGAGCGCTCGCCTTACAAACGTGAGACCTGTGTTCAAATCCAGGCAGATCAGGACGAAACCTTGGACAGGTTTCCTTACTCCACACACCTAATAATAATCCATCCAAAAAACTCACAACAACAAAATTGATCATTTCAATCCATGACTGTTTGTGGGGACGCTGCTGTGCGCAATTGGCTGCCACATTTTGCCCACAAAATAATAATAATACTAATCCTTGCATTTGATATAGCGCTTTTCACATCTTATCGACGTCTCAAAGCGCTTCACAGAATATACTGTAAAGTGGATTGACTGTATAAATATATATGGGTGAAACGCGGCAGCCAATTGCGTAGAGCAGTGTCCTCCACAAACAGTCGTGGATTGAAATGGTCAATTTTATCATTGTGTTTTTTTTTGAGGGTTTATTATTAGGCGTGTGTGTGGAGTAAGAAACTTGCCCAAGGTTTCGCCCTGACCTGCCTGGATTCGAACACAGGTCTCACGCTTGTAAGGCGAGTGCTCAATTCTATGCAAATAAGGCCAGTATCTGCTGAGGCTTTCTAACAGTGTAAACTAGCCCCTGATACAATATATATTCTGTGTGGAATGGAGAAGTGCAAGTAATATTTAATTAGAATTGTTCCAATTAGCTATTTGCACTAATACAGCGTTCCTGTTAGCATAACACACATGGAAATATGGCAGAGGAAACTGTGATATCCGTGTTTCCTCTCTGATAGCAGAGAATATTAATACTATCTGGAGTTGGGGGTGGTTTTAATGAGAATGCAAAGAATATCTTTGTGATAACGTAGTCTCTTTGCATTCGATATCCCCCAGAGAACAATTGTTCCCGTCTCTTCATTTCCACAGATACCGAACTCGGGAGTCAATTTATTTTACTCTGTTATTAATATGCCATTAAACCTTAGGCAGGTTTCGTTACCCCCCACACGCCACGGTTTGCCAGCAGTAAGTAGGAACCCAGTTGTTAGTTGATTGGCGGATCGCTTTTCGAGGGGTAATAATCTTCCTCCAAAAGAAAACAATAATAAATTGGTCACTCAATCCAACGACTGTTTGTGGGGACAATTGGCTGCCGCGTGTCACCCACAAAATGCACAGTCAATTCGCTTTACAGTATATTCTGCTAAGTGTTTTTGAGACATCTCGGAGACAAGATAAGGTGCTGTATCAAATACAAGGATTATTATGATTGTTATTATTATAGTTTTGGAAACTGCTAAAGTTCAACACAACCTCCCATAAAAATGATAATTAATGACACTTTAATAATAATCCTGGCATGTGTTACAGCACCTTATCACGTCAGGGGGACACCTCAAAGAGCTTCACAGGATACACTGTAAAGTGTAGTGACTTTATATTTTGCGGCAAAATGCGTGGCGCTGTTGTTTAATGGACGTTAATTGTTGTTAAATTTACTGGAACTCCTTTAACTCAGTGGTTAGAGCACTCGCCTTACAAGAGACCTGCGTTCGAATCCAGGCAGGTCAGGGCGAAAACCTGGGCAAGTTTCCTTACTCACACACAGGCTTAATAATAATACGTCCAAAATACCCCACAATAATTGGTCAATTAAATCCACGACTGTTTGTGGGGACACTGCTGTGCGCAATTGGCTGCCGCGTTTCACCCACAAATATACAGTCAAATCACTTGACAGTATATTCTGTGAAGCGCTTTGAGATGTCGATAAAACATGAAAAGCGTGATATCACATGCAAGGATTATTATTATTAATGTACAGTATCTGCTTCTCGCTGTAAAGTGCGATGGAATCAGGTGATGTGTATTACAACCAGAGAGTGAGAGAATGTGTGTGTGTGTTGAGCAGCAGTGCTTTCTGCTGGATTGGAAAAGCTTTCAGAGGCATTAACTCTGTTTAACACTGGCACAGAGAAGTGTTCAGCTGCTGACAGCTACAAATGAGTAACAAGGCAACCTGGCACTTTGTGCCAGTGAAATCAGTGACAATATAAAAAGCCCTTATTTCGGATGCGACATTTTGTTTCCTCCACTTTCCCATCGCCCTGCCTCACTGACTGCCATTTACCGGATCATTTAGAAGAACAAGCTGATTGTATAAAGGCCAGGAATGATTCACAATGTGGGTAAGCAGTTTACACAGGTTAGAGGCAAAGCTTATGCCTGGATTACAGCAAATCATCATCATCATAATAATACTAACCCTTGCATTTGATACAGCACCATAAGTTTCCTTACTCCACACACACGCACCTAATAATAATCCCTCCAAATCAAAATCCACACTAGTATAATTGGTCATTTTCAATCCACGACTGTTTGTGGGGACGCTGCTGTGTGCAGTTGGCTGCCGCGTTTCGCCCACAAATATACAGTCAATTCACTTTACAGTATATTCTGTGAATCGCTTTGAGACGTCGATAAGTTGTGAAAAGTGCTGTATCAAGTGCAAGGATTATTATATTATTGTTATTATTATATCATGACTTTGAGATGTCTCAAAGCACTTTGCAGAATATACTGCAAATAAAATATATTTTGTGGGCAAAACATGACAGCCAATTGCGCACTCAAGCAGTAGTGGATTGAGTGACCAAAAGTAATGTTATTATTTTTATTTTTTTTAAGGATTATTACACTCGGAAAAGTGATTCGCCAATCGATTAGTAACTGGGTTCCTGCTTACCACTGGGTAAACATGAGGCATGTGGAGTAAGCAAGCTTGTCTAAGATTTCATCCCACCAGGGAATCGAACCTGGGTCCTCTCGCTTGCGAGGTGAGTGCTAACCATTGAGCTATGGAAGCAATATTAAGCAAAGGAAATTTTTATTTTCACAGAATCATGCAATTTTATGGCACAAAAGGAGGCCATTTGGCCCATCTAGTCTGTGCCGACACTTTGAAAAGAGCAACTCAATCCCATTGCCCAGCTCTCTCCCCATAACCTAACAGACCTGTTAACACAATAAGAATTAGGAGCAGGAGTAGGCCAATCAGCCCTTCGAGCCTGCTCCGCCATTCAATAAGATCGTGGCTGATCTTCTCACCTAACTCTGATTACCCGCCCTATCCCCATATCCCCTAATCCCTCTACTTTTCAAAAATCTATCAGTCTCAGCTAGGTTCCGGCGATATATCGATATATCAGTTATATCGATACAATTTTTCATATCGATATGCCGATATCGGAATTTTAAATATATCGATATATCAAAAAATGCGATCTAAAAAAATGTATCGGTATATCGTTTTCGGCGATATATCGGTATTATTGGTATAATGCGAACTTTTCCAGTTTACCTTGTCACCAGCATTGCAACCTTCTGGGCCTAGAGCACAGAATGCGTGTGCACACCGGAATGCACGTGTACCCCGAAACACTGAACTAAAAGACCTAGAATGCTCATCTCTATACACATTGCACAGACCAAGGTGTCACCGTCAAACCGCCATATTGTGCAGTACTCAAATACAATATACAGGTATACAAGGGGTGGGGGGAGAGGGGGAGAGAGAGGAGGAGGAGGAGAGAGGGGGGAAGAGGGTGGGGAGAGAGAGAGACAGGGGGAGAGGGAGGGAGAGGGTGGGGAGAGAGAGAGAGGGAGGTGGGGGGAGAAAGAGGGAATGTGATAATATACGGTATATATAACGGACGGACGGACGGAGAGACACGGATGGAGAGACACAGACGGAGAGACACAGACGGAGAGAGAGAGACGGAGAGAGAGAGAGAGATGGAGAGAGAGAGTGTGAGAGACACACACAGAGAGAGATATTTACCTCCTGAGGAGATAGGGCAACACCTGAGCCAGATCCCCCTCCCCCTCCCTCCCTCTCTACCCTGTCACACTCTCTCCCTCCCTCTCTCCCCTGTCCCTCTCTCTCTCTGTCCCTCTCTCCCCAATCTCTGTCTCTGTCTCTCTCTCTCCTATCCCTCTCTCTCCCCTGTCACACACTCTCTCGGCGCGTCGAGGACCAACCAAAATGGCGACCTCGAACAATCGGTGGCGACACTTTGTGGGGGAGATGAGCATTCCAGGTCTTTTAGTTCGGTGCCCCGAATGCGGGCGCGCCCCCGAATATGCGCACACCCCCGAATGCGCACACGCCCCCAAATGCGCGCGCACCCCCAAATTCGCGCCCTGAATGCGCACGCGCCTCCGAAAGAGCGCGCATGTGTAGTATAAAAGCCCCGGAAATTTTGATACATCAGTATATATCGATACGAGCACACCGATATATCGATATCGGAAATTTTCCATATCGACGGACCCTAGTCTCAGCCTTGAAAATGTTCAAGGACTGAGCATCTACAACCTTCTGGCATAGTGAATTCAGTACCCTCTGAGTGAAGAAATGTTTCCTCAACTCTGTTCTAAAAGGCTGACCCTTCATTTTAAGACTGTGACCCCTGGTTATAGATTCTCCTACCAGGGGAAACAGTCCCTCAGTGTCTACTTTATCCAGCCCTTTAAGAATCTTATATGTTTCAATAAGATCCCCCCTAATTCTTTTGTACTCTTAGAGAGTACAGCCCTAGTTTATTCAACCTATCCTCATAGGTCAGTCCCCTCATCCCAGGAACTAACCTAGTGAATCTACGCTGTACCCCCTCTAAGGCAAATATGTCCTTTTATAAATAAGGAGACCAAAACTGCACACAATACTCTAGGTGCGGTCTCACCAAGGCCCTATACAGTAGCAGCAAGACTTCCCTATTCTTGTACTCTAAACCTTTTGAAATGAACGCTAGCATGCCGTTCGCCTTCTTAGTTTCTTGCTGCACCTGCAAACTAACTTTTTGCGATTGGTGTACAAGGACACCCAAATCCCTTTGAACACTAACACTATCTAACTTCTCCCCCTCTAGAAAATAATCTCTTCTTTTATTCTTGCTACCTAGGTGAATAATTTCACACTTGCTAGCATTGAATTCCATCTGCCACCTACTTGCCCACTCCCCTAGCCTATCTGTATCTTGTTGCAATCTTTTTGCATCATCCTCAGAGCTCACTCTGCCACCTAGTTTAGCAGTGTCATCCGCGAATTTAGACACATTACTTTCAATGTCCTCGTCCAGATCATTGATGTGAATAGTAAATAGCTGAGGCCAAAGCACTGATCCTTGTGGCACTCCACTAGTTACATCCTGCCAATTTGAGAATGATCAATTTATCGCTACTCTCTGTTTTCTATCCGATAGCCACTCTTCTATCTATGTTAATATTTTCCCGTTAATCCCGTGGGCCTTAATCTTGAGTAACAGCCTTTTGTGTGGCACCTTGTCAAATGCCTTCCTAAAATCCAAATATACCACATCTACTGGTTCTCCCCTATCCAACCTGCTGGATACATCCTCAAAAAATTCTAAAAGATTAGTCAAGCATGAATTCCCTTTTGTAAAGCCATGTTTACTCTGCCTAATCTTTTTATGGTCTTCAAGGTATCCCATAACTACGTGTTTTATTAAGGACTCAAGAATTTTCCCTACAACTGACGTCAGACTAACTGGTCTATAGTTTCCCATATTATCTCTCCCACCCTTCTTAAAAAGTGGAGTTACCTGTTCTCCCTAAATAAAGATCTAATTCTCTTTAATATATATTAAATATATATTAAAAAGAGCAGTGGTCCCCAAACCGATCCCTGGGGGACGCCACTGCACACTTCCCTCCAGTCTGGAAAACAGCCGCTCACCACAACTCACTGCTTTCTGTCTCGCAGCCAGTTGTGGATCCACGCTGCCACTGTCCCTTTAACGCCGTGGGCCTCTACTTTCCTAATAAGCCTCTCATGCTGCACTTTGTCAAATGCCTTTTGAAAGTCCATGTAAACTGCGTTACCCTCGTCCATCCATTCCATTACCTCATCGAAAAATTCTATCAGATTTGTAAGGCAAGATTTGCCTTTAACAAATCCATGCTGGCTGTCCTTTATTGGCCTATATCTTTCTAAGTGAAGTTCTATCTTGTCCCTGATTATAGACTCTAGATGTTTGCTCACTTCTGACGTTAGACTGACTGGCCTGTAGTTTCCAGGTTTGTCCTTCTGTCCCTTTTTATACAGGGCAGTAACATTAGCAACCTTCCAGTCCTCTGGCACCACCCCTGTGTCCAAGGAAGATTGAAAGATTGTGGCCAGAGTCTCTGTTATTTGCTCTCGTACTTCCCTTAGTAACCTAGGATGCATCCCATCTGGACCGGGTGACTTATCTACCTTGAGTGCCATCAACCATTTTAGTACTTTCTCTCTGTTTATACTAATCCTATCCATTTCTTTTACCCTCTCCTCCAATACTGTAGCAATGGCTGCATCCTCTTCTCTTGTAAAGACAGAGGCAAAGTACTGTCAGTACATCAGCCATGCCCTCTGCCTCCACAATAAGATTTCCTCTTTGGCCCCTAATTGGCCCCATCCTATCCTTGACCAATCTTCTATTCTTAATATGTTTGTAAAATACCCTAGAGTTCCCTTTAATGTTACCTGCTAATTGTTTCTCATGCATTCTTTTTGCCTCTCTAATTTCCTTTTTCAGTTCTCTCCTATACTTCCTATATTCTGCTTGGTTGACCTCTTTATCTTGGGCCTGACACTTGCCATAAGCCTCCTTTTTTTGCTTTATTTTAACCACAATTGCCCTCGTCATCCAGGGAGGTTTGGATGCCCTACATTTTATTTTTGTTGGAATGTTTTTGACCTGTGCCCAAACTATCTCTTCCTTGAAGACTGCCCATTGCTTGTTAGCTGTTTTACCTACCAATCTTTCTTTCTAGTCCACCTCGGCTTCTTCCCGTTTTAACTCACTGAAATTAGCCTTCTTCCAGTTGAGTGTCTTCACCTATGAGTGTTCCTTATCCCTTTCCATAATTACTCTGAATCTAATGATATTGTGATCGCTATTTCCTAGGTACTCACCTACAGAAGCCTGTTGTACTTGCCCCACCTCATTCCCCCAAACTAGATCCAGCACTGCTTCCTTCCTTGTTGGACTGGAAACATACTGATCAAGAAAGTTGTCCTTTAAACATTTCAGGAATTCTTCTCTCTTTACACTACTATTCTGCCAGTCGATGTTGGGATAATTAAAGTCTCCCATTATCACTGCTCTATTGGCTTTGCATCTTTCCGAAATCCGCTTGCAGATCTGCGCTTCTATCTCCTTCCCACTATTTGGTGGTCTATAGTATAGCCCTAATAGTGTAACTGCTCTTTTTTTATTCCTTATCTCTAACCAGATAGATTTGGTTTTTTGGCCTTCTTCCATCTCGCTCCTTTCTAAGGCTGTAACTGAGTCTTTAACTACTATTGCCCCCCCACTCCTCCTTTTCTCCCTTCTCTTTCCCTCCTGAATACATTGTAGCCAGGAATGTTCAGTTCTTATTCCTGCCCTTGTTTGAGCCAGGTCTCCGTTACTGCTACCACATCATACCCCCTTACAGCAACTAGAGCCTGCAGCTCACCAATTTTATTTGTCAAACTCCGTGCATTTGCATACATGCACTCCAAGACAGAATTTACCTGCTCTGTACTTTACTCCTGTCCTACCCCTCCCCTTGTCCCCTGTCTTACCCCTCCCTTATCTGAACTACTGTTTGCATTCCCATCCCCCCTCAAAATTAGTTTAAACCCCCGCCTACAGCATTAGACAATCTCCCTGCAAGGACATTGGTCCCAGCTTTGTTCAGATGTAACCCATCTATCTTGTCCAGGTTCCACCTGCCCCAGAACCGGTCCCAATGATCCGGGAACCCGAAGCCTTCCTTGCTACACCACTTCTGCAGCCAAGCATTCACGTGCCTTATCCTACTGTTTTGAAATTCACCTGCTCGAGGCACCGGGAGTAATTCAGAGATCACCAATGATTGAAAGCTGGATCAAACTGCTGGCTTCTGTCAGAGGCTGAAACCATTATATATTAATTGCTTTGGGAGAGGATATTGGGAACAGGCTGATTACTTTAAGCAGTGTAGTCATGCAATACCTAGTTAATAATAATCCTTCAATTTGATATAGTGCCTTTCATGTCTTCTAGACGTCTCAAAGCGCTTCACAGAATATACTGTAAAGTGAATTGACTGTATATTTTGTGGGCAAATTAACTAATTTGTATTATTGTAGTTTTTTTTGGAGGGATTGTTATTCGACATGTTAGTGTGTGGAGTAAGGAAAGTTGCCCAAGGTTTCGCCCTGACATGACCTGCCTGGATTCGAACACAGATCTCATGCTTGTAAGGCAAGTGCTCTAACCACTGAGCTACAGGAGCTCCTTCCCTCGCCTTCTTCAAGGCCCATCTCTAGGCCCTTGTATTCAACAGCGCTTTTGGGTCACCCTCCTACCCCCACACCCTCCCTCAGCTCGGGTCCAAATCCCTGACTGTCCAATGCCTTGGGACGTCCTCCCGCCATGAAAGACAAGTGTTGTGTAAATGTCAGTGTTGTAATTGTGACACCTACAAATACAAAACTGAAACTTAAAGTCAAACAATACAATTATGAAGCTTATGGGGATTTTGTTTGAGGTATTTTACAGGAAATATGACTGTAACAAAATATCTTGTGTCACCGTACAATATTTGCATTTTTTCTGATGAGCAGAAAGATTAATCAGAACCATTCAGAAAGCCTCGATTACTTGTATTACATTACTAAGTGAATGTGGACTCCTGTTGCTCAGTGGTTAGAGTACTCGCCTTGCGAGCGAGAGACCTGGGTTCGAATCCAGGCAGGTCAGGGGTGAATCCTTGGGCAAGTTTTCTTACTCCACACACATACCTAATAATAATCCCTTCAAAAAATACACAACAATAAAAAACAATTGGTCATTTCAATCCACGACTGTTTGTGGGGACGCTGCTGTGCATAATTGGCTACTGCATTTTGCCCACAAATATACAGTCAATTCACTTCACAGTATATTCTGTGAAGCGCTTTGAGACGTCGATAAGATGTGAAAAGCGCTATATCAAATGCAACTATTATTATTATTATTTATTATTATAAGGGAGCGAGGGGAAGGGACCGAGTGATGGAGTTCCAAAAAGGTTAGTTAGGATGGAGAGGTTGAAAGCAGTTGTGAATAAGATAATACATTCCTTCACCGAAGATGCAAATCTCTCTTAAAAAAAAACTAAAACTAGAACAGTTACCACAGTTATACATATTCCTATAATTCTGGAGCGTAACAATGATGGAATACTAGTGGAGTCCCTGAGGCTCAGTGGTTAGAGCATTTGTTTGTTAAGTGGGAGGACCTGGGTTTGAATCCTGGGCAGCGCCAAACTTCAGGCAAGTTTCTTTATGGTTTGTGATAAAGTTCCCAGTTCTTTGCTGCTAAACCTCTGATATAAAACTACAGTAACATGTGTCACACAATGCAGACTCACTGAAATAATGTGATATGCCACGAATGAATGATTATAAATGAATGATTTATAAAAGGTTATTAAAATTGTATGGCCCTTTGATCCTTGCATAGTGCCTTATCATGTCATTGAGATGGCACAAAGCGCTTCACAGGATATACTGTAAAGTGAATTGACTGTATGGTTCATGGGCGAAATGCGTCAACCAATCGCACACAGCAGCGTCCCCCACAATCAGTCCTGTGAGTGAGTGATCATATTATTACTATTTTTATTTATTGAGATTCACTGGGATGATTCATCAAAGCTTTTCAATAGAGAATTTAATTGAAGGATCAGTTTTCTGTTTGCTCTGTGTGTTGTGGATAACAAATTTGATGATGTGGGAAACAGCTGTGAGAATTCCTTTGAGAATTCCTACCCATGCACTTCGAAATACCTGGAGTATATTTAAACGATGCTGTGTTTAAAAGTGCATTTTTATCTTGAAGGGAAAGTGATCCACCAATTGATTAACAACTGGGTTCCTATTTACTGCAGTCAGTGTAAGCAGAGGAGAGTGTGTGGAGGAAGGAAATTTGCCTAACTTTTCACCCTCCCCAGGAATCGAACCCAGGTCCTCTCGCTGAGCGTGGCAAGCAAAATAATAATAATAATAATCTTTACATTTGATATAGTGCTTTTCACGTCTTCTAGATGCTCCAAACGCTTCACAGAATATACTGTAAAGTGAATTGATTGTACATTTGAGGGCGAAATGCAGTGGCCAGTTGCGCACAACACCAACAACAACTTTGATTTATATAGCGCCCTCCATGCCGGATGGCGTCTCGGAGCGCTTCAATAGCGGATCCCGGGACCGAGCCAGGGGTAGAAAGTTGACCAAAGGCACGGTTGAAGAGAAAGATCTTTAGCTGTGGCCTGAAACTGGGAAGAGAGGGGGCGAGGCGAGGGGAGTGAGAAAGGGAATTCCAGAGCCTCGGGCGTGGTGGCTGAAGGCACGGCCGCCGAGGGTGGAGCGGAGGATTCGGGGGGACATGGAGGAGGCCAGACCCAGAGGAGCGGAGGCAGCGGGTGCTGGTTTGGGGGGAGAGGAGATCAGAGAGATAGTGGGGTGCAGAGGAGTGGTGGGACTTGAAAACAAGGATGAGGATCTTGAAGTCGATCCTCTCAGGGACAGGGAGCCAGTGAAGTCTGGCAAGGACTGGGGTAATGGGGAAGCGAAGCTTGGAGCGGGTGAATATGCGAGCGGCAGAGTTTTGAATTAGCTGGATTTTGTGGATTGTGGTGGAGGGGAGACCGGCGAGGAGGGCGTTGGAATAGTCCAGCCGAGAGATGACAAAGGCTTGGACCAGGGTTTCAGCGGCTTTTGGGGTGAGGTATTGCCGGAGACGGGCGATCCGTGGGAGGTGGTAGAAGGTGGAGCTGGTGAGGGACCGGATGTGGGGGAGGAAGTACAGTTGGGGGTCGAACCTGACGCCACGGTTGTGCACAGGTTCGGAGAGTTTTAGGGGCCAGGCCGGGAAGATGGAGGAGGTGAGAGCCGTGCGATTGGAGACGTTGACGAGAGCCAAAGAGTATGGCCTCCATCTTGTATATCCTGTAAAGCGCTTTGAGATTGCGCAGCAGAGAACACAAGCCACAGTCATCAAAGTGGATGGATTGTGGGAGACGCAGTGAAAGATTACAACAATTGAATGATTGCCCAAATCCTTTAAAAATGTGTGTGTCATTTACAGAGTCCGGTAGAGCAGTGGTCAGCGCGCAGCGCAAGCGAGAAGATCTGAGTTCAATTCCACTCACGCCTCTTCAGTTTACCTCATAATAAGTAGGAACCCGGTTGTTAGTCGATTGATGGATCACTTTTCTGGGGGTAATAATCCCTTAAAAAAAAATGTAGTCACTCAGACCACGACTGCTTGTGGGACACTGCTGTGCACAATTGCCTGCTATGTTTCTCTCACAAAATATGTAATCAATTCACTTTACAATATATTCTGCGAAGCGCTTTGAGACGTCTCAATGACGTTATCAAATGTCAAGATTAATATTATTATCTCCTAAGCAATGGGCTATTTTTAGGTGCAGCATGTGTCCAGTACAAATTGTGCCCTTTCACAAAATCTGCGCTGTAACAAATGCAAGGATTATTATTGTAGGATTATTATTGTTGGATTATCCTTCCGCGATCTTTAGCCTTTGATGTGTTTTTCTTCCGTTTTTAGTTCTGATGCAACCCATTTCACAACAACGTAAGAACCAGGGCTCACAGGACAACAAGTTCCCCTATTTCAGACAGAAAATGTAAATCAGCCAGTAATAGATTCCATATCTTAGTGCCTGTTAACCCTTCACCTGCACATGTGTCCCACACCCAACATAATCTTTTCGACAGGACCTGGAATCCAACCCACTACAGCTCCTGTTAACCCTGCAGCCAAAGCACGCACGCACGCACGCACGCACGCACGCACGCACGCACTCACTCACTCACTCACTCACTCACTCACTCACTCACTCACTCACTCACTCACTCACTCACTCACTCACTCACTCACTCACTCACTCACTCACTCACTCACTCACTCACTCACTCACTCAGAAGGTGGTCCTAGCTGGACAAGCAGCGGGAAATTATCACGTTGTTGTCTCAAAGCTCTTTGCAGCACATTCTATAAAGTGAAGTGACTATTGGGGATGGGGTGGGGTGAGGGGGCTGCGATTGAAGTCTCAAATTCTTGGTATGTTTTTCTAAAGTTATGTTAGGATTTCCTTCACTCTCTCTCTCTCCTCCCTTTCCTCCCTTCTTCACCTGAAGCTCTGGAGTCCTGAAACCGGGGCTTGGATTCCCGGCGAAACCAGTGGAAAACTTGTAACAACGTCATCTTTAACCACAGATAAAAACTTGAGAGATTAAAAACAGAGCTGAGATCAGGCATTCTCTGAGACGCTACGTCAGTTTAGTCATTCATTGGGCAATCCTGATGGTTGAACAGATAATAATAATAATCCTTGCATTTGAATCAGCGCCTTGTTAGGTCTTGAATATTAATATACTGTAAAGTGTAGTGACTGTATGTTTTGTAAGCAAAACGCAGCAACCAATTGCACACAACAGGAGTAGATTAAGGGACCAATTTTTTTTTGAGGCATTATTATCCCCTGATAAGCGATCCACCAATCGATTTAAAAAAACAGGTTCTGCTTGGTAAACAGAGGCGTGTGGAGTAAGGAAAATTTGCTTGGGGTTTTATCCTGCCCAGGAATCAAACCCGGGTCCTTTTGTTTGCTGTAACTACCACGCTACAGGTCTCCGCATTGTACACATAGATTGAAGTTGTTCAACAGGAGTGAATGACACCACACAATTTATCTGACGCCTGAGACTTGTTAGCCTCTCCTTCTCAACAGTACCAAGAAGTGAAATTATAATAATCTTTGCACTCGATAGAGCGCCTCAACACATCTTTGAAACACCATGAAACTTTTCGCAGAATAAGCTTGTGAAATGGTGTGACTGTGTGTGTTTTGTGGGTTAAAAATAGATTGTTTGCCGTCCATTTCCAATTGCCTTTTGCAGCGTAATGATTTTTTTTTACAATTAAAAAAAAATGTACTGAGAGAGGAAGTTAATGCTATGAAATCACATGATTTTGGAAACAAAAAAGTAAGTAATTCCTCACAACATCTCTCTCTCCGGCTCAGAAATCTGTGAATTTATAATTAAAAACCCGGCTGGTGGGGCTGGGAACTACTACTAATAATAATCCTTGAATTTGATCGAGCGCTTTTCACGTCTTCTAGACTGTGCCTCAATGCACTTCACAGAATATACTGTGAAGTGAATTGACCGTATATTTGTGGGCAAAACACGGCAGCCAATTACGCACAGCAGCGTCCCCCATAAACAGTCATGGAGTGAAAATGATAATTTTTTATTATTGTGTTTTTTGGGGGCACGGATTATTATTAGACATGCGTGGGGAGTAAGGAAACTTGCCCAAGGTTTCTCCTTGACCTGCCTGGATTCGAACACTGGTCTCACGCTTGTAAGGAGAGTGCACTGTGGAACTCCACCCCGCAGCCCCTCCGCCTCGCTTCCCCCCTTTGCTCCTTCAAGGCCGGTTTCAAGACCTGCCTTTTCGACCGCGCCTTCGGCTGCCCCACTAACTCTTCCCCCTCTCCCACTCTCCTTCCCCTTCCTCCTACTTCAACGCCACCCCACCCCCCCCACCCCCACCACAGACCTGTAAAGGAAACATCTTGTTCCAGACACAGTCATGGACTGAGAGGCTAAGCTGGCTTCAGCAAGCCCTGTCATGTGTTTTGTCTTACACATGATTTAACACGACTTTATTGTGTAACTGTGCCTGGATCTCAGATAAAAATAGAGGAGTAATCAGGATTATAATCATATAACGTTTAGAGCATTTGCCTCGCAAACAGGAAGACATTGGTTTGATTCCCGGGCAGGTGGAACAAAGCTTTAGGCAAATTTACTTGCTCCACACGCATCTCTGTTTACCTTGCAGTAATTCATAATGATAATCTTGCTTTTCACATCTTGTCGGCGTCTCAAAGCACTTCACAGAATCCACTATAAAGTGAATCAATTGTATATTTGTGGGCGAAAAGCAGTAGCCAATTGCGCACAGCAGCATCCCCACAATAAAACAATATATGTATATTTTAAGAAGTGTCAATCCAAGACTATTTGTGGGGAAGCTACTATTTGTGGGGAGGCGTGTGGAGTAAAGAAATTTGTCCAAAGTTTTGTGATCTTGCCCCCACTACTTTTCCGAACTGCTGTCCCTCTATGAACCTCCCCGCCCCCTCCGTTTAGGGGCTCCGGCCTGCTCCATGTCCCCCACCCGACCCGCCCTACCATCGGCGGTCGGCTTTCAGCCTCTCTGCCCCCACACTCTGGAACTCCATCCCACAGTCCCTTCACCTCGCTCCCTCCCTCACCTCCTTCAAGGCCGGTCTCAAGACCCTCCTCTTCGACGTACCTTCTGTTGCCCTCCCAACTCTCTCCTTCCCCTCTCAACTCTCTCCCTCCGCTCCTAGCTCCCTCCCGCCACTCCTCCTTACCCTGCCCCTCTCCCTTGCTCGGGTCCTGACCTGACTGTTCAGTGCCTTGGGACATCCTCCCGATGTGAAAGGCGCTCTATAAATACACTTTTGTTATTGTTGTTGCCCTGCCCAGGAATCGTTCCCAACTGCTCTCACTTTATAACTCCAGAACTTTACAATTCAGTTCTTATCCTTATTGTTGGTAACAACATCAAGTGTTTGGGGAGATGTCAGCGTTGGAGACCAGTGATGTCAGGGCCTGAAATATAGTTGTTCCAGTTTCAGTATCAAGTCCTGGGTATACAGGTCCCTCTGGTCAGCCACACCTTTTCCTGACACACAGTAAATATAGCTCCTTCCACTGCAATAATAACGTACTTTACACCCAACCTTAGAGCAGCACTGCTTACTGCCATACAGAGTTCCTGTAGCTCAGTGGTTGGAGCACTCGCCTCGCAAGTGAAAGGACCTGGGTTTGATTCCCGGTCAGGGCAAAATGTTGGGCAAGTTTCCTTACTCCACACGCCTGATAATAATCCCTCCAAAAAACCCACAATAATAAAATTGGTAATTTCAATCCATGACTGTTTGTGGGGATGCTGCTGTGCGCAATTGGCTGCTGCGTTTCGCCCACAAACATACAACAACAACTTCGATTTATATAGCGCCTTCCACGTCGGATGGCATCTCAGAGCGCTTTGAAATACAGTCAATTCACTTTACAGTATATTCTGTGAAGTGCTTCAAGACATCGATAAGATGTGAAAAGCCCTATATCAAATGCAAGGATCATTATTATTGATAGTAACTAATATTAACACTATTAACACTCAATCCACGACTGTTTGTGGGACGTCCTCTCGACATGGAAGGCGCTCTATAAGTGTTAATTTGTTGTTGTTGTTGTACTATGAGTTGGTGTGAGGTTTGAGGAGCAAACTGTGGAAAAACATTGAATTCGTCTGAAGGCTTGTGGCTGTGGAGAAACTCATACATCAGCTCCTCTACACAACATTTCCCTTCTAAATCCATTCATTCTGTTCTTAAAGACATCCCTTTAGTGTTTAGTGAGAAGATATGTAGAGTGGAGAGGGAGAAAGTCTTTCCTTCGGCATGTGAGTTAGGGCAGCAACCACAGAATTAAGATAATTGCCAAAAGAACCAGAGGGGAGACCAGACAAGGAGAAATATTTTTAATGCAAAGAGTTGTTATGTTGTGGAATGCACTGCCTGAAAGGTTAAGGGAAGGTTCCGTAATAGCTTTCAAAAGGGAATTGGCTAGGAAAATGTGCGGGGTAAGAACGGGGGGAGTGGGGGCTAGTTGGGGCAAGAGTGGTGGGAGTGAGGCTAGTTGGGGTAAGAGCGGGGGACTGGGGGCTGGTTGGGGTTCAAGCTGGGGGAGTGGGGGCTAGTTGGGGTAAGAGCGGGGGAGTGTGCGGCTAATTAGTAGATCTCTCAAAGAGAGGGCACAGACATGATGGGCTGAATCGCCTCGTGTGCTATAAGAACATAATAATAATTCTAATAATCCTTGCATTTGATATGGTGCCTTATCACGTCATCTAGACACCATTAATTCAGTGAGACCAGACGTTGAGCTGTCTCAAAGCGCTTCACAGAATATACAGACTGTAAAGTGAATGGACTGTATATTTTTGGCCGAAACACCAATGTCACAGCACAGCAGCGTTCCCACAAACAGGCATGGATTGAAATGAACAATTTATTATTGTGTTTTTTTGGAGGGATTATTATTAGGCGTGTGTGTATGGAGTAAGGAAACTTGCCCAAGGTTTGGCCCTGACCTGCCTGGAATCGAATCCAGGTCTCTTGCTTTCAGCTAACCACTGAGCTACAGGAGCTCCACAAAATAAGAATTTGCTGGACAAAAGAAGACCAAGGTATCTATCTAGTTGACTTTCCCACCATCCTGTCATTGGCTGGGCACGCCATGTCCCAAACCAGTCACTGTATCCCCAGATATTATTTTCCAGCAGAAATCTATCCCATTTGCTCTTAAAACAAACCACACTTTCTACTTCCACTGCCTGCTTTGGGATCCGCATGGTTGCTGCCTCGCTGACTGAGCTCGTGTTCCTATTATTGCATTCTGCGGTTTGATTATTTGTGGATGTTCAGAATGATATGGTGCAATCTTGTTTTAGAAAATGGAAAGCTTAAAAAAAGGTGAACTCAGGAATGTTGTTAGTCCTGTAAAAATCCAAGGCGTATTATTATTATAATTATTATTATAAAGGACAGGGGAATACTTACCCTCCCTGTTTTCTCGAACCTATTGTCGACCCATGTCACTTCTTTAATTGTTTCCACTCCTTTTCTCTCCTGAATATCTCTCACTTGGGTACATTTCCTGAAGCGCAGATTATTTTCTGAGGCTGTCTCCTAAACATTCGACCAAACAGAAAATTAATGAAGCGCATTTAATAATAATCCTGGCATTTGATGCAGCGCCTTACCATGTCCTTGAGGCGCCTCAAGGCGCTTCACAGGATATACTGTAAAGTGAATTGACTGTATATTTTGTGAGAGAAACAGCCAATTGTGCACAGCAGCGTCCCCAAGGGTTTATTACCCACTGGAAAGCAATCCGCTGATCGACTGATAATCAGGTTTACCTAATTTACTGCTACGTAAACAGAGGGTGTGTGTGTGTGCAATAAGAAAACTTGCCTCAAGTTTCGCCCTGGCCGGGAATCAAACCCGGGTCCCTTTGCTTGCGAGGCGAGGGTTCTAACACATTGAGCTACAGGTCTGCACCAGTCCTATAAATGCAAGTTGTTGCGGTTGTTGTTGTTTATTTTCTGGGGTGATCCCCAAATCATTGGAACCAAACCCACAAAACAAGTCCAGAGTTTGTTCAAACAAAACACAAAACTCCCCTGCAGAGGCTGGAAATCTGTAACACAAACAAGAAATGGCTGGGAACACTCAGCAAGTCAGTTCAGGTCAGGCTAGGCCAGGCCAGGCTAGGCAGCATCTCTGGAGAGAGGGAAAGTGAGTCAACGTTTTGGGTCCAAGTTCCTTCGTCAGAAACTGCTGAATGTTCCCAGTGAATTCTGGTTTTGTTGCAGCATTTTGTTTGTCTGCCAACTCCGTGCCCACCTCTCCTCCCACTCCCTTTTCGAACCCCTCCAGTCCGGTTTCCGCCCTGCCCACAGTACAGAGACTGCGCTTGTGAAAGTCACAAACGACGTTCTCTCTATCTGTGACCAGGGCTCCCTCTGCCACCTTATCCTCCTGGACCTGTCCGCTGTGTTCGACACAGTCGACCACACCATCCTCCTCCACCGCCTGTCCTCCGTCATCCACCTCAGTGGGACCGCACTCGCCTGGTTCGAGTCCTACCTCACAAACCGCCAGCAGTACATCTCCACAAATGGCTTTTCCTCCCGATCTCACCCGGTTACCTGTGGGGTACCCCAGGGATCCATCCTTGGCCCCCTCCTCTTCCTCATCTATATGCTCCCTCCTGGGGATGTCATCTGCAGACATGGGGCACACTTCCACATGTATGCGGATGACACCCAACTCTATTTCTCCGCTTCACTTTGCGACCCCCAGTCCCCTGATGTTCTGTCAGCCTGTCTGTCAAACATCAGGAGCTGGATGAGTGCAAATTTCTTGCAGCCAAATGTTGACAAGATGGAAGCCATACTCTTTGGCTCTTGTCAACGTCTCCATTCGCACGGCTCTCACCTCCTCCACCTTCCCGGCCTGGCCCCTAAAACTCTCCGAACCTGAGTGCAACCTTGGCGTCAGGTTCAACCCCCAACTGTCCTTCCTCCCCCACATCTGGTCCCTCACCAGCACCGCCTTTTTCCAGCTCCGACGGATCGCCTGTCTCCGGCAATATCTCACCCCAAAAGCCGCTGAAATACTGGTCCAAGCCTTTGGCACCTCTCGGCTGGACTATTGCAATGCCCTCCTCGCCGGTCTCTCCTCCTCCACAATCCACAGAGTGCAGTTCATTCAGAATTCTGTTGCCCGTATTCTCATCCGCACCAAATTTCAGTCCCCCATCACCCCAGTCCTTGCCAGACTTCACTGGCTCCCTGTCCCAGAGAGGATTGACTTTAAGATCCTCACCCTTGTCTTCAAATCCCTCCACTCCTCTACACCCCCCCCTACCTCTCTGACCTCCTCTCTCCTCAAACCAGTAACCGTTGCCTTCGCTCCTTTGGGTCTGGCCTCCTTCATGTCCCCCCCAAATCCTCCGCTCCACCCTCGGTGGCCGTGCCTTCAGTCACTACGCCCCACGGCTCTGGAACTCCCTTCCTCACTCCCTTTGCCTCGCCCCCTCTTTTCTCAGTTTCAGGTCCCAGCTGAAGACCTTTCTCTTCGACCGCGCCTTTGATCACCTTTCTCCCCCTGCCCCTGGCTCGGTCCCGGCATCCTCTATTGTGAAGCGCTCTGAGACGCAGTCTGGCGTGGAGGGCGCTATATAAATCAAAGTTGTTGTTGTTATTGTAAGATAGTTGGCAAAGGTTGGGGTTACCAGACAGACCTGCATTCAGCAGTGAGTGACTGCAAGACCTTTGTCCTACTGTCATTCAGATAGTTACAGATTTCCCTGGAGGTTTCTATCATACTCGGGCACCTCCCTGTTAACAAGCGAACAAGAGGCTCAGGTTTCCACTTGGTGCAGAAACAATCCCCTCAGAGGTTATTGTAAAATATTAATAATCATAATAATCTTTGCATTTTGATATAGCAGCTTTTCACGTCTTCTAGACTGTCCCAAAGCGCTTTGCAGAATATACTGTAAAGTGAATTGACTGTATATATTTGTGGACAGAATGTGGCAGCCGATTGCGCACAGCAGCGTCCCCCAAACAGTCGTGGATTTAAAGACGTTAAAAGATATGTCACAGGTTCCCCATTTCCTCCCCATCGCCCCCAAAAATATCTGTTTGGTTTGCTCTCTACCGTGAACTTTTTTGTTGCTTTAGAGAGAGAGAGAGAGGGAGGGAGAGAGGGAGCGAGCGCGGTTGAGACTTGAATAGAAAACGTGCCTTGGCATATTCACTGTAAGAAGTGCAAAGGTATGTTTCGGTTGGTTACACAATCGCAAACTAAATACACAAACAGTCTCGTTATCCCTCGCACTGGAGTAATCAGTGAACCAGAATAACCTGCAGGACTGCTACAGAGAACACCCACACTCGCTCGCTCGCTCGCTCGCCTGCCCACCCACCCACTGCTGTTGCCTTCAGCCTTTCATCAGATACAACAGGACAAGGCTGTTGCTCAATGTACAGGATCCTAGTGAAAACATCGTCTCCTTGTAAGTAAACTCTTCCCCCTCCCTCTCCCCATTCCGCCTCCCCCCACCCCCACCAGCAACACATATGTCTTGCCCAATAAATAGTACATCCCACATAGCCCCACACTGCGTACCTCGGGTACACTGTTCTGGTAAGTGCACATTTAGTCCTGTACATTACATCATGCTGAATTTGAATGGAATTTGAATTCCATCCCGCAGTCCCTCCGCCTCGCACCCCCGCCCTGGCCTCCTTCAAGTCTTGCACCTCAAGACCCTCCTCTTTGACAGTCCCAAATCACCCCCTTTTCCTCCCTCCACACTCCCCGTCCCCGACCCCAGCTCGGGTCCGAAACAGTGACTGTCCAGTGCCTTGGGATGTCCTCCTGACGTGAAACAAGTATAGTTGTGTTGTTGTTGGTGTAACACAGTGATTAGAGGGCTTGCCCCGCAACCGAGAGGACCGGGGTTCGATTCCTGGGTAAGACAAAAAGCGATCGGCCAATCGACCAACAACCGGGTTCCTGCTTATTACTGGGTAAACAGTATGCGAGGAGTTAGGAAACTTGCCTAGGATTTTGCCTGGGAATCCAACCCAGGTCCTCTCGCTTGCGAGGTGAGCACTCTAACCACTGAGCTGCAGGACTCCACATTCTTGAAATAAATATTGACAACAAGTCAGATTAAAGTCTGGTCCAACTTGTGTGAGGTTTGCTGTTGACTGTGTTTCCCTTTTCTGGTAAGCAAGTCTGTACCCTGTGAACACGCCTTCACTCTAAACTCCTTACTCTGTCATCGCATTTTAAGCGTAAGGACGCACTTCCTCTCTCTCTGTTCCCTTTTTCACAGTTTTTTTCTCTCTATCTCCGCTGAGTACTTAATTAGCATTTTTTTAAAAAAAAGAAAACCCCCTCAATCTTAGCCGTTTGTGGAGTTTCTCTGAAGAATTTGCAAATCGTTTAAAAAACACACCCATTCAGGGGGCAAATCTTGCCAGTGTCTGATCTGCAGCAGCAGTCTATGTTAAGTACCAGGAAAGCTCAAGTTACAGACAGCATTACGCTTTATTGCTTTGTTACAGTGTTTAGCTAAAGCGCTTACTAACACCATGAAGTAAGCTAGAAATCATCAAATTCTGATTTTTTTTACAAGCAAATCTTTACAGTACATTAGACACACTGTACATCTCACACTGTACACACGCTGTACATCTCAGGAATCAGTTTTTACTGTATATTCTTTGAAGCATTTGAGACGTCTCAATGGCGTGATTAGGTGCTACATAAAATAATAATAATTAATAATCCTTACATTTGATAAAGCATCGATGAGACGTCTCAAAGTGCTTCACGGAATACACTGTAAAGTGGATCGATTGTCCATTATGTGAGCAAAAACATGGCAGCCGATTGTGCACAGCAGCGTCCCCGCAAACAGCCGTGGATTAAAAAAAATTAGAATTAGGAGCAGGAGTAGCCATTCGGCCCCTCGGGCCTGCCCTGCCATTTGATAAGATCATGGCTGATCTTCTGACCTAACTCTAATTACCTGCCCTATCCCCATATCCTCTAATCCCTCTATTTTAAAAAAATCTATCAGTCTCAGCCTGGAAAATGTTCAAGGACTGAGCATCTATAGCTTTCTGGGGTAGTGAATTCCATAAATTCACTACCCTCTGAGTGAAGAAATGTTTCCTCAACTCTGTTCTAAAAGGCTGACCCTTAATCTTAAGACTGTGACCCCTGGTTATAGATTCTCCTACCAGGGGAAACAGTCCCTCAGTGTCTACTTTATCCAGCCCTTTAAGAATCTTATATGTTTCAATAAGATCTCCCCTAATTCTTCTGTACTCCAGAGAATACAGCCCTAGTTTATTCAACCTATCCTCATACATCAGACCCTCATCCCAGAAACTAACCTAGTGAATCTACGCTGCACCAGCTCTAAGGCAAGTATGTCCTTTATTAAATAAGGAGACCAAAACTGCACACAATACTCTAGGTGCGGTCTCACGAATGCCCCATACACACTGATTGAAGTGATCGTTTTACATTGATGTGATTCGTGTGCCACAGATCAGCAAATTATGATTTTTAATGTAAAGAAGTCCAGCCTATTAAATGGGTTGGTCTGAGGAGGGGGAGCCCTAAACAAAACAGAAATAGATTGAAACTCCATAGATTATCAGCCGCAGAAATTAATCTGTTGTCTGTACTTGTTCTGTACAATCAGCCACAGATTTGGACTTGATAAGGCTGTGAGTGTGTGGGGGTGGAATGTGATGTGGTGCTATGATAGGTCACTCAGTCTTTACATGAAGCAAAGCAAAAGCAGCTGGTTGGCAACAATTCACCTTTTCCCCTCAGGCACAAGTCAGCTTTCTTTCTGTTGTGAAACACAGTGGATCGGATCGAGAGCTCGTGAATGGCAGGGTCTTAAAAGAGTTATCAAACTTTGCGTTCCTTTGCGAGGCAGCAGCAGAACTATTTCTCCTTACGCAACCTGCCTGATCCAACAAGACTGATTCTCCTTTACAGAACTACAAGAAGTGCCCTGGTTACTGACTGACTGACTGACCACAGCCATGAGTACAGAGGAGTGGAGAATTGGGAAGGTAATGGAATTTGCTTTGTGAATTGGGTGTGTTTAATTCATGTAATAGAATGTGTGTTATTAATCTCATGTGCCAGGTGTGTGTGTGTGTCAATGTAATTGCTGTGTTTGTTTTATTAATAGATTGTGTGTATTATTACTGTGTGTGTGTTGTTAATGTAATGTGTGTTATTGATGTCGTGTGTGTGTGTTTTATTAATGTCATGTGTGTGTAATCAATAATGTGTGTGTGTTATTAATATAATGTGTGTGTGTTATTAATATAATGTGTGTTTCTTTTATTAATGTCATGTGTGTGTGATTCACTACTGTGATGTAATGTGTGCATGTGTGTGTTACTAATGTAATATGCTGTGTGTGTGGTTTTAATGTAAGTTTCACTAATCTAATGTGTGTGTGATTAATGTAATGTGCTGTGTGTGTGTGCGTTTGTTCTATTATTATTTAAACGTCTTGCAGGAATAAAGCATTTGCATTGCTTTTACATTTACATTATTCTGAGGGTAAGATTATTATTATTATTATTTTATTTATATGTGGCATCAGACATGGGGAAATAGACCCTATCTCTCATAGCCATCAGTGCTGGGCATCAGTCTAGCTCAGTTGTTAGAACTCTCACCTTGGGATGTGAAAGGCGCTCTATAAATGTAGTTTTGTTGTGTTTCACAGTTGAGTGTGACACTTCATTATAGAGGCAGGATTGCGCTCTACCTGGGATGATATGTAAAACAAAATAATAATAATAATAATCCTTGCATTTGATATGGCACTTTTCACGACTTATCTAGACTGTGTCTCAAAGCGCTTCATAGAATATACTGTAAAGTGAATTGACTATATATTTATGGGCGAAAAGCGGCAACCAGTTGCACGCAGGAATGTCCCCACAAAGAGTCGTGGGTTGAAAATGAACAATTTTACTATTGTTTTAGGAAAGTGAGCTGGCGGGTCTGTCGGATTGCAGAGGTAACAGAGATTGGGTGGGGTAGGGAAGGGATTGCAGGTAAGCATGAGGGTCTTGTTGGTTTTGAAAGTGTGTATTGGGGAGGGAAGGGACTGGAGTGCTGAAGGTGTGGCATCCTGTAACTCAGTGGTTAGAGCACTCGCTTACAAGCATGAGACCAGTGTTTGAATCCGGGCAGGTCAGGGCGAAACTTGGGCAAGTTTCCTAACCCCACACACACACACCTAATAATAATCCCTCCAAAAATAACCACAATAATAAAATTGGTCATTTCAATCCACGACTGTTTGTGGGGACGCTGCTGTGCGCAATTGGCTGCCACATTTCGCCCACAAATATACAGTCAATTCACTTTACAGTATATTCTGTCAAGTGCTTTGAGACGTCTAGAAAATGTGAAAAGCGCTACATCAAATGCAAGGATTATTATTATTATTAATAACTAACTAACTGACTGACTGACTGACTGACTGGGAGGGTGGTCTGAGCTGGACAAGCAGCGAGAAAGCTTCCCCAGACAGTGATATCAATGACCAAGCTTTTGTGTGGGTTTAGCTGGTTAGATTCCAGCAGTTACCTCAACACACTCTGGGCTCCCCCCTCCCCTCCGCCCCTCCACCCCAAGCCTTGGCTCTTGCCAACATGTGCCGAATACTCTCTTGAATGAGGTAAACAGGATGTGTCCTGTCCCTCCAGGGAGAGAGAGAGAGTATAGCAATCGTACTAGTAATCCTTGCATTTGATAAAGCGCTTTTCACATCTTATCGATGTCGCAAAGCGCTTCACAGAACATACTGTAAAGTGAATTGACTGTATATTTGTGGGCGAAACCCGGCAGCCAATTGCGCACAGCAGCGTCCCCACAAACAGTCGTGGATTGAAATGACCAATTTTATTATTTGGGGTTTTTATTGGACGGATTATTATTAGGCGCGTGTGTCTGGAGTAAGGGAACTTGCCCAAGGTTTCGCCCTGACCTGCCTGGATTTGAACACAGGTCTCACGTTTGTAAGGCGAGTGCTCTAACCACAGAGCTACAGGACTCTACAGTTAGTTAGTTAGTTAGTTGGTTGGTTGGTTGGTTGGTTGGTTGGTGGGGTTGGTGGGGTTGGTGGGGTTGGTGGGGTTGGTTGGTTGGTGCGTGCCAGCGTGCTTTGGCTGCAGGGTAAACACAGCTGTAGTGGGAGGATTCCCTGCCTCCAGCTCCTGCCTGGCTGGACTGTGCTGCCATCAGCAGTGTCCCGGGGCACTGTTGTATTGTATCCTTGAAGGAGGTACAATGAGGAAATAGCCTTGAGTTTCCTGGCAGTGGATGAAAATCTTACCATAAGATGTCTATAAAGTCCTGTGAGTTTATACTACTTTACATAATTAAAGGGGAATAAAAAGCATTCCTGAAACACAACAGTAAAATCCTTTCATTTGATACTTGGAAAATCTCAGTTTGCCTCCACCCTCTCCACCACCTCACCTACCACTTGCCCTGACTCCAAAGTTGTCTTTCCCCTCAATCATCTCCACTACTGCAGTAATAATAATAATAATAATAAGAAGAAGAAGAATCCTTGAATTTGATATTGAGGTTTTTCACATCTTCTAGACGTCTCAAAGCGCTTCACAGAATAGACTGTAAAGTGAATTGACTGTATATTTGTGGGCGAAACGTGGCAGCCAATTGCCCACAGCAGCGTCCCCACAAACAGCTGTGGATTGAATTGACCAATTTTTATTATTGTGGTTTTTTGGGGATGGATTATTATTAGCGTCTGTGTGGAGTAAGGAAACATGCCCAAGGTTTTGCCCTGATCTGCCTAGATTCGAACACAGGTCTCATGCTTGTAAAGTGAGTGCTCTAACCACTGAGCTATATTATTATATGTATATTGTCTGTGTTGTGTTTCAGGCTGAACGCACCAACATGAGTTCCCTCAGTCTGCCTGGAAACATAAGGCGCGGTGGCTCGGACACGAACCTCAACCTGACAGTGATGGACGGATTGTTGGACTTTCAGAGGGAGAGGCCCAGCGCAGAGCAACTCAAGCAAAAGGTCCTGAAGATCACGGAGCAGCTGAGGATCGAGCAGGTCGTGAGAGACGACAACGTGGCAGAGTACCTCAAACTGGTCAACAACGCGGACAAGCAACAGTCCAGGCGCATCAAGCAGGTCTTTGAGAAGAAGAACCAGAAGTCGGCCCACACCATCACCCAATTGCAGAAGAAACTCGAGCACTACCACAAGAAGCTAAAGGACGCGGAGCAGAATGGCCCCAAGACCTCCAAGGAGTCGCTGAGGGACAGTCCTCACGGGGCGAGGGACATTAACAGCAACTCCCGGCCAGGTTCCTCTGGGGCAGGGATCTTGGAGGCGGGGAGAGGGGTGCCGGGTGTCACTCTGACGCCTCCCACCTACGTCTTCACCAAGTCCCGGGAGTTCGCCAACCTCATTCGCAACAAGTTTGGGAGCGCGGACAACATCTCCCACTTGAAGACCTCGCTGGATGACTTTCGGAGGGACGGCGGTGGGTCCAGGGCGTTAAGCGGCAGTGCCACGCTGGTGTCCAAGGACAAGTACCTGAGCGACGAGGACGATGACTGCTCCAACGCCAGCGCCTCCGGGGACAGTATCGGCAACTCGGATTTCGGGCTTGCGGCCATGGGAAGCCCCAAGTCCAGCTCGCTCGAGAGGGAGCAGGGAAAGCTGTCCGTCATATTTGAGGAACTCAAAGAGATTAAGGATGCACAGAACCAGCTGTCAGACGATATCGAGAATCTGAAAGTACAATTCAAGCGGGATTACGCCCTGATTACTCAGACTTTGCAAGAGGAACGTTACAGGTAACCGTTTGTGCAGTAAGGGATTTGACATCTGGGGGTTTCCCTTGCCCCTTACTTGAAGATTATTCTCCTGAAATTTCAGATCATGAATAATCCTTGCATTCGACACAGAGCCTTATCATGTCCATTGTCAGATCTCAAAGCGCTTCACAGATAAAGTGAATCGACTGTGGGCGGAACGCGGCAGCCAATCGTGCACAGTCGTGGATTGAGTGACCAAATTATTATTTTTTTTGGAGAAATTGTTACCCCTGGAAATACAATCTGCCGATCAACCGACAACCGGGTTCCTTCTGACTGCTGGGGCCTCACCCAGACATCACCATCATTGACAAAGCCATCTCGGATCACCACTTCATCTCTCTTAACAATCCATAACCCATTCCCCCTACTCAATCCTCTACCACCACCTACCGCCCCAGGAAAAAAAATCTCCTTCCTCTCCCTCTCTGCTGCCCTTGAGTCATCTAAAGTCCTACCCCGACCTACCATCTTCGCTCTCTTTGCTCCATAAATCCTTCTCCTCCATCCTCAACTCCCTTGCACCCCTCATCTCCCGAACCATCTCTTACTCTTGTAAATCCTCCTGGTACACCAGCCATCTCCAAACCCTCAAGGCACAGTGTGAGCTGCCAAACGTGCCTGGACCAAATCCAAACCAACGGTCATCGGCAGATTTGGTTGGATCACACTAAGACCTACCGCTCAGACCTAGCCTCTGCCAAGTCCTCCTATTACTCCAAGTTATTCTTGGAGGCCAAGGACAACCCCAAACTCCACTTCTCCACAACAAATCGTCTTCTCCGCCCACCCTCCCACACCTCTCCCATCCTATCCTCCAACTCCGACTGCGAGGAGATGCTGGACTTCCACGAATCTAAAATTGAGGAGATCCGTTCAGCCACCTTTCCCCTGTCCACCACTACCTCCCCACTACCTTCCGCCCAGGATCCACCCCACTCCCACCCCCCCTCCCACCCCCCACTACATACCTTTGACCCCATTTCTCCCCCCGACCTCTTGGCTCTCATCCAAAAAATGAAACCCACCACCTACTCCCTCGACCCCTCCCCACCTCTCTAATCATCTCCTAGCCCCCCCCCCCCCCATTCTAACTGACATCACCAACGTCTCCCTATCCACTGGCACTGTTCCTAGCCCCCTAGAAACAGCCGTCATCACCCCCATCCTAAAAACCTTCCTTGGACCTATCCCTACTCTCCAGCTATCACTCCATCTCCAACCTCCCAATCCTTTCAAAGGCCCTAGAACGAGTCGTTGCTTCCCAGCTTCACTTCTTTCTCTCTCGACATTCCCTCCTCAAACCCCTCCAATCAGGCTTCCATGCTGCCCACAGCACAGAGACAGCCCTGGTCAAAATCTCTAATGACATTCTAAACATCTGTGATCAGTTCTCTCTCTGCCTCCTTGACCTCCTCGATCTCTCTACCGCCTTCGACACTGTCGACCACTCCATCCTCCTACATCCTCTCCTCCCCTCCATCCTCCTACACCACCCCTCCTCCCCTCCATCCTCCTACACCACCTCTCCTCCCCTCCATCCTCCTACACCACCTCTCCTCCCAGCTCATTTGCACCCCGTCCCTGACCCCAGCTCAGGTTGGGACAGTCCAGCTCCTGGTGTGAAAGGCGCAACACAAATGTAATTTTGTTGTTGTTGTTATTGTAAACAGGAGCATGTGGAGTAAGGAAACTTGCCTAAAAATAATTACAATCCTTGCATTTGATTTAGTGTTTTTAACATCTGGACATCTCAAAGCGCTTCACAGAATATACAGTACTGTAAAGTGAATTGACTGTATATTTGTGGGCGAAACGCGGCAACCAATTGCACACAGCAGCGACCCCACAAACAGTCGTGGATTGAAATGACCAATTTTATTTATTATTGTGTTGTTGGAAGGGAAGGATTGGGAATTATTGGGAGGGATTATTATGCCTATGGTTTTGCCCTGCCTGGAAATTGAAACCAGGTCCTCTTGCTTGCGAAACGAGCGCTCCAACCACACTAATTACTTCGCATTACTAGACATTACTATACAAACGTAGGCTGTTGATCCTCAAAAAAACTCTTTCCTGTTTAAAAAGAAGAGGGACCGAACACCACTGTTTCTGAAAGCTTCGTGACACACATGAGTAATTAACATGGTTTATATTACCAAGGATTATTTAAAATATATAATTAAAGTTGCTGCACCTTTTGCACATGAACGCTGAAACTCTGAGGTGCGGTAACCGGGAGGAAAGAAAGATCAAAACTTTCCGGAATAATGAGAAGGTAGCAAAGTACTGAATGGTGTAATTCAAAGCGACTTTGCGTGGGTGGTAATGGCACCCGATTTGAAGATGCAAGACATTGATATTGATTCGCTGTCACGCTGCACTCACATTGGCTTTGGGCTGTCAATGCAATTAGGAATGATAGTGAGTAGGGCCACACCCTTTGGAAAATTGTCGTCTTGGCTCACCATCGAAAGGCTGTCTTTCGATGACTAACTGTCTGTTTATCTCTCTCCTTTAGGCGTTCACCTTGATTTTGGCAACAGCAATCTGTGTTTTGCGACTGTGTTGTGCTTAACTTGAAGAAATTCCCCCAAACTTTAATAATAATAATCCTTGCATTTGGTGTAGTGCTTTTCACATCTTCTAGACTGTGCCTCAAAGCGCTTCACAGAATATACTGTAAAGTGAATTGACTGTATATTTTGTGGGCGAAATGTGGCAGCCAATTGCGCACAGCAGTGAAAATTACCAATTTTTTAATTATTGTTTTTCTTTTGGAGGGATTATTATTAGGCGTATACGTGGAGTAAAGAAACTTGCCCAAGGTTTTGCCCAGACCTGCCTGGATTTGAACACAGGTCTCACGCTTTGTAAGGCGAGTGCTCTAACCACTGAGCTGCAGGAGCTCCACACAACAACAATAACAACAAAATGACTCTTGTATAGTGCCTTTCACATCAGGAGAGAGAGAGGGAGAGCGAGGAATGAACATTTTTGTGCTTTTAGGATAATCTATTTGGTTTTTATCCTACTGTTAATTGATTTTATTTATCCAGGAACAGGAGTAGACCATTCAGCCCCTCGAGCACATTCCACCATTTTATAAAATCGTGGCGAGAGGTCCTGGGTTCGATTCCCGGGCGAGACAGGGCGAAACCTTAGGCAGGTTTCCTTAAGCACATGCCCCTGTTTAATTTTGTAATTGCAATTTTAATTTGTAAGTGTAATTTTGTTGTTGTCGTTTACCTAGCAGTAAATAGGAACCTGGGTTGTTAGTCGATCGGTGGATCACTTTCTGGGTTAAATGATCCTCCAAGCAGGGTGGAGGGAAAGAGGGGGTATTCGGGGTGACCAATGGGCCCGTTGAAGAGGAGGGTTGTGGGCTGGTTGCTAGGGGGTTAGGAGGTCGCAGAGGTAGGGTTGGGCGGGGCCATGGAGGACTTTGAAGGGCCACAAAAATACAGTCAATTCACTTTATAGTATATCCTGTGAAGCTCTGTGAGAGGTCTCGAAGACGCTATATCAAAGGCGCAAAATCAAATGCAAATATTATTATTTTCTGGGGAATTATTAACTGGATTTCCCTGGGGGATATTTCCTTGTCTTAACCTTTTCACGATCTCTGTCACAATGGATGTTAAACTGTTTGATCTGCAATGAATAATTTAGTGGCAACCAATATTTTGGGAGAAAAATTTATCTGAATCCCAAATTGATTCAATTTCTGAAATAATACTGTCCCCCCTCCTGTCTACCCCTCACCAGTAAATGTAATTACAAAGAACTCTTAATATGAATTCCCTGCTTCCATTATGACACGGAAATTGAATCATAAGAACAAAAGCGTAGGGCATAATTGAACAAGAAATATTAGGTCTTTTGAGTCAATAAAACACTTTCCTTTTCATACCGAGCTTGGCTTCGCTTTTTGCCTACAAATATACGGTCAATTCACTTTACAGTATATTCTCTGAGGCACTTTGAAATGCCCAGTAGACGTGATAAGGTGCCATATTAAATGCAAGGATTATTATTCTGTTAGATCATGGCTGATCTGTACTTCAGCTCCAAGAAAAATGATGGTGTGGGATGGGAAGCGCTTTGAGGCGTCTCAATGACACGATAAGGTACTATAGACTCCTCACACCCCTTCGCAGTATATCCTGTATATTTGTGGGCAAAACGTGGCAGCCAATTGCACACAGCAGTGTCTCACATACAGTCATGGATCGAAATGACCAATTTATTATTTGTTTTTTTGAGGAATTGTTATCAGGTGAGTGGAATAAGGAAACACCAAGGTTTCGCCCAACATGGAATTCAATGAACCCTGGTCTCTCACTTGTAAGGCAATTGCTCTAAACACCGAGCTGCAGGATTCCACTGCTGTGTGCAATTTGCTGCTGCGTTTTGCCCACAAAATTAGTGTTTTCACCCACAAAATACACAGTCACTACAGTCTAATAATAATAATAATAATCCTTGCATTTTGATCTAGAGCTTTTCACATCTTCTGGACGTCTCAAAGCGCTTCACAGAATACACTGTAAAGTGAATTGACTGTATATTTGTGGGTGAAACGTGGCAGCCAATTGTGCACAGCAGCGTCCCCACAAACAGTCGTGGCTTGAAATGACCAATTTATTATTGTGGGTTTTTTTGGAGGGATTTTTTTTTACAGTATATTCTGTGATGCGTTTTGAGATGTCTCGAAGACGTGATAAAGTGCCATATCAAATGCAGTGATGATGATTTATTATTATGTGTCTGACTTATTGTATTAATAGTTTCCTGTGGCATTCCTGCCCTGTAAGGAATTATTTTGCATCAGTATAAATTACTTGGATGAGAGAGCGGAGTTACCAGGCTGTGGATGTGGCACCTCACCTCTTTATTATTTATTGGATCAACTGGACAAAGTAAAATTATGATGAGTGTATTCCCAGCACGCATGCTTCCTTACTAAAGCCCCTCACGCAATTATTAGGATTATTATTATTATTTTTTAATTTCCAAGCAATTAATAATAATAATCCTTCCATTTGATATAGTGCTGTTCACATCTTATCGGCGTCTCAAAGCGCTTCACAGAATATACTGTAAAGTGAATTGACTGTATATATTTGTGCGCGAAACACGGCAGCCAATTACGCACAGCAGCGTCCCCCACAAACAGTCGTGGATTGAAAATGACCAATTTTAGTATTGTGTTGTTTTTTGGATGGATTATTAATACGTACGCTGTACATACACTTTTGGATTATTGGTCACTATATTCACTGTGAGTGGTGAGTGGTGCACAATGCAATGTGCTCTTACACCACTAGATGGTGATTTACTAAAGGTTATCAGTTTAAAGTTGAACAAATCGCAAACCACATTTGTTTTGAAGTGCATTTCCCTCAAGTAAAGGTATTTTTTCCCTAATTCAAAACCCACGATATTTTGATTTAAAAAAATTAGGCGGCACCTCAACCTTATCGTAACCTGTCATGTAGTCGTTAGAGTGCTAGCCTCCAAATGAGAGGTCCCGGGTTTGATTCCTGCTGGTCAGGGCGAAACCTTAGACAAGTTTCCCGCCTCCACCCTTCTGTTTTTAACCAGCAGTAAATGGGAACCCGGTTGTTAGTCAATTGGCGGATCACTTTTCTGGGGGTAATGATCCCTTAAAGTGAACTGAACCATTTTTTAAAATTTGGTCATTTCAATCCACGACTATTTGTGGGGACACTGATCTGCACGATTGGCTGCCGCGTTTCACCCACAAAACATACAGCCACAACACTTTACAGTATATTCTATGAAACGTTTTGAGCTGCCTCAGCAGTGTGCGAAGGCATTACATCAAATACAAGGATTATGATTAATTACTTCCCCTCGTTGGAGAAACTATAACTAGTTTTAAGATTAGGGGTCAGCCTTTTCGCACTGAGTTGAGGAAAAACTTCTTTACTCAGAGGAGGGTAGTGAATTTATGGAATTCTCTACCCCAAAAGGCTGTAGATGCTCAGACCTTGAACATATTCAAGACTGAAATTGATAGATTGTTATGGATAAAGGGATTAAAGGGATATGGGGATAAGGCGGGGCAGGCGGAGTTAGATTAGAAAATGAGCCATGATTTTATTGAATGGAGGGGCAGGCTCGAGGGACTGAATGGCCTACTCCTGTCTTTTGTTCTTATGTTCCTACGTTCTTCTTCCTATTCTATTTTCAGATCCAAGCATTTGGAAGATCAGCTGAATGACCTGACGGAACTTCACCAGCACGAGACAATCGACCTGAAGCAGGAACTCGCCAGCATTGAGGAGAAAGTGGCTTATCAATCCCTAGAGAGAGCTCGGGACATACAAGTACGTGCTTTAAAGTGGATGAATTTATTCATAACTACATATTATTATTATTGTATACTTAGCTCAGTGGTTAGAGCAGTCGTCTTCCAAGCATGAGACCTGTGTTTCAAATCCAGGCGGGTCTGGGTGAAACCTTTGGCGTGTTTCCTTACTCCATACATACGCACGCCTAATAATAATAATAATATTAATCCCTCTAAAAAAACCTTTAATAATGTGTTCACACAATTCATGACTATTTGTGGGGACGCTGCTGTGCGCAATTCACTGCCACAAATACACAGTCAATTTACTTTACAGTATATTCTATGAAGCGCTTTGAGACGTCTAGAAGAAGTGAAAAGCGCTACATCAAATGCAAGGATTATTATCATGTTATTTCAAATATATTTACAAATAAATATATATTTTCCAAAGAAAATAGGTCACCATCTTACTAGCCAGGCTATTTTGGAATGAAATCAGGAGGCAGATTTTTCACCCAAAGGACTAGTGGGAATCTGGAACTCTCCCCACTTAAAAACAATTGGATGCCACATTTCACCTGCAAAAGAATAATAATAATAATACTAATCCTTGCATTTGATACAGCGCTGTTCACATCTTATCAAACAGTCGTGGATGGAAAATGACCCATTTTTATTAGTGTGTTTTTTTGGGATGGATTATAGAGAGGGCATAGAGAGCACTATTTCCAAGTTTGCAGATGATACAAAGTTAGGGAGGGTAGTAAATAGTGAGGAGGACTGTAACCAACTGCAAGCAGACATACACAGATTGGTGGAATGGGCTGACATGTGGCAGATGGATTTTAATGTGGATAAGTGTGAGGTGATATACTTAGGTAGGAAAAATGATGGGAGGCAATATAGACTTGGTAGCTCAATCTTAAGAGGGATGAACGTACAGAGAGATCTGGGTGTTCAAGTAAGTGAATCATTAAAGGCAGCAGGGCAAGTAGATAAGGCAGTAAAAAAGGCATTTGGTTACTGAGCTTTATTAGTAGGGGCATAGAGTATAAGAGTAGGGAGGTTATGGTTAATCTATACAAAACACTGGTTAGGCCTCAACTGGAGTACTGTGTCCAGTTCTGGGCACCTTACTTCAGGAAGGACATTAAGGCACTGGAAAGGGTGCAGAGGAGATTCATGAGAATGATACCAGGAATGGGGAACCTTAGCTATGAGGACGGGCTGGAGAAGTTAGGACTTTTCCCATTAGAGCAGAGAAGGTTAGGCGGGGACCTGATAGAGGTCTTCAAGATCATGAAAGGTTTCGACAGGCTAGATAGGGAAAAGCTGTTTCCGCTGGTAGGTGTGTCTGTGACCCGTGGTCAGTCACAGCCTTAAGATATCTACCAAAAGAAGCAGAGGGAAGGTTAGAAGAAATTTTTTTACTCAGCGAGTTGTTCGAATTTGGAATGATCTGCCTGAAAAGGGTAGTGAGGTCCGATTCGATAGCAGCTTTTAAGAGAGAACTAGATAGGTATCTGGGGAAGATGTGTTTGCAGGGTTATGGGGAGAAAGCTGGTGATTGGGGTTAATGAAAGTGACTTGCTGGTCAAAGAGCCGGCACAGACTCGATGGGCCGAATGGCCTCCTTCTGTGCCGTAACATTGTATGGTTCTACAATTATTATTAAGTGTGTGTGTGTGGAGTAAGGAAACGTGCCCAAGGTTTCGCCCTGACCTGCCTGGATTCGAACACAGATCTCACACTTGAAAGACGAGTGCTCTAACCACGAGAGATACAGGATATCCAAAACATACCGTCACTATACTTTACAGTATATTATGGCAAGGTGTATCAAAGATGTGATAAGGCACTGTATCAAAAGCAAGGATTATTATTACTAGTATTTAAGGATATCGAACTCAGCACCAACACTTTCAGTTCCTTTTCTCAGGGCCCAGCTGCCGTGTTAGAAACAGCTGGCACTGGTTTTATGGCGAGGTCTCCACAAGCTTACCACTGCTTCCTCCTACGCAGGATTGCAGTATGGCTGAGAAGAGAGAGAGAGAAGGGATTTTCCACCCACCACTGGGGAACTAATTGTTTGTTTCAAACAAAATAAGAATTGACGAGCATTTAAATATATATAAATATCTATATGGAGTTCCTGTAGCTCAGTGGTTAGAGCACTCACCTGACAGGTCAGGGCGAAACCTTGGGTAAGTGTCCTTACTCCACACACACACACTCTCTCTCTCTCTCACTCTCTCTCTGAGCTGAGGACAGTGGTGGGAAGGGAAGGGGGGGATCAGGAGTCTTGAGGCGAGACTTGAAGGAGGCCAGGGAGGTGGGGGGGGTGAGGCGGAGGGACTGCCGGATGGAGTTTCAGAGGTTGACAGCAGAGTGGCCGGGAGACATGGAGCACTTATAAAGTTCCTTTCCGGTTGGGAGGACGTCCCAAAGCGCTGAACAGTCAAATCGGGACCCGAGCGGGGTGGGGGAGGGGTAGGGGGAAGGGGAAGGAGAGTGGGAGAGGGGGAAGAGTTAGTGGGGCAGCTGAAGGCGCGGTTAAATAGGAAGGTCTTGAGACCGGCCTTGAAGGAGGAAAGGGAGGAAGCGAGGTGGAGGGGCTGTGAGATGGAGTTCCACAGTGTGGGGGCAGAGAGGCTGAAAGCCCGGCCGCCGATGGTTGGGCGGTTAGGGCGGTGGACGTGGAGCAGGAGGGGACGGGCAGTCTGATAGGGAGACTATAGGTCAGAGAGATAGGTGGGGGCAAGGCCATGAATGGCCTTGAAAGTGAGAACAAGGATCTTGAATTCGATCCTCTGGGTGATGGAGAGCCAGTGGAGACGGGCGAGGGTGGGAGTGATGTGATCATGAAGCCTGGTGCGGGAGAGTACACGGGCTGCAGAATTCTGAATGATCTGCAGCCTGTGAAGGGAAGAGCTGGGGAGGCAGAGAGGAGAGAGTTCCCGTAGTCGAGCCTGGAAGTGATAAAGGCATGGATGAGAGTTTCGGCAACGTGGGGGGTGAGGTAGTGGCGGAGTCTGGCAATATTGTGGAGGTGATGGAAGGCAATATTGCGGAGGTGATTTGAACGCAGAGGTGCAGAGGCGCAGACATGAGCCAATCAGGAGGGCTTTTGTTCTGTTGAAGTTGAGTTGTAGGAAATTTGCCCTCGTCCAGGACTCAATGTCGGTAGGGCAGGTTGGTAAAAGGATAGTAGGTCACGGAAATAGAGTGGGGTGAGGTTGTGGAGGGCTTTAAATGTGAGGACCAGTTTCTTGAATTGGATCAAGCAGGAGGAGAGGGGAGTAGGGAGAAAGAAGCTTCACTTCTTGGCTCTTAGTCAGAAGTTTCTTTCGTTCTTACAATCCCATCTTGCGTGCCAGATTGTCAAACCTCTGCTGGCTGCTGACTTTGTGTTTGTGTGTTGTGTTTGTGAATTGTGTGTTGTGCTGTTGTTGTGTGTTATGTTTGGATATCCTTCTGACGTGAAAGGCGCTATGCTAGTGTAATTTTGTTGTCATTGTTGTTGTGTTTGTGCGTTGTGTTGTGGTACAGGAAGCCCTAGAATCGTGTCAGACTCGGATCGCCACCCTGGAGCTCCACCACCAGCAGCAGCAAGTGGTGCAGATCGAACACGCCAACGCCAAGGTCCTCTTGGCCAAGTGCATCAACGTCCTGCTGGCCGTGATGACCGTCATCCTGGTGTGTGTGTCCACCGTGGCCAAGTTCAGCATCCCCCTGCTGAGGAGCCGCTTCCACATCCTGTGTACAGTGTGCTCGGTGATGCTCATCTTCCTCTTTTGGAAGAAATGGGACGACATCCAATGTCTTGTTGAGCACATCCTGGTGTCCAGGTGATTCCAATCACTCTGTCTCTCTCTCTCTCTCTCTCTGTACATTTTTATCCTATTTAACCAGTCTTTTGTAAAAAATGAATGCTATTCTTCCAGAAATAAAAATCTGGCAGAAGATATTCAGTGACACAAAAAGGTTATATCTTCAGCTCCACACACATATATATATATATATATATATGTGACCGATATCAAAAGGACAGCAATTTACCGATATCTCCATAGACATTCATTTGGTTGGAAGACACACTCCTGGTTTTATTGTTACGTCGGCCACTGAAATAGCTCCTCGGAGAAATAATAATACTAATAATGGTAGTAATAATAATGATAATAATTTAGTCACTCAAACCACAGTTGTTTGTGGGGACACTGCTGTGCGCAATCGGCTGTTGCTTTTCGCCCGCAAAATACACAGGTGCTACACTTTACAGTATATTCTGTGAAGTGTTTGGAGATGTCTCAAAGATGTGATAAAACACCATATGAAATGCAATCATGATTATGATGATGATGATTCTTATTATTATGATGTGTCTCTTTTATTGTATTAATATTTGCCTTTGGCATTCCCAGCCCTATAAGGAATTTCTTGCATATGCGTTAATTATTTGGACGAGAGAGTGGGGTAACCAGTCTGTGGATGTGGTACCTCATCTCTTCATTATTTATTGGATCGAGTAAAAGTATGGTGAGTGTATTTGCAGCAGGCGCGGCTGTTTACTAACACTCCTCACACTATGACCTGGATTGCTGCCTAAACCTGATATTCACCATTGGGTTTGGACCTTGAGAGCTTCAGGATGGCTGGCACATCACAAGCCGTGCTGTAGAGGTGACTCCCACCATCCTGAAGGCTGATGTCTCATCTCCCAGACGACTGACGAAGAAACTGCGAGACTTAGGGCCCCAGCTGCTGGAAGGTGTTACTTGCAGTCCAGATACATGAACAAATGTGAACAAATAATAGTAATCCCTCCAAAAAAAAACCTAGAATAAATCGGTCATTTCAATCCACAGCTGTTTGTGGGGACACTGCTGTGCGCAATGAATTGGTTGTTGCGTTTCGCCCCCAAAAGATATATATTCAATTCACTTTACAGTATATTCTGTGAAGCGCTTTGAGACGTCTAGAAGATCAAATGCTAGTATTATTATTATTATTATTAATTACATCCAGGGCTTGGAATCCACCTGGATTGGTTAGCAGAGAGAACAGCAATTGCTGCTTAAACTCCGCATGTCCATGGGTTGGAACCATTGCTCAACAGGAAGGCTTGTGTGTGTGCTGTCGGCAGGAAGAGTGTAACAATGCTTAACAAACAGTTGCAAGTCTTTCAGCCGGTGGTTTGAATGGCTGCCGCGTGGTTTCAGCCTCTGTTTACCTAGCAGAAAGTTGGAACCTAATTTGCTAGTTAATTGATCGTTTTTCAGGGGGTAATAATCCCTTCAAAAAATAGATAATAATCGTTTGGTCACTTCAACCCATGACTGCTTGTGGAGACGCTGCTGTGCGCAATTGGCTGCCACGTTTGGCTCATAAAATATACAGTCAATTCACTTTACAGTATATCAGCGCCTTGGGACGTCCTCCCGATGTGAAAGGCGCTCTTTTAATGTAATTGTGTTGTATTTTTGTTGTATATTCTACGAAGCGCTTTGAGCAATCTCAAATGTGATACAAAGCGCTATACCAAATACATGGATCATTTTCCTTATTAGAGATCCCCAAACACACACCCTGGGGTCACTCAGGCTCCTGCCCTTTTGTGCCTAATAATGTCTGGAGTTTGAGGGTGTCCGTGCGGGTAGAGAGAGAGAGAGAGAGAGAGAGAGAGATAGAACACATTTCATTCCAAACCCCCAGGAATTTATGTGTTAGATAGTCAATCTGTCAGGTTTGGATGCTCTTAAGCAATGGTGATTTGGGTTTATTTTCTGGGTTTTCGCGACTGTCTGACCTTGGCTGGATCAAACCAACGTTATCTAATACATGTCCTCACCTTCAAGGCTATTCACAGCCTTGCCCCCTTGCCTCCCTACCTCTCCGACCTGCTGTCCCCCTATGAACCTCCCCTCCGTTCAGCGTGCTCCGGCGTGCTCTGTGTCCTCCGCCCTACCATCGGCGGACGGGCTTTCAGGCTCTCTGACCCACACTCCATCTCACAGTCCCTTCGCCTCGCTCACTCCATCGCCTCCTTCAAGGCAGGTCTCAAGACCCTCCTCTTTGACTGTACCTTCTGCTGCCCTCCCAACTCTCTCGCTCCCCTCCTAACTCTCTCCCGCCCCTCCCAACTCTCTCCTTCTCTTCCTAACTCTCTCCCCCGCCTCCCCCCTACCCTGCCCCTTTCCGTTGCTCGGGTCCCGTCCTGACTGTTCAGTGCCTTGGGACGTCCACCCGAAGTGAAAGGTGCTCTTTTGTTGTTGTTGTGCACAAAACCTGGCTCCTAAATTTAACTTACTGTTAAGCAATGTCTTCATCAGCCACAACATCATAAAATGTCCGTATCAAACCCACCTGAACAGAAACGGTTTCACAGCCCCCGCCTCGCTCACCCCACCATCGGCGGCCGGGCTTTCAGCCCCAACCATCTGGAACTCCATGCCACAGTCCCTCCGCCTTGCCCCATCCCTCGCCTCCTTCATGACCCACCTTAAGACCCTCCTCTTTGCAGGTGCTTTCATTCAACCTCCTTCCTCACCTGCCCTCCACCCTCCCCAATCCCTACTCCCAGCTTGAGTCGGAAACTGCCTATCTGTACAGCACCTTGGGACGTCCTCCCGACGGGTCATTTTGTTGTTGTTAAGCTATTTAGAGGGTGTTGTTCTTGGACAAATGTGCCTAATGTGCATTTATTTATACTACAGCGTTTAATTCTGTCAGCTGGACTGGAAAAAGCAAAGTTATTGTAGTGAGTGTTTTTAGGAATTAGTTAATTTAATTTAAGCTGCTTTGAAGAAAATTTTAAATGGACCAATATACAGTCACATACCTCACAATCAGGCACATTTACTGTGACCGAAAGGGGTTAATTTTTCCCTGTGGAGTCCTGAGGCTCAGTAGTTAGAGCAGTCACCTCGTCTCACAGGTGCTCTGACTACTGAGCTGCAGGACTCCACAGGAACAAATTGTGTTTGATTCTCAGGCAGGACAAAACATAGGGCAAAAACAAATAAATAATTTGGACACTCGATTCATCACTCCATGTAGGAACCGTCTGTGCGCAATTGGCTGCTGCATTTTGCCCATAAAATGTACAATTCACTTTACATTATTCTGTGAACTGCTTAAAGACATCTCGAAGACATGATAAGGTGCTATATGAAATGGAAGGATATCATTACTGTTATTATTGCTGTACACTGAGCCCTGCCGTCAACAGAAC
The DNA here is from genome assembly GCA_035084275.1 of Hydrolagus colliei. Lineage (NCBI taxonomy): Eukaryota > Metazoa > Chordata > Chondrichthyes > Chimaeriformes > Chimaeridae > Hydrolagus > Hydrolagus colliei. The sequence goes on along the minus strand of CM068746.1, from coordinate 10,090,803 downwards.
GTGCTCGCTCTGGAAGCAAACCATTTCGCCCACAAATATACAGTCAATTCACTTTACGGTATATTCTATGAAGTGCTTTGAGACGTCGATAAGATGTGAAAAGTGCTATTTCAAATGCAAGGATTATTATTATTATTTAATTGTATTCATATCCACTTCTCCCATCCCAGAAACCATGAAAGAGGCTACATCTCTCTCTCTGTATTACTGTGAATAAAGACCTTCTCTTTGTATTTGGGGGTTTTTTCTATCTAAAATTACATCCAGCATTGAACGCATTATGCTGGGGATGTGATTGGGTGGGGGTGTCTGTATGTGTTGGTGTGTGTGAGGGTGGGATGTGTGCATGTGGTTGGGGTGTGTGTCTGTGGGGTGTTTGTGTTTGGTGTGGGTGGGTGGGGTGTGTGGGGGGAGTTTGGTGGGGGATGGTGTGTGTGGGTAGGGGTAGTGTGTGTGTTTGGTTTTTGTGCATGTGGGTGGGGTGTATGAGTGTGGGGTGTGTGTGTGTGTGTTGAATGAAAAAGTAAGGAATTAAATGAATTAAATTTATGTTTCAAAGATTGTATCCTATAGGTTGCCAGCATTTGGATCCAGAGCCAGCGAATGAAAGATTGCCACTCATATTTTCAAATAACTTTGAGTCTATGCAAGCAGACTTCCTGCTGACCTTGTTTTTAAAGAGTTTTAGAAGTTTCAGCTATGTGATACCAACAGAAGGAATCATCCTATTAATTTGTAAAGTTGGATATCTTCAAAGACTGGTTTAGGTGGTTTAGTTTAGAATTCATCCCCAAATATAGTAATAATAATAAACCTTGTATTTGATAGAGCGTCTTATCACGTCTTCCACATGTTCCAAAGCGCTTCACAGAATATACTGTCAAGTGAATTAATTGGTTGTACAGTATATTTATGGGCGAAGCACGGCAGCCAATTGCGCACAGCGGCATCCCCACAAACAGCGACGGATTGTTGTGACCAATTTTTTTTGGGGGCGAATGCAGAATAGTGGCAAATTCCTATGAAGAAATAGAAAAATGATTTGTCCCTAAACCAAATGCAGTGAGTTATTATTATTACTATTTTATTATTTCTTCCTGCTTCGAGTAAACTCCAGAAGGCTACTTTATCTTAGATGCTACAATGTGCCCCCATTACGAGTTGCCTTCCTTGGCATAACATTTTCTAGGCCCAATATTGTGTATGAAACCACAATATCTTGCACCATGATTTAGGTGTACGCCTACCAAATAACAGTAGTTTCCGCACTTTACAGTACTGTATCTCTTGTAAAACTCTATTGCAGACGTGAAAGTTGCCACACTATATCAGATGCAAGGATTATTCGCAATCTACAGTGACTAACACTTTAAAGCGTATCCTGCAAAGTGCTTTGAGACAAGGCGCTATATCAAATGCAAGCAAGGATTAACGCTATTATCGTGAAACCTTGAAAGATTTATTCATCTTTATTTCTGAGGCTCTCATGTCATACCTTTGAACACATTGAATCATGGAAATTTTTTGTCTCTAGGCACACATAAATAAGATAATTTTTTTGGATAGCGTACCAAATACATCCTGTGATCCTTTATTTCAATAAAAGGTACTGGAACAGTCTGTGCATCACGAGAACCACATCAAACATAATGCTTATTACTTTATTCTACACCATCATTAAACTTGCAAGAGAGAAAGCTTCCTGTTTTGGAGGAACCCCACCCTGAATTTTTCAACCTTTTAACGGCAACTCTCGAATAAATCGGAGTCAAAACCTTTGTGGAAATACCACTGCAATCAGCAAACAATATGAGTACCGTATCGACAGAAATGTCTTCCAACATGGGGCAAAACCTTAGACAAGTTTCCTTGCTCCACACGCCGGCCTCCGTTCACTCAGCAGTAAGTCGGAACACAATTGTTAAGTCAATTGGCAGATCGTTTTTCCAGGGGGTAACAACAACAACAAAATGACACTTGTGTAGTGTCTTCCACGTCAGGAGGACGTCCCAAGGCATAACAGAAAAGGGAATTGGGTCACTCAATCCACGACTGTTTTGTGGGGTCACTGCCAGGCGCCATTGGCTGCCGCTTTCAACAACAAAAACAACAAAGTTACATTGGTTTCGCGCCTTTGACATCCGGGAGGATGTTTCACCCACAAAACGCAGTCACTGCGCTTCACAGCATATCTTGTGAAGCGCTTTCCGGCGCCTCAAAGATGTGATAAGGCGCTAAAAACGAATCCAAGGACTATTACTGGTATAAATCTCTATTTTGTTAATTTGGTTCATTGAAAATATTGACGTGAAGGCTCTATATCAAGGGAGAAGATAGTATAACGTATTATTAAGAATAAAATTGCCTGCAAAATACATACGCGGCCAATTAAACTTACGCCTACACATATTCTGTGATCTGAGCCACTGTGTGCACGAATAAATGAACGATTGAATGCATGCAGTTTGCAAGCATGATTAATTGATGGGGGAGGATATGTAAGGCGTCTCAAAGCGCGTCACAGAACACACTGTAAAGTGAATTGACTGTAGGTTGATTGACCACATTAGTCATTATTTTTCCCGGTGTTATTACCCCCAATAGACTAACAACTGGGTTCCTTCTTGTTGCTCACTTGGGTAGACAGAGGTGTGCGGGGTAAGGAAACTTGCCCAACATCTCACCCTGACCTGTCCAGACCTGACCCACCTAGGAATCGAACCCGGGTCCTATCACTTGCCAGACAAGCGCTCTAACCACTGAGCTACAGTTGGGGGCGGGGCTGCCTGATGGACAGGGGAGAATGATTGACGGGCAAGTACGGTCATGTGAGGGTGAAGCCGGTGGGGAGAAGGGAAAGGGAGCATAGGGGCGGGAGGGGGAGGAGCGGGGAAGATGATTGACGTGTGACAATGTAGGGGGCGGGAGTGAGAGGATGATTGGGCAAGGTCACGTGTGACAGTAACGGGGGCGGGATTGGGAAGATGATTGGTGAACAAGATCACGTGTCACAGTGTAAGTGGTTGGGAGAGAGGTGGGGGCTGTGGTGAAAGGGAGGATGATTGACAGGTAGGCGTTGCCCAGCGAGCACCCACGTGCTCTCGGGTTGGGTCGGTTGCGTGGAGGCGGCGGCGCGCGAGCCGAGGCTGACAGTTGATGGGGCAGTGCGCCTGCGCTACCAACCGTCAACTTCAGCTCGCGCGCCGCTTCCGCCATTGCCGCCTTCACGCAACCGACACGGCGAGCTAAAAAAACACAGGGCGCCGAGTGGTAAAGGTTCACCAGGGAATCGTACGTAAGTCAGCGAAGAAGGGGAAGGTCGGCGCTGTTTAAACTGAGGAGAGGGGAGTGAGTAAGAGAGGGGGGATTGAGGGAGAGAGCGAGCGCCATTTTTAAATCGAGAGAGCGATTTAAACATGGCGCTCACTCGCTTCTTCATGTCGTTTTCCCCCGCTTGCCTGGGCTTTTGAGTCGACCACGGGGTTCTGCACCCGCTTAAACATCAGCTAGGAGTTTACTACAAGTGCAGAGAGAGTGAGAGGGAGGGAGGCTCAATGAGGCCGAACTCTCCTGAAGGTAGAGCCGTCGTTGCTTGGCGTTGCTACGGTAACCTGGCTTGCTGCACCGGGAGGGTGAAGTCAGGGGGGAGAGAAGGAAACGGAGCATAGACGCCACCATAGTAATCCTATACTAATCCTTGCATTTAACACTGCACATAGAAGCTCCTGTAGCTCAGTGGTTAGAGTACTCGCCTTACAAGCGTGAGACCTATGTTCGAATCCAGGCAGATCAGGGTGAAACCTTGGGCAAGTTTCCTTACTCCACACACACGCCTAATAATCCTCCAGAAAAAACGCAATAATAAAATTGGTCATTTTCAATCCATGATAAACGTGGGGACGCTGCTGTGCGCAATTGGCTGCTGCGTTTCACCCACAAATATACAGTAAATTCACTTTACAGTATATTATGTTAGATGCCGATAAGTTATGAAAAGCACTATATCAAATGCGAGGATTATTATAATTATGAGTCCTGTAGCTTAATGGTTAGAGCGGGTGAGAGGACCAGGGTTTGATTCCCGGTCAGGGCAAGTTTCCTTACCGCACACGTCTCTGTTTACCCTCTGTTCGTCAATAGAAACCTGGTTGTTAATCTATCAGTTTTTTACAGCGGGAACAATACCTTTTTTTATAAAACAAACAATAAATTGGTCATTTCAATCTACGACTGCTTGTGGGGACGCTGCTGTGCGCAATTGGCTGCCGCGTTTCTTGCACACAAAATATACAATCAATTCACTTTGCAATGTATCCTATGAAGCATTTTGAGACGTCTCAAAAACACGATGAGGCGCAGTATCAAATGCAAAGATTATTATTATTCCATCCCACAGTCCCTCTGCCTCTTGTCGCTCCCTGGCCTCCTTCAAGTCCCGTCCCAAGACTCTCTTTGATGTTGGCATCGGACAACTCTCCCTTCTACTCTCCCCAATCCCAACCCCAGCTCGGGTCTGAAACATTAACTGTACAGCGCCTTGGGACGTCCTCTCAAAGTGAAAGGAGCTATAAACTTGTAATTTTGTTGTTTTTGTATCTTTATTGGTAAACATTCTTGTGTTTAAATCCCTCCACTCCTCTGCACCCCTCCCAACTACCTCTCTAAGCTCTCTCCTCACAGCAGTACCCGCTACCTCCTCTCTACTGGGTCTGGCCTCCTTCTCCCCCGAATCCTCCGCTCCACCATCAGCGGCCGTGCCATCAGCCACTACGCCCCCAAACTCTAGAACTCCCTCCCTCAATCCCTCCATCTCACTCCCTCCTTTTTCATTTTCAGGTCGTGCCTCAAGACCTTTCTGTTCGACTGTGCCTGCAGTCACCTTCCCCTTCTCCCTGGCTAGGCTTCGGGGTCCGCTATTATGAAGCGCTCTGAGGCGCCAACTGGCATGGAGGGTGCTATATAAATCTTTGCTGTGGTTGTTATTGATTTTATAACAGCTGGGAATATTGATTTATTGTGTGGCTTTTTCATGACAGTTGATTCTCTTGATTTGAAATGATGTCAGGAAGGGAGGCAGCTCCTGGTGGTGGAACCTGTCCTTTAAGTGGGAAATCCTTGCCCTATAGTTTGTTGAATCCATCCAGCAACCCATCTCAGCTAAGCGTAGGAACAGGTCTTACTGATACAGGACTACAAGCAATGTTAATTGATGAAAGAATGAGATGTGAACATCATAAAACCAACTACCAGACTCTGAAAGCTGAACACACAAGGTAATAATACAGTACAGTATGCATTACTTCAACTGTTTTTAAAAATATATAAACTGTCATGAATTGCTAGGTATGCACAAGAGATGATGATTGTCGAAGGAAGTTCAATGGATAAATGCAAAGTGTTGCATGAAAAGCAAGAATACAAGGTCTATGTATTCCATGGATAGGTTAGAGATTATCAAGATCTAGGTGTTTTAGTTAACTCATCAATCACCATATCAAGACAGAGTGAAGGATGCTGTAGACAAGGGATACTGAGTTATATTGACAAATGACTTCAGATCCCTGGAACACACATTAAAGGCTACACCTATTAGTACTACGTATCATTGTGACTGTTACACAAGGGGCTGCCCAACCCCTAGAGGCAATGCAGAGGAGAGAGGAAAATGATTATTGGAGAAATAAACTGTGAGCAACAATTAGACAAGCTAATCAACCTTATTGAGGTACTGTATTCAAGATTTTTTAAATGGGATTAAGAATGTAAACTGAGAACACTACTTTCAGATATACTGAACTAGCAGAAGGTTCACCATTTTAACAACAACAAAGGTTCACCATTTTAACAACAACAAAGATGTTAATTCTTTGCTCATTTAAGACACAAAAAACAGAGAGCTGGGAAAACTCAGCAGGTCAGGCAGCATCTACAGAGAAAGGAAAGTGAGACAACATTTCGGTTCCATGACCCTTCGTCAGACGAATTGCCGTGGACCCGAAACGTTGACTCACTTTCCTTTCTCCATAGATGCTGCCTGACCTGCTGAGTTTTCCCTGCTCTCTGTTTTTGTTTCAGTTTTCCAGCACCTGCAGTATTTTGTGTTTTGCTTTGTGTGTGTTGTGTTTCATTTAAGACACAGTTTGTTTCCAGGGTTGTTGGGTGTTCTGGAAGGTTGAGAACAAATTGACTAAATCACCTTCATCCAAACCTCTCTTTTGATTTTGTGATGGAATTACTTATTTTACCATAGTCATGTTTTACTTTTCCAAGTTAACGAGAAGTAGAAGTGAGATGATAGATCTCGTTGGTGATGTTATTCTACATCTGGATGTACAGTAAAAGCCCGCTTATCTGTGACTTGATATAACTGGTATGTCAAAAAAAATGTCCCCTTCCGATTAACCAGAAGTTATCTGGCACAATCGCGGTGGCGCATTTAATGAATTGATTGTCGCACAAGAGTACTGTACAGTATTTCAGCTTGCAGCTAGTGGAGCCTTAAAGTCGTGTTGCCATTTTTTTCCTTCGCGTGGCGTCCGCAATTGCAGAAGTTACCGATAGACTGTACACCTCTACTCCAGCATTATGGCTTCAAACCAGGCATCTACCAGCAAAGATGATTTTGAGGTGAATTTTTAGGTGAATAACAAAGATCTGTTATTATCTGTTATTATTTAGTCTATTATTAATATGGTATGTGTTAAAATAAGTTTTAAAAAATTGTGTTGGGTTTTCGGCGTCGGATCTGACCAAATATCCAGCATGCCATTTCACCGACATTGGCCAGGTCCCATGGGTGCCGGATAAACGGGCTTTCACTGTAATTGTATAAGATAAAAGGCAATGTGAATTGTATACAATCTGCACATTGCCTGTTTATTGTAACATATCTTTTGCGATTTATTTTGTGACTGCAGGTTGCAAAGTGAATACACGAAAGCCCAACAAGAACTGAAGCGTCAACTTGTGGATAAACAAAGCACTCAGGAGAAATTTCAGCTTCTTCTCACTGAGCTGCGAGGTGAATTATTGGATAAAACTAGGGAGCTTGAAGAATTCAAAATCCAGGTAAAGTGACCATTTTTAGGGAAAAAATGCCAATCACAATTTCATATGTAATGTGTTGCTGGTTAAGAAGGCAATTCGTGAATAGAAAATAATTGGTCAATATGACACATTTCGCGCAGATTGAAAATGACTACTATACTATTATATTAAGTCCCTTTAAAAATTCTTATCAGGTTTCACATATTAGTGAAGGTCCTATAATTGGGCGTTATATTTATAATACTCTGGCTAATGCAATGAGTCAGAGAGATATACTGTGAGGTTTACCATTTTACATTGTTTTATTCCTTGAAACAATATCATGTCCTCCCGACCTGAAAGGTGCTACATAAATTTAATTTGTTACTTGTGGTTGTTAACCTCATTGAAAACTAATAGGAACAAAAATATTGTCTGTGATGCTTGTTTTGGCAAATTGCTAATTCTGGTAAATATTGTACTTGTTTTGACAACTGCTTCTTTTGTATAAATAAATGGCAGGCATTAACTCCCCAAAAATTGGAATTCTTAAAAGCACATATCAAACAAGAGCTGGAGGCACCTATGAGAGAACGTTTTAAGAAACAAGATGAGGTAAGAATGGAAACATTCCAGTTTGACATTTATATCTGAACTCAAAAATATTATGTTGATGTAACTGAACTGTACATGATTTTTAAGGTCTCTTTCAATATTCTAGGAGGTTGAAAAATTTAGGATGGAATATAATAAACTACGATATGAATATACGTTCTTAAAATCTGAGTTTGAGCATCAGAAGGAAGAACATGCACGCATTTTGGATGAGAAAAAGATCCGATATGAGGCTGAGGTAGGTATCACAATTGAAACTAGTGAGTGAATCATAGAATCTTACAGCATAGAAGGAGGTCATTCAGCACATCATTCCTGGGCCAGCTTTTTCAAAAGAGCTGTCACTAGTCTCAATCCCCCAGTGGTGGGGGAGATATAATTTAGACAACACTGCAAAAATGATTATGTCTTTTTGAAGATCACTTGCCATTCTCCCAATATTATACAGAATTATACACAGAGCTGCGAACCAGTACGTTTTTGCCGTATTTAGTACGATAAATTGAAGTAAATACGGAAGTACGATTTTTCTTGTTAAAATACGTTTTTTGGAAAATCCTAATTTTGGAAATTCCATGCTCTGCCTGTCTGTCTCTCTGTCTCAGTCTCCCTCTGTCTCTCTCTCTCTCTCTCTCTCTCTCTCTGTGTCTCTGTGTCTCTGTCTCTCTCTCTGTGTCTCTTTCCCTCTCTGTCTGTCTTGGTTGCGCTCTCTCTCTTTCTCGCTCTCTATATCTCTCTCTCTCTCTTTGTTTGAGTCTCTGGCTGTCACAATCTTACTTACAGTCTCTCTCGCTCTGTCTCAGTCTCTTTCTCTTTTAATTCTCTCCCTGCCTTCAATAGCAGTGCTATCTACCTTCTGCCGTCGCTGATACACTGTAAATATTAGCGCTAGGCTAGGCGCAAGGCATTACTGGGAAATATTTTTTTCATATACGGAAACACAGTAGGGACCTCCCTCTTAATGCAGTTTTTGCCACATAGGAATTTGAAGTCCCATTTTACTTGGCATCTTTTCGCGCTGTAATTTTTTAATTAAGTACCAGTAGGTTCTGGGGTAAATACTTTTTTTTACTACAAAATATTGTTTTTAGCTTTCAGGCGTAGTTTTTTTTGTTAAAAAAGATTGGCAGCCATGTATACAGCACAGAAGGAGGCCATTCGGCCCATCGTTTCTGTGCCAGCTCTTTGAAAAGAGCTGTCCAAATCAATCCCACTTTCCTGTGTTATCCCCATAGCTCTGCAAACTTGTCCTCTCCAATAATTCTCTGCTCTCTTAAAAGTTGTTATCAAATTGACTCAGGCAATGAATTCCAGATCTGAGTAATAATAATAATCCTTGCATTTGATATAGTGCTTTTCACATCTTATCAACATCTCAAACCACTTCAACGAATATACTGTAAAGTAAATTGAATAACAGTTGTGAACAACTCATGTTAAAACAAAAATTCTCCTCATCTCTCAAACTGTTTATTTTAACTACTATTTTAGATTGGTGTCCCTGAGTTACCGACCCACATCCCAGTATAAATAGTTTCTCCAAAGTGTATCTGATGTAGATCAGAAAGTAAAAAGTAAATTGCTTTAATATTCTTAGAACTATTGGGTGTTCTCTCTTTAGTTTGAGTTGGGTTTAGGTTGGTTACTTCTCCATGACAGCTTGTGCCACACTGATGAACTGACAGGAAACATAACCATAGTGTTCATTGGAGTAGTCTGCAGTCGGCACAGGTTTTCGATTGACCGCACTTTGAGCAGTAGATCCTTGTTTTGCAGGGAACTTGACAATCTGCCCTCTGCTCCGCGACCACATCACTCCCACCCTCACCCGTCTCCACTGACTCCCACCCTCGCTCGTCTCCACTGGCTCCTCATCCCCCAAAGGATCGAATTCAAGATCCTCGTCCTCACGACCTTGGCCCCGCCTATCTCCGACCTGCTCGGTTCCTGACCTAACTGTTCAGCGCCTTGGGACGTCCTCCTGACGTGAAAGGTGCTTATGAATGTAATTTTGTTGTTATTGTTCATAGAATTTTACGGCACAAAAGGAGGCCATTCGGCCCATCTAATCTGTGCCGGCTCTTTGAAAAGAGCAACTCAATCCCACTGCCCAGCTCTCTCCACCTTAACCTAACAACCTTTTCTCCTTAAATAAAGATCTAATTCTCTTTTAAAAGCTGTTATCGAATCGGTCTCCACCACCTTTTCAGGCAATGCATTCCAGATTCGAACAACTCGCTGAGTGAAAACATTTCTCCTCAGCTCTCCTTTGCTTCGTTTTGAAACTATTTTAAATCTTTGACCACAAGTCACAGATTCGCCCACCAGTGGAAATAGGTTTTCCTTATTCATCCTTTCGAATCCCCTCATGATTTATAAACCTCTATTAGGTCTCCTCTCAACCTTCCCTATTCTAAAGAGAATAAACCTACCCTGTCTCGCCTTTCCCCATAACCTAAGTCCCTCAAACCTGGTACCGTTCTAGTAAACCTTCTTTGCACCCTTTCCAATACCTTAACATCCTTGTTGTATTAAATCAGCACTTATTTTTTGGAAGTCTGTCCTACTCTGGAATCAGATATGCTAGAATGCCAGTAAATGCTTGGGTTGTTTTAATTGACTTCCTGTTCATTGAATTGGTGGAACAAAATACTGTACTTGTATTCCTCTATCTCATACATCAGGTAGTTAGACTGGAGAATGACAAAGAGATGCTACATAACCAGCTGATGAGCGTGGACCCCAGCACAGACAAAAAGCGAGTGGAGATGCTGCTGAGGGAGAAGGCTCAATTACACCAAAAGATTAAGAGCCTCGAGGCTGAATTAGTTCAGCTCCAGGCAGAAAGGGAAAACTCTGGTTTACAGTCAGAAAGTGTACAGAGGATTCAAGTGCGACAGTTGTTTGAAACACAGGCTGCAGTTAAGTCTTTAGAGGTAGGTTTCAATTCTTCTGTTCTTAATTATTGTGTGTGATCAAACCTCTTATAATGAAATCATCCCCAATCTCCTCCACAGTAAAATGGTTCATAAAAGTGTTGTATAAAATTGCTCTGACAATCAATGTAGTGAAATAGAATATGAGTAGAAAGCTGTCATTAGGCCTGTTTGCCCTGGCATGTGCTAGCTCAACCATTCGAGCTATCTGTTGTAATCTCATTCTGTTTGCCATACACTTTTGTACTATCCTTCAGATGAGATGTTAAATTGAGATCCCATCTACCTGTTCAGGTGGGCATTAAAGATCCCACAACACAATCTCTTAACAGCTCAAAATCTGATCAAACCTGATACATCACTTGCAGAAGTAGGTGAATCATGACCGAAATCATGACAGAAGCATCACTTGCAGAAGGTGGTTTCTCAGTTGGAGATTGCGCATGAGCAACTAATAGAATATAAAAAATGGCTGATGGAAAATCAAGAAAAGACGAACAGGTTTCAAAGATGCCTGACTAATTTGGAACACAGAGCAGCCGCAGCCTCTCACAAGCGCAGTAGAATTACAGTACAATAAATAGATGGAATATTTTGAATTAGGATCATGAAAACTGTCAAAACCTTCCCTCTTAACTGTTGCTTCCTGCTGTCAAAGTTGTTTATTACAAAACATTAAAATCACAGTGCAGATATTCTCTGTCACTATGTCACTATACATCAGATCTGTTCTGAGTGTGATGTTTGGTTGGAGAGGGATTTCCAGTAAGACTCACATGTTGTTTCAGTTGTGGAGTCTTGTAGTTCAATGAGAGCTTTACTGAGAGCACTTGCCTTGCAAGCAAGAAACCTGGGTTTGATTCCATGCAGGAGCAAAACCTGGGTTTCCTTACTCCACAAGCCTGACAATAAGCCCTCGAAAAATCCCCAATAATAAATTGGTAATTTCAATCCAATTTGTGGGACACTGCTATGCGCAATTGGCTGCTGCGTTTTGCCCACAAATATACAGTCAATTCACTTTACAGCATATTCTGTGAAGCGCTTTGAAATGTCTAGAAGAAGTGAAAAGCTCTATACCAAATGCAAGTATTATTATTATTACAGATTAGAAAACGGAAGGAAGTTTTGTCTGGCCATCTGTAATTTTTTAGGAAGTTCTGAATAGTGTTATATGGAGTCTGTACAATTGTCTCAGTGACTTCAGGCTATAGAAGAGGGTGGGAAAACAACTAGCTAGAGTTCCCTCTGCTGATTGAACAACATCCAAATTGCATTTCTAGATCGCCTTTCACATTGGGAGGACATCCCAAGGTGTTGAGTACTCGAGTCAGGACTGGAGGAGGAGGGGGAGGGAGAGGGAGAGAGTTGAGAGTTGGGAGGGCGGCAGAAGGCATGACCAAAAAGGAGGGCCTTGATACCTGCCCTGAAGGAGGCAAGGGAGGAAGCGAAGCGATTGGGATAGAGTTCCAAAGTGTGGGGGCAGAGAGGCTGAAAGCCTGTCCAGTAACCCCTGCTTGTAAGCGTGAGTAGATTAGAACATAAGAAGATAAGAATTAGGAGCAGGAGTAGGCCATTTGGCACCTTGAGCCTGCCCCATCATTTGATAAGAACATGGCTGATCTTCTGACCTAACTCTTAATTACCTGCCATATCCCCTAATCCCTCTGTTTTTAAAAAATCTATCAGTCTCAGCCTTGAAAATGTTCAAGGACTGAGCATCTACAGACTTCTGGGGTAGTGAATTCCATAAATTCACTACCCTCTGAGTGAAGAAATGTTTCCTCAGCAAAAGCTGAGCTTTAATTTTAAGACTGTGACCCCTGGTTATAGATTCTCCTAACAGGGGAAACAGTCCCTCGTTGTCTACTTTATCGAGCCCTTTAAGAATCTTATATGTTTCAATAAGATCTCCCCTAATTCTTCTGTATTCTAGAGAATACATCCCTAGTTTATTCAGCCTATCCTCATAAGGTGCGGTCTCACCAAGGCCCCATACACACTGATTGAAGTGATCATTTTTCTTTGATGTGATTCGTGTGCCACAGATCAGCAAAATTTGGATTTTTAATGTAAAGAAGTCCAGCCTATTAAATGGGTTGGTTTGAGGAGGGGGAGCCCTAAACAAAACAGAAATAGATTGAAACTCCATAGAATATCAGCTGCAGAAATTAATCACAAGAGTTTTCTGTACATTTTCTGTACAATCAGCCACAGATTTGGACTTGATAAGGCTGTGAGTGTGTGGGGGTGGAATGTGATGTGGTGCTATGATAGGTCACTCAGTCTTTACATGAAGCAAAGCAAAAGCAGCTGGTTGGCAACAATTCACCTTTTCCCCTCAGGCACAAGTCAGCTTTCTTTCTGTTGTGAAACACAGTCGATCAGACCCTCCAGGTGCAGTCTCACCAAGGCCCTGTACAGTTGCAGCAAGACTTCCCTATCTTGTACTCTAAACTTCTTGCAATGAACGCTAACATGCCGTTCGCCTTCTTAGTTGCTTGCTGTACATGCAAACTAACTTTTTGCCATTAATCCAAATCCCTCTGAACACTAACACTATCTAATCTCTCCCCTTCTAGAAAATAATCTGTTTTTCTATTTTTGCTACCTAGGTGAATAACTTCACACTTCCTCCACATTAAATTCCATCTGCCACCTACTTACTCACTCCCCTAGCCTACCTATATCCCGTTGTAATCTTTTTGCATCATCCTTAGAGCTTGCTCTCCCACCTAGTTTAGTGTCATCCGCGAATTTAGATATGTTACATTCAATGTCCTCGTCTAGATCATTGATGTAAATAGCTGAGGCCCAAACACTGATCCTTGTGGTACTCCACTAGTCACATCCTGCCAATTCAAGAATGACCTGTTTATACCTATATTCTGTTTTCTACCCATTAGCCACTCTTCAATCATGATAATATGATCCCATTAATCCCGTGGGCCTTAACCTTGTGCAATAGCCTGTTATGTGGCACTTTGTCAAATGCCTTCTTAAAATCTAAATATACTATGTCTACTGGTTCCCCCCTATCTAACTGCTAGATACATTCTCAAAAAACTCTTAACAGATTAGTTAAGCATGACTTCCCTTTTGTAAAGCCATGTTGACTCTGCCTAATCTTGTTATGGTCTTCTAGGTATCCAATAACGACATCCTCAATTAAGGATTCAAGAATTTTCCCTACCACCTGATGTCAGACTAACTGGTCTATAATTCTGCATCTTTTCTCTCCACCCTTCTTAAATAGTGGTGTTACGTTTGCAATCTTTCAATCTTGAGAACCATTCCAGAATCCAGAGAATTTTGAAACATCAAAGACAAACCATCCACTATCTCAGTAGCCACCTCTTTTAAAACCCTAGGATATAGGCCATCAGGTCCAGGGGATGTATCAGTTCTTAGACCTGACAATTTACCTAAAACCAATTCTTTACTAATATGAATTTCCCTAAGTTGCTTGCTAACATTGTCTTCTTGGTTCCCCTCTATTCTTGGTGGGTTTTCAGTGTCTTCTTAGGTGAAGACAGTAGCAAAGTACTTGTTTAATGACTCTGCCATGTCTATGTTCCCTATTATAATTCCTCCTGTCTCTGCGTGTAACAGACCCACATTTACCTTTGATAGCCTCTTCCTCTTTATATATTTCTAAAAACTCTTGCAGTCTGTCTGTATATTCCTCTCTAGTTTGCCCTCATATTCCATTTTCTCTCTCTTTTTGGTTCTCCTTTGTTGATCCCTAAAGCTCTCCCAATCCTCGGGTTTACTACTCATCTTAGGTTTCTTCTTTTAACTTTATACTTTCCCTAACTGCTCTATTTAGCCACAACTGGACCACCTTTCCCGTGGCATTCTTATTCCTCAAAGGAATACGTGCTCGCTGTGAATTTTGCATTATTTCCTTAAACGTCTGCCATTGCTGATCTAATTTAGCTAATTTTAGCTAAATTTATTTTAACTAAATTTTATTTTAGCTAAATCCTCTCTCATACCAGCAAAGTTGGCTCTACTAAATTTCAAGACCTTTGCTTCAGACATAACTATTTCCCTCTCCAACTTAATGCTAAATTCCATCATATTATGATCACTTTGCCCTTGAGGAGCCTTAACTTCCAGTTTGCTGATCAGCCCTGTTTCATTAGACAAAACAAGGTCTAAGATCGCCTTTTCCCTGGTTGGCTCCTTGGCATACTGATCTAGAAAATTATCCCTAATACATTCTATAAACTCTTCCTCTAACTTACTTTTCCCAATTTGGTTGTCCCAGTCTATATGGAGATTAAAATCACCCACAATTAATGTTTTTCCTTTGCTACATGCTCCGCTAATTTCCTGATTTATACCTTGAGCGATACTGTGACTGCTGTTCGGGGTTCTATAAACTACTCCCGCTAGAGTTTTCTGCCCCTTCTTGTTACGTACCTCTACCCATATTGACTACATCCTGATTTTCTGGTTTAAAATCTTTCCTCTCTACTGTTTTTATCCCATCCTTTATTAGCAGGGCCAACCCCCCTCCCCCCCCCCCCCCCCACTCCTTGTTTACCACATTGCCTATCTTTCCTTTATATCAAGTACGCTAGATTATTTAGCTTCCACCCTTGATCTTCCTGTAACCGTGTCTTGGTGATGGCTACTAGATCATACCCGTTTGTTTCTACTTGTGCTTATTTAGTTCATCTATCTTGTTTCGAATGCTTCGAGCATTCAGATATAGTGCCCTTAATTCTGACTTCAGGCTAATATTCATATTCACCAGTACCCTATCCCTGGGCTTCTTTTCCCCACTTGACACACTCTGCTCATCTCCCTCATTAATCAGCTCTCCCACTTTCATCAATCCTAATTTTAATTGTGACGGATTACATCTGACTATGATTTTACCCTCCACCCCCTTAGTAGTTTAAAGCCCTGTCTACCTCCCTATTTATTCACGTCGCCAGCACATTTGTCCCAGTCCTGTTTAGGTGAAGTCCATTCCTTTGGAATAGCTCCTGTCTCCCCCAATACTGGTGCCAGTGGCCCATAAAATGAAACCCCTGCCCTCTGATAGATTTGTTCCCTGGGCCTCGGGGGAGTGACTGGCTCCAGGATTAAACTGTCCAGGAAGTTCTCACTATCTTCAATGCTGCACAGTGTTTCCACCTGAGACTGCAGTTCAGCTATTCTAAGCTGGAGCTTCCTCAGTTGTAGACACTTGCTGCAGATGAAGTCGCCTGGGCTCAAGTTTCCCTCCATCAACTCCCATACACCACATTCCTCACACATCACCTGCCAGGCCATTCTCTCCTCTCACTCTCTTTTTCCTTATATTATTATAATATAATAGCCTTGCACCTATTACCCACTCTGCACCTAATTCCAACTCTCACCCAATTCCCTCTCACCCTGGCCTCGCCTCACTCTGGACATAGCTCACTCAGGTCGTGGCTCTCTGCTCGAGTCAGGACAGTATCAGGGATTGGCTTTAATCATGGTTAAGCAGAGTGCCAGGGTTGTAAGTGCCAGCAAATACATAAAGGTTGACACTGAGACAAGTTGATGGCTCAGATATTCTTCAGACAGTGTGTAAAACTGATATCTGCTGTAGAGTTATGTGAAACAGCAGCATGGACTTCTACTGTTGGCTGTGCATTAAATGATTTTAAGGAATTTAGAGTTCTCCCTAACTGTTGCTGACAAATATTTAAAGTCTAGTGGACCAATTGAGAACTATTTTTTTTAAATGAGCTCTCCCTTTTTCAATGTGTAGCTTAAATTTGTAAGATTACATCTTGGGAGTTCCCTCATGCACTCTCTTAAAAGAGGGAAAAGCTGCAGAATTTTCTGGTAATTACAGTATCTGTTAAAATCAACCTAATAAATTTAACCCAATAAGTATTAGCTCTATTGCTCTTGTTTTACTGCCTGGTGGTAAGTTCATTAAATCAATCACCCTATTAACTTGTCAGTTTCTTTTTGATTGTTTTTTGAATTCGTTTTTACAATATATTGCTGTGTTTTTTTGCTTGTTGATCCAAGGCGGAGAAGCAGTTGGTTAAACTGCAGCTGGAGCGTTTGGAGAAGGAACTACAGCTGGTTCTTGAACAAAATAACTTGCTGACCAGCAAATTGCACAAGGCAGAACGAGAAGTGAATTCTTTATCCAGCAAAGTGAGTCATGATCTAAAAATTACAGACTGCTTGCGCTTAAAAGGTGCATTACAAATGTAATTTTGTTGTTGTAGTTTATTCTCCGTCATTAGAATTGTGAATCTGCACTATTTCACATAATTTCACTGACAAAGCATTTTCTTTTCCGTCTCGTTTCTTCCCTTTCCTCTTTCAAGGCCGGTTTGAAGACTTTCCTCTTCGACCGTGCCTTTTGTTCCACCCCGAATTTTTCATCCTCCCCTTCGTGTCTCACCCCTTCCCAAACACTCCCCTCCCAGCTTGGGTCACACGCCTCCTGGTCACACGTCCTCCCGACGTGAAAGGCGTTATATAAATGTAATTTGTTGTTGTTGTTGTTGTTCTTTCCCGGCTGCATGTCTGGCATATCACCTACCCAAGATCATGCTTGAGGATCCAAACCAGACTGTGATTAGTATGACTTGACCACTGTTTCTTTCCCACCTTCCTGTGCACAGCCAATTGGCTAATGCTGGGTTGCCAAGTGAGATGAAAAACCTGGTGTGCGAACTACTGTGGGTGAGAAACCTCTTATGTGGGAATCACTGTTCCCTTTAGTTTAGATGCTTGAGAGGTGATCAAATTTTTTAAATGATAAGGGGATTTGGTAGAGTAACGACAACAACCACAACTTGCATTTATATAGCGCCCTTCAAACTGCATAGTGTCCCAGATTGTTCTGAAGCTGCCTGTCCAGGGTAGCTACAGAGAAACTATATGCATTGGTAGGGGAAGAGAAGTAGAGTTGTGAGTCATCCGCATACATGTGGAAGTGTGCCCCATGTCTGCAGATGACATCCCCAAGAGGGAGCATATAGATGAGGAAAAGGAGGGGGCCAAGGATGGATACCTGGGGTACCCCACAGATAACTGGGTAAGAGCGGGAGGAAAAACCATTTGTGGAGATGTACTGTTGGCGGTTTGTGAGGTAGGACTCGAACCAGGCGAGTGCGGTCCCACTGAGGTGGATGACGGAGGACAGGCGATGGAGGAAGATGGTGAGATCGACTGTGTCGAACGCAGTTGACAGGTCCAGGAGGATAAGGAGGCAGAGGGAGCCCTGATCGCAGATAGAGAGAACGTCGTTTGTGACTTTCACAAGCGCAATCTCTGTACTGTGGATAGGGCGGAAACCGGACTGGAGGGGTTCAAAGACGGAGTGGGAGGAGAGGTGGGCGTCGAGTTGGTTTGCAACAATGTGTTCCAGTGCTTTTGAAAGGAAGGGCAGGTTAGAAATAGGGCGGTCGTGGTTAGGGTTTGAGGGATCTAGGGAGGGTTTTGTATGGAGAGGGGTGATAACAGCAGTGTTGAGTGGGGCAGGGACTGATCTGGTGGAGAGGGACTGGTTGATGATATCAGCCATTAGTGGACAGAGGAGGGGGTGCTGGGTGATCAGTAGGTTGGTGGGGATGGAATCAAGGCAGCAGGTTGTTGGCCTCATAGAGGTGAGAGTGCATGAGAGCGAGGAAGGAGAGACGGGGGAGAAGGAGTGTAGGAAGGGGGTTGAGGTAGGAGCTGAAGATGGGGGGTTGGAAATAGACCTGGATTTCAGGGGGATGAAAGAATTGAAGGTGGAGGAGAGGTGATCATGGAGCAGCTGGACAGCTGCTTCGGGATTGTTGTGGGTGGAAGACCAGAGGCGTAGGAAGTCAAAGGATGTGAGGGCATCTGTGAGGGTCTCAGGGGGGAGACTTTTCCATGGGCAGAAAAGTATGGTTGAGAGCTTGGTGGAGGGGAGAGGGATGGAAGAGGAGAAAGAGACAAGAAGGTGGTCCAAGATGGCCTCGTCCGAGATGCTGAAGTCGGAAATGTCAAGACCATGGGTGATAATGAGGTTGAGGGCGTGGCCACGGTTGTGGGTCGGAGAGTCAATGTAGAGGGTGAGGTTTAGGGAGGAGAGGAGGGCAGTGAAATCGGAAGAGTGGTGCAGGGGGAGTTTAGGTGGAGGTTGAAGTCGCCCAGCGTTCAGAACTGAGGGACAGGGAGGAGAGGAGAGTGGAGATATCAGAGATGAAAGAGCCAGGGGATTTAGGAGGACAATAAAGTAGAAGGATTTTTAAGGAAAGAGAAGGATGGTGTTCAAAGGAGGGGAAACAGCCAGAGGAGTAGGGGGAGAGACCAAGGGAGGCATTTGAGATGATGGCCACCCCGCCGCCACGTTGGTTGGGGCGGGGGGTGTGGTGGAAGGTGTAGCCTAGAGGGGAAGCCTCGACTAGAGGCACGGGGTCATTTGGGGAGAGCCAGGTTTCCGTAAGCCCAAGAATATCAATGTTCTCATCCAGGATGAGATCATAGATAACGAGGGCTTTGTTGGAAAGGGAGCGGACGTTCTGGATAGCAGTGCGGATGAGTTTGCTGGAGGGGGGAGAGGGAGGAGAGAGTGGTGAGGAGAGGATCTGAGGATGTGTAGGAGAGGTGGGTGGGGGGAGAGAGGAGGAGAGGGGAAGTGGGGAGGGGAAGTATGACAGAAGAATACTTGCCCCATATCAAGGGATATGAGGCAATAGCGGGTAATTGGTGTTGAGATACAGATCAGCTATGATCTTATAGAATGGCAGAAAAGGCTTGAGGAGTTAATAGCTTGTTCCTATGTTCCAATTTGTAATGGTTATAGTTACAGTTCCACTGCATTTCATGCTGGATTTCAGTTGAAGAGCTTTCATGATGTACACACTTGATTTTATAGCCCCCCACCTGTAACCTGACCTGGTCTTTATTTCCATTGAATAATTTTATTACTGAGCAGGAAAACAAAATCCCATGTTATTTCTGAGGAGGTGATTTCCCTCTGAGTTTTAAGGAGAGGATGTTGCACTCATGTTGTTTTAATCTCATTATAGCTAGAAGAAGATAAACATTCCCATAAATTGGAAGTTGCTAACCTCAAGCTGGAAGGAGCAAGAACCAAAGGAGAGGTCGAGAGAGAGAGAGATAACATGCAGAGTAAAGTGGATGGTAACATTCTGATTTATGTTTCATTTGGTTTTACAAAACTACCTGTGGCTTTTATGACTTTGATCATACAATGGTTCTGCTCAATTGTATGCAGCTCTCATCACTCAGAAGTACAGGGAGGTTATGAGAACACGGCAGTTTGTGTGCCTAAAGTCAGCCTGTACACCACAAAATGGAACTTCCACATTGTTCTGTTGTTATTTGCTTCACTTCCTACAAGCTGTACATATACAGAAAGTGCCACAAGTGTTGATGTGACATTCTGGCAGGACCGATGATGGCCATGTTTTCATACCTTGTAATAACTCGTGTTGCTGACCAGTCAACTCCTGCAGCCAGAAATCTACGATTATGATGGAGTCTGGGCCTGCAAAGCATTAAATCAGGGTGCATTATAGCTGAGGTCTCTGTGTATGTATGAATGTATGTATGCATTTTAACAATACTGGGTACTGGGGGAGTATTAGGTTAGACTGTGAGCTCAAATAATAATATTTGAAATATTTGCAGGGCGAAATCTTGGGCAAGTTTTCTTACTCCACATGCCTGCTAATAATCCCTAACAAAAAATTGGTCATTTCAATCTACAACTGTTTGTTGGACACTGCTGTGCGCAATTGGCTACCATATTTCACCCATAAAATAAAGTCAATTCACTTTACAGTATATTCTGTGAAGCTCTTTGAGATGTCTGGATGTGAAATATAGTTGAGGTTATATTAATAGCTTTATTATTAATAATCCTTGCATTTGAAATATTATTATTAATAATCCCTGCACATCTGCATGATATCTCGAAGTGCTTCGCAGAATATACTATGAAGTCCTGACATGCTTAAATTGACAGAAGAGGTAGTCACAGTTTGCTCAGTTTCCAGTGGATCAGCTCACTGCTGTCTCCAGTGAATGTCTATTAAACTTGCAGGACTGTGGTCAGAAATTGATATCTTGAAGGCCTCAATTGAAAGGCACAAAGAACTCCTGACAGAAAAAGAACGAGAGGTAATTCGTAAAGTACAAGCGGCTAAGGAGGAAGACTTCCAGAAACTCACAGTGATACAGGACGAAAAGTAAGTCTTAAATGGAAAATACTGTCACTTTTATTGTAATGCTATTTTTCCATCTACGTCTGTGAAAAGGAAAAGGCTGCTGGCAGTCAAGAATTCTCCCAAAAGGGTTATGTAAATCAAATGTTCACTTAACGTTGTTTTGCATAAAGTCATACTTTCCTAGCTGCAATGTTAAGTGAGGACTAAGTGTACAGTTGTCCAATTCTCGCTATTTGAAGCATGATATAAACTATTCATTCTTGTTCCCAGGCTAGAATTGGAGAATAAAGTAGCTGACCTGGAAAGATTGAAGGCTGAACAGGATATTACCTGGCATGCTGAAAAAGATCAGCTGGAAGATAAAGTGCGAGTTATACACTTAGCAGAAGAAGCAGCCAAGAGAGAGATCCAGTCCCTCAGGTTAGAAGCACAGTGTTTAAACTAAAATATAGTGAAGCTTTGGATATCATATTTTATAAAAGGAATAAATGATGATGAAACCCAACAAGGGAAATAAAGAACATTTTAAAATAGGCAGGATGGGTGGGGAGAGGGTGGCTGTAAGCATGGTGGAAGAGGAAGGGCTTCAATCTATTCTTATATTACTATTTCCAAGATGGAAACTTTGGGGAAAAAAAAGGTATTGAAAAAAGGATCATCTTTCCACGTTGATAGTCTGGGCAAGGTTTAAACACAGGACTCAGAAGCTTTACTGATGGTATGAAGTACCTATACTTTGAGATGTTTTGATGTGATTACATTTTTTTTTCTTTGAGACATCTAGAGGTTGCGAAAAGCACTATATCAAATGCAAGGATTATTATTATTTGAAAAATATAATTTTAAAAGCCCTCACTATGCTATCTTAATCTCTCTTCAACTGATTTAATATAGAAACATAGGAACAGGAGTAGGCCATTCAGCCTTTTGAGCCTGTTCTGCCGTTCAGATCATTAGAACATGGCTGATCCGTACCTCTACTAATCCTTTCAAATAGATACATAGAATCCTAGAATCTTACGGCACAAAAGGAGGCCATTCGGCCCATCGAGTCTGTGCGGCTCTTTAAAAAGAGCAATTTAATCCCACTCCCCAGCTCTCTCCCCATAACCTCGTAAACCCATCCTCCCCAAATAAATGTCTACCTCTCGTTTAAAAGTTGTTATCGATTTGGCCTCCACCCTAACCCTAGCCGATAACCCACATTGTCACGCAGGTACAGTATTTTGGTTTGCCACTAGTAGTCTATGGTTATCGGTTTGCTGCTAGTAGAGTCCAGGGTTATCGTCTTGCTGCTAGTAAAGTCGCACTGCCGTTTTTTTCACCCTCATGGCGTCCTCCATTTAAAAAAGATTATAAACCTAAACTAGTAAAGGTGAGAAGCTCAAGAGAGTAGTTTTAACAATAAGTACCAATACATTCTGTTATTAATAATAATATTTTGTTATTATCTATTATTATTTAGTCTGGTGTGTATGGTGTGTGTTAAAGGAACTTAAATTTTTTGTGGTGGGTTTTCGGCCGCGGACTACCCGAATATCCGGCAGGCGCTTTAAACAGCAATGGCCAGATCCCACAGGTGCTTTTACTTTATTTTAAAACGGTGACCACGAGTCACTGATACGCCCACCAGTGGAAACAGTTTTTCCCTATCTACGCTTGTCGAATCCCCTTATGATCTTACATATTTCTTCTGTTTAATTTAAGTTGAATTTAGTTAACTCAGCGCCTGTTTTGTTGTTGTAGAAACAAAACTTCATCTTTTTAAATGTTTTAAGTAATTACGTTATGTGTGTTTGGTTATTGGATATATATACATAATATACACTATATAAGTAGAAAAATGTTTTTAATAAGCTTCAACTATTATTTATTTGAATTATAGGTCAAAAGTTCAACATCAAATGCTTCAAATAGAAGAATTTGAAAAAGAAAAAACTGACAGTGTGGAATTCAGACAGGTATTGTAAATCACTGTATAAATCCCAGTCTGGTGAAAATGCTGCCGATGTAAAGAACATTTTTCCAAATTTTTCTCTTCCCTTGTGTATCAGCTTGCCTTAGTAGTACTTTCAGATTTGTGGATTGAAACCCCACATCAGGACTTATAATTAAGGTCTAAACTGACACTCCATTGCTATACTAAGGGTGTTACACTTGTCAGTGGTGCTGGCGAGACATTGAACCGAGGTTCCATCTGCCTGTTCAGATGGACGTTATAGATCCTATGGCACTAAACATAAAGAGAAGGGAGTTTCTCCCAATGGCCTGGCTAGCAATCTCACAAATTAAAATAAAATTGGTTACTCCCTCCCTGGCTGTTGTGGGACTGACTGGCTGCTGCATTTCGCTCACAAAATACTGTCACTCTACAGTATATTCGGTGAGGCACTGTGAGATGACTTGATGTGATAAGGTGCTGTATCATATGCAAAGATTATTATTAATTATTGTTTTTATTCCAACTAGTGAGCACTTGTGTACAATCCATAGCAGAAGCTTTTAACATGAAGTGCCTGCTTGTCAGCAGTTTTTCATGGATCCTCTAGATCTTGTGGCTGGTTCATGTGTTGATCTGGTATGATAGAAAGTCCCTGATTGTGCAATGGGTGTAGGCGTTCACTGGTTTCTTTTTGAAGCTGGGTGGGAAATTTTACGTGAGTTGTAAGACGTTGAACTCGTAAGATAAGAAAACTTGTGAGAAAAAAATAAAATCTGAGTGAAAACTAAAGTGATTCCTTGCAATAATATAGTAATTGAGCTTCATAAAATTCCAACCAGCCCTATAGTGGGACAGTGTCAGCACCTCTGCACTCACTGTGCATGTGTGCAGACAGACAGACAGTCAGCTTTTTTGGTGCTTTATCTCAATCAGCAAATGGAATCCACATTTCACCAGAAGTGAACCCACTAAATATCCTCTACGTCTATTGAGTGCTTGATTGCCTCCTAGTTTTTTTGATTAAAGGAGCATAGTTAGTGAGTGCTTAGCCATGGTGCTAAATTGACAGATGATGATGATAATAATAATAATAATACTCGTCGCATTTGATATCGCGCCTTATAATGTCGTTGAGTGTCAATGTGCTTTGCAGAATATATTTTAAATTGCAGTGACTGTGGTTTGTGGGCTAAAAAAGTTGTAGTGGGTTCCACTGTAAAGTTCTAATTGGGTTCCACTCTGCTTTTTTGTAGCAAATCCAAGAGCTTCAGATCCAGGTTAACATGTTATCACAGACAGAACATGATTTACTGGAAACCAATCAGAAACTGCGAGAGATGCTGGATATTTTAAAGGAAGAAACACGGAGTGTGAGAAGCCAAGCAGAGAAGGCACAGCAGGAAGCTGAGAGGTCAGCAGCTGTTTCTCTATCACTAATATACAGTCACTACACTTTACAGTATATTCTGAGAAGCGCTTTGAGACGTCTCAAAGATGTGATAAGGCACTGGGTCAAATGGAAGGATAACTATTATTAGTAATAAAGAATTAATGCTATAGCTGAATTTGTGTAACCAAATTCTGATTTAGTTTAAAAAATATATTTGTTAAAGGTAACTTTAAATCAAAACCATGAGGGTATTGGATCAGTTATGTTTTATCTGTTTGTCACAGATTAATTGATGACAAGCGCATAGAGATGTTGGAGGAGAAACATAAACTGCAGCAGCGTATTGCAGAGCTGGAGGAGAAATATTGTCAAGCCAAAGATCGACTTCAACGTGCAGCTATGGCTCAGAAAAAGGTCTTGTATTGTTCTTTATTGTTCTTTATTCAGCGTGCTATGTTATGTTCTAATGATTTCACTCTTATCTTCAAATCTCTTCACCTCCTCTGCACCCCCCTACCTCTCTGACCTCTCTCCCCAAACCAGCACCTGTTGCCTTCGCTCCTCCGGTTCTGGTCTCCTCCTTGTCCCCTGAATCCTCCGCTCCACCGTCGGCTAAAGACCTTTCTTTCTGACCGCACCTTCGGTTACCTTTTTCCCCCTGCCCATGGCTTGAGCCCGGGATCCGTTATTGTGAAGTGCTCTGAGACACCGTCCGGCGTGGAGGGCGTTAAATAAATAAAAGTTATTGTTGTTGTATGTTATGTTAGGTCAGGGTATCAAGGGATATGGGACACAGGCGGGCAATTGGAGTTCAGGTACAGATCGGCCATAATCTTATAGAATGGGGGAACATGCTTGTGGGGCTCAATGGCACTTCCTATTCCTATGCTGCAATCCATCTCTGGGTCAGAAACATTATCTTTTTCTGATTTTTTTTTACAGAGAAAAACATTGAACGAAAGTAAACAGAAACGGTTACAAGAGAAAATACAGCTTTTAGAGGCGAAAAAAGAGGAACTGGAAATTGAGAAATGTACATATAAGTAAGTGTATGCGTGTGTATATTAAACCAAATTAAATTGAAAGAAACCTTTCAATGAGAGACAACACTACCCAAATAATTAATTAATTTAAATGTTTTCCAGGCAAACTATCTCTTATAAAGATCATTCTAGACTTCAAAAAAGGTTGAAGGACTTGCAGCGGAGACACAATGAGTTCCGAAGTCTAATTTTGGGAGCACATTTTCCCTCCAGTGCTTTGTGTAACTCAATAAATTTTCTAGCGCCCAGTTTTGTGCAAGGAGCAGAATCGTTTCTGAATGTTCAGGTACAGAATTTCAGCAAATTTAATATATTTTACATTTTCAATCTGGGTTTCTACAAAATCTTCATTTAAATTATAATGTAATTGCAATATTATACACACTGAGTTTATACACAGTACATTATAACAACAACAAGATTGTATTAGTAGAGCGCTTATCACATTGGGAGTATGTCCCAAGGTCCTGAACAGTCAGGGTTCAGAACCCAAGCTTGGAGTGGGGGGGGGGGGGGGTGGGGTGGGGGTGTGCAAGGTTGGGATGAGGGAGGACAAGGAGGTAGGAGGGCAACTGAAGACATGGTCGAAAAGAGGGTATTGATACCGCCCTTGAAGGAGGCAAGGGAAGAAGCGAGTTGGAATGACTGGGATGGAATTCTAGCAAATATAACAATATATTCGAATATGAAATGTGTGTGCTTACTGCTTATGTAAAAAAATACTCATAATAATTTGGCTACTCAATCCACGACTGTGGGACACTGCTGTGTGCAATTGGCTGCCATGTTTCACCCACAAAATACAGTCAGTTCACTTTACAGTGTATTCTGTGAAGTGCTTTGAGACGTCTAAACAATGTGATATGGCACTGTATCAAATGCAAGGATTATTATTTATTATAGGTGAAAAATAAAATACTAATCCTTTATTTTAATACAATAGTCCCTTATCACACTGAAGTGCGTGTTCTACATCTCTTTAAAAATAGCTAAGCATTTTATATGAATATTCATTTTCAAACAGTTTTGTTTTTTCCTTTTTTTTTAGGAAGAACAGCATCAGTGTGAACTCTCTGTCCTCCGCAAGAGGTTGGAAGAACTGGAGACAAACCAGAAGCATCAGCTGCAGGAACTTGGGGCAATTGATTGAGTATACAGCCCATTGCTAAAATGTAGGAAAATAGTGTGAAATGCATTTAACTTTTCATAATGTTTGAGAAGTCCTTTGGAAATACTGCGTCACATTTAGTAATGTCAAATATCCCACAGCAAAGGTTCCAATAGCAATCCATGTTTAAAAGATTCTAAATATAATCAGCAGTCTACGTCAATCAGGTTTACTTGACAGAACCCTTTCATATTTCTTTACCAATAACTTCTGTGCCTTGAAAAACAGTTTTGGTTTTAATTACATCCGTAAATAGTTTCAGTATTTTCATAATTGGAGCTATACACTAATAAGGAGATCGCTTGCACGACAAACCCACACGCACTAAAAATAGTGTCGCACAATTTCTATTTTGCCTCAAAAAAATGTATTTGCCTCCATAGGTTTACAGCAGAACCACATTGCCATCACAAAACACTGGTTAGGCCTCAACTGGAGTACTGCGTCCAGTTCTGGGCACCTTATTTCAGGAAGGACATTAAGGCATTGGAAAGGGTGCAGAGGAGATTCACGAGAATGATACCAGGAATGGGGAACCTTCGCTATGAGGACGGGCTGGAGAAGTTAGGACTTTTCCCATTAGAGCAGAGAAGGTTACGCGGGGACCTGATAGAGGTCTTCAAGATCATGAAAGGTTTCGACAGGCTAGATAGGGAAAAGCTGTTTCCGCTGGTAGGTGTGTCTGTGACCCGTGGTCAGTCACAGTCTTAAAATATCTACCAAAAGAAGCAGAGGGGAGGTTAGAAGAAATTTTTTTACTCAGCGAGTTGTTCGAATTTGGAATGATCTGCCTGAAACGGGTAGTGAGGTTCGATTCGATAGCAGCTTTTAAGAGAGAACTAGATAGGTATCTGGAGAAGATGGGTTTGCAGGGTTATGGGGAGAAAGCTGGTGATTGGGGTTAATGAAAGTGACTTGCTGGTCAAAGAGCCGGCACAGACTCGATGGGCCGAATGGCCTCCTTCTGTGCCGTAACATTCTATGATTCTATGATTTTGATAGTTTGAAAGGTTCCAAAATATTGATTGCCAAAATTGCAAAGCCTAAAATGTAATGGATGTAAAGTGAACTCTGCCTCCAAACAATGCCTAATGGTTTGGCTTCCAATCCCTGAAGCAAACTGACATTGACCTAAACTCTGGCTATTGTACACAATGTTACCAAGCAACACTACATTGCAACTCAAATAGTAAGTATGGATTATCTGTTGATTCCCGAATCCCTAACACCCATAGTTTTGTTTTCAAAATCAAAGTTCCTTTTAGGATTTTAAAAGGACAAATTGTTTATCAGTGAAATGTTTACAGAACAAAATAAATAATTTATTTTACACTCTATACTAAATGCCTTATATAATACAATATAAGTGACATCTTCTGCACCATTTTTGCACGTTTATTATTTCAGGATGACAATGAATGATTGGTTTGAATGTTTTTTTATTATTAAATGCGATCATACTTATTTTTGTATCACAAAAGAATTATGACATGCTGCAATTAAGCAGCAATTTTAATTAATCGTTAAATTACCTGTCATAGAGTCCTACGGTTCGAATTTAATTTCAGCATATCTACAGAAGGTTTTTCCCTCGACAAACATGTTTTGTGAGTGTATATGTTGGGGGTATTCTATATTCATTGCTCAGTTTGTTTTGGAGACTCAAGCCACATGATGTTTCCACACGTGTCAGAATCTGGCCATATACAAATTGTTAGGAGATGCAGAACAATTCATGCTTAACTCCTCTGAGATTATCTGTGCACTTGCTGGGAGGGTTTGAAACAATGATTGTCCAGTGCCTTGAGACATCCTCCTGACGTGAAAGGCGCTTTACAAGTGTAATTTTGTTGTTGTTGTTGTTGTTGTGGGGTCTTTCACTTCACTCCTGTTGTGGGTTGAGAACTGAGTGAAGTCTGAACCCCATGTGTTCACTCCAGACACGAGCTTTCACCAGCATTACAGTCATTCTTCAGGTTTACATTGGCTTACTTACACCTTCTCTATCATGGTTTGGAAAAATGTACTGTAATTTGTATGAAGATGTCATATATTTCTGTAAATGTGTGTTATTTCTGTCAGGCTTTATTTGATTTGTATTTTGTTTGAAACGAGATATGTTACAAATTGCCCTGTTTACTATTTATATTTTTCTAATCATTTGAATTTTACATTTGACCTGTGATTAAAGATACTGAAATAAAATTGTAATTTGAATATTTTACCTTCACTAAATAATCATGTGAATGACTTGATGGAGTGTTGTCCCCTGTTATAATTGGTCTATATTTAGTATTATGCTCTATTCTTAAAAAGTTCTAATTATAAGAAGAAAAAAGCAACATTATTTGCTTTATAGAGAAACTTCAACAAGTTTCAGGTTTGCCAGTGGAGAGAATCTTGCTTTCACGCCTGAAACTCTGGAACACTCTATTTCAATCCCTCAGCCTTGCCCTCTATCTTGCCTTTTTCAAACCCCACCTGAAAACCTTCCTCTTCGACTGCAACTATGGCCATTCCCCCCCCCCCGGAGTCAGGCTCCGCTACTGTTGAGCGCTGTGAGAAGTCACCCTGTGTGGAGGGTGCTATATAAATGGAAGTTGGAATCTAAGAATCTAAGAATGTTTTGTTGTTGAGGATGCCACGGCAGTGACTGGTCTGGACCTGCTGTTTCCTGTCCACCAGCACAAAGAGAAGTGATGTGGACCGCTGAAGGACTAACCACTGAATTGTGATTGTAATCCTGCCCCTTTTACTTATTGCAAACAAAATGCTGTCAGCCAAAATACTGCTAATGATAATCCTTGTATTTGATATAATGCTTTTCACATCTTATCGACATCTCAAAGCGCTTCACAGCGCTGTAAAGTGAATTGACTATATATTTGTGGGCAAATTGCGCACAGCAGCATCTCCACAAACAGTCGTGGATTGAAAATGACCAATTTTTATTATTGTGTTTTTTTTTACTTGACTCTTCCAGTGAGTAAAATTATATTAAAAAGAAAAGAAATCCTAGGGTAAACAGTATCATTATTATTTTTACATTATTGTTTATGTCCTAATATTAGTTAGACAAAAAAAGCAAAGGAGATTTTTTTTCATATATGTATACCAACTGATTTTAATTCTTTAAACCCTTCAGTAGTTTTGCTGAACCAATGCAATTAAAAAAAAACCTGACCACTGTTTCCTTAATTTATTAGAGAATAATAGATGAGTTACAATACAAATTTACATTCATATCATGCCTTTCACATCAAGGGGACATCCCAAAATTAACAGCAGCTGCACTAATATTTTTACAGAATGTAACAAATTGTTTTTGCACATCTGTGATAAAATACATTTAAACTTTGAAAGCTACAAAAAAGTAAAAAGGATACTAACAATCAGGATCCTTTTAAGACTTTAATAGAAGCACTATATTCTTTTAATGTTCTTGAATTTCACGATTAAAAAGCGAGTGCCAGTAATAATACTTGCATTTGATACAGCAGCGATTGAGACATCTCAAAGTTCTTCACAGAATACACTGTAATGTGGATTGACTATATTTTATTGGTGAAATGTGACAGCCAATTGCACACAGTCATGAATTGAATGCCCGAATTATTATAATGTTTTATGGGATTACCCCAGAAAACGATCCACCAATTACTAGTAGGTAAACAGATGTGCGGATCTAAGATTATCTAAGATTTCGCCCTGCCCAGAAATCGAATCAAGGAACCTCTCACTTGTGTGGCAAGTGGTTTAACCACTAAAGCTACAGAATTCCATATACCTTGATTTGGTACAAGTTTGCAGGGAAGACTGAGACCAACATTGTTCGGAGGTGAATTAATGCCCTGATAGAGGAAGTCACGAAACTTGGGGTGTTTTAATGCTGAGTATGAGTACTGTACATTTGTAATTAGAAATAATTAATAAAGCTTGTATGCAACCATTGTCCATTGCTCAGCACCTTGGGACAGCATCGTCTTCTCGATGTGAAAGGTGCTATACAAATTTTGTTCGTCTTTTAAAGAAAATTGAAGTGAAACTGCAGAACAAGGGTATATATTTGTCAGCGAATTGTAAAAAAAAACCTTTTAAAGATGGAATCATGATGCGTTTCTACACACAATGTGGTCCTTAAGTTCTAAAACATTACTGATGTTAGTGAAATGTTTCTGAAGTGTTTGAAAGGGAGATGGATATTCAAGGGAAGTTAGATTTTTTAGACGTATGGAGAATGACCCCAAAAAACTGAATGGCCTCCAGCCGTTCCTATCTGCTTAGAGCTATAATTTGAATGACTTGAAACAAACCTCAAAAACAACCTTTTTTTTTTACAATATAACTATTGTCCGTTCTATGTTCCTATAAAGAGTTGCCACACACTCTAATTAAATTGGTAATAATAATAATAAACCTTGCATTTGATATAGCACTTTTCACATCTTATCGACGTCTCGAAGTGCTTCACAGAATATACTATAAAGTGAATTGACTATATATTTGTGGGTGAAATGTGTCCCACAAACATTCGTGGATTGAAATGATCATTTTATTATTGTGGGTTTTTTGGAGGGATTATTATTAGGCGTGTGTGTGGAGTAAGGAAACTTGCCCAAGGTTTCGCCCTGACCTGTCTGGATTCGAACACAGGTTTCATGCTTGTAAGGTGAGTGCTCTAACCACTGAGCTACAGGAGCTCCACAGTTCATTTGGTAGATTCGTTTGACCTAGTGTTAAGCAGATATGACAACACACTAACATCAGAAACGTCAATAAACTTTTGTTACACATGAAACGTAGCAATAGAGTCAATGATATGGCCTAATTTGTAAAACCTTTTAATATAAAGATCAATGGCCATTCCTGAGTAGTTTTCGATCAGAGGAAGATAGTTGAGGTCGCATAAAAAATGTAGGATAGTTAAATCTCTATTTACAATAACACTTAGAGAGAACTTCTGCGTATTTGATTACAAAAAGGATCAGTAAGTGTTAGACATTCACAGAGAAAGGTTTGCGTTTGCGTTTCTGTGCAAAAATAAAGCTTTATGACCATCCACACATGGATTTCGCTTCATAATACTGCAATATTTGTGAAAGTTCTTTTTCTTTCTGAATGCCTTCATTTTCCAGTTGATTTTGCAACTGTTGAAAGACAGGAATAAGTTGGTTACAACAGAACACGTTACAAAAACAACAACAACGATAATAATAACTTTTATTTGCTATAGCATTTGCTATAGTGCCTTATCGCTAAGTCTTAGAGGATATACCGTAAAGTTGACTGACTGTGTATTTTGTGGGTGAAATGCGGCAGCCAATTGTGTACTTTGGGATCTCCTCCCGAACTGAAAGGTGTTATACAAATGTAATTTGTTGTTGTTATTGAGAAAGAATCCTTTCAAGACACTGACATAGTTCCTAGGCTAATCTGCATTTAAAAAAATATATAGGAATAATAATAATCATCCTTGCATTTGATATGGCGCTTTTTATGTCTTCCAGACGTCTCAAAGCGCTTCACAGAATATACCATAAAGTGAATTAACTGTATTTGTGGGCGAAATGGGGCAGCCAATTGCGCACAGCAGTGTCCCCACAAACAGTTGTGGATTGAAAAAGACCCATTTTATTATTCTTGTTTTTTGGAGGGATTATTATTAAGTGTGTGTGTTTGTGGGGAGTAAGGAAACTTGCCCAAGGTTGCGCCCTGACCTGCCTGGATTCGAACACAGGTCTCACGCTTGTGAGGCGAGTGGTCTAACCACTGAGCTACATAAACCAGCTCAATCGAAACTATAAACAAACAAATAATATACGCAGATGTCGATACATAACCAGAAAGCCTTCAAACAAATGTGGAGACATATGAGCTACAGAAATGGCAGGTCCCTTACCTGAACAGAATATTTCTTGATGTATTTCCCAATCTCTACCATGGCAACATGTTCTTTAAATTCATTTTCATGTTTCTGAAAGAAAGTTAACCACACTTTGTAAACATTTGCTCCCTGGGTCAGTCTATCCTCCTTGTGGTGGGGGGGGGGGGGGGTGGGGGGGGGTGATGGTAACTGATCTCCTCTGAGTCTCACTAGCCCCAGGGTGACCTGCCAGTCGATGGAGCCCCCACCCTCTGTGACAGTCTCTGGTCCCTGGTTCCTGAGCCAGGCTGAGGGGCCGCAGTACCACCGGGCTCCCCACAAACAGTCATGGATTGAAATGACGAATTTTATGATTGTGTTTTTTTCGGAGCGGTTATTAGGCGTGTGTGGATATGGAGTCAGGAAACTTGCCCAAGGTTTCTCCCTGACCTGCCTGGATTTGAACACGCTTGTACGGTGAGTGCTCTAACCACTGAGCTACAGGAGATCCAATGGTGACATGTGGTAACAAAGCAGTTGCCATTACCCTCGATTCCTCAATCAGGAAATTTTCCAGCTCCTCCTTGGACAGCGCTGGGGCTTCAGCAATTTGCTTGAAGTAAGTTTTGACTTCTTCCTTGTAGTGTGGGATGTCTCTGGCGTACAGCACTTTGTTTGTTGGCGAGTGCTAAAGGCAGAACAACACTGTCTATCACAGCAATCCCAGCACATGTTCAATACCATACTTATCTCTCCAATTACCACAGACAATTAGAGGTCAGTTGCCTGTGTAATAATAATATTAACAACAACAATAATAATCCTTGCATTTGATATAGCGCTTTTCACATCTTCTACTTTTAAGATAATAATACTAATAATCCTTGCATTTGATGTAGTGCTCTTCACGTCTTCTGGATTGATCTATTGAACAAAAAAATAACTTTTAAGTAAACCATAACAACAAAAGCACAGGATTTGGCTGAGATGTACGTCGGACGTAAAACACTGCAGAACAATTATAATAAATGTATTAGGATGTCACTTTACCGTCTATCCTGTGACGTGCTGTGGGACGTCTCGAACAACAACAACAAATTAGACTTATAGAGCGCCTTTCACGTCGGGAGGATGTCCCAAGGCGCTGCACAGGAGGCGTGTGACCCGAGCTGGGAGGGGGGTGTTCGGGAAGGGGTAAAAGACGTGGGGAAGGTCGAAAAATTCGGGGGGGAACAAAAGGCACGGTCGAAAAGGAAAGTCTTCAGACCGGCCTTGAAAGAGGAAAGGGAAGAAACAAGGCGGAGGGATTGGGGGATGGAATTCCACAGGGTGGGAGCGGAGAAACTGAAGGCTCAGCCTCCGATGGTGGGGCGGTTCGGGCGGGGGGCTTGGAGCAAACCAAGTCCTGCTGAAGGGAGGGTCCGGGTGGGCTTATAAGGGGAGAGTAGGTTGGATAGGTAGGGCGGGGCAAGGCCGTGTAAGGCTTTGAAAACGAGGACAAGGATCTTGCTTCACAATGGTGGAGCTCAAGGCCGAGCCAGAGGGAGAGGGAACGTGACCGTAAACTTGGTCGGTCAAAGTGAAAGTTCTTGAGGCGCGACCTGAAGGAGGGGGTGAGGCAGAGGGGTTGAGGGAGGGAGCCTCAAAGTTTCGGGGCCTAGTGGCTGAAAGCACTAAAAGTAGTCACAAAGCAGTAATTGCGTTTCTCATTAAATGTTTAATGTGGGATGAATATGTGAATCTTTTGTGGACCTCCTGTGGCTCAGTGGTTAGAGCACAGGCCTTACAAGCATGGGACATGTGTTCGAATCCAGGCAGATCAGGATGAAACCTTGGGCAGTTTCCTTGCTCCACACACACACACCTAATAATAATCTGCCCCACAAAAACTCCGCAATAATAAAATTGGTCATTTTCAATCCACGACTGTTTGTGGGGACGCTGCTGTGCGCAATTGGCTGCCGTGTTTCGCCCACAAATATACAGTCAATTCACTTCACAGTATATTCTGTGAAGTGCTTCCAGACATTGATAAGATGTGAAAAGCGCTACCTGTATATCAAATGCAAGAATTATGAACAGCCTGGGAGTCAGCACGTGTATAATAACTTTGTCAGTGTCACTGCAAGGATTCTAATCACAGGATATTGCCATTGCTCAACTTCATCGCTGTTCACAATCCTAGAATAATTGTGGCAATCACTTGGTTTCTGTGGTTAATTCGGAGTGATGAAGTAAAAATGAGTCATCTCCACACCCTTAAATGCCAAACCTGGCTGCTCGAGCGCAGGTGGCAGAAACCCGGCCTCACGGTTCACCACCAACTGTGGCTCGAGCATCTCCACAGCTACCGCCGTTCCTTGTGTCAAGCAAAAACGGCTTACTATTCCAACATCATCCTGGAGGCAAACAACAACCCCAAAGTCCTCTTTTCTACCAGCCACCACCTCTTCCACGCACCCCCTCAGGCCTCCTCAATCTTCACTTCAAATGCGAAGTGCAAGGAGGTCATGGGCTTCTTTTCCTCAAAAATCCATAATCTTCGCCAGGCAGCCTCATCCTCCAGCCTCTCGTCATCCACTACCACCCCCATCCCATCACCCTCCCCATCATCAACTCCTACCTCGACCCCCTTCCTACAGTCCTTCTCCCCAGTCTCTTTCCTCCTTCTCACGCACTCTCACCTCCTTGAAGCCATCCCCCCAGCTCCCTCTCCTCTGCCCACTGCTGGCTGATATCATCAACCAGTCCCTCTCCACAGGATCAGTCCCTGCCCCCTTCAAAACTGCTGCCATCATCCCACTCCTTAAGAAACCTTCCCTAGATCCCTCAAACCCCAGCCACTACTGCCCTATTTCAAACCTGCCCTTCCAGGTTCGACCCTCAACTGTCCTTCCTCCCCTACATCCAGTCTTTTACCAGCACCGCCTTCTTCCACTTCCGACAGATCACCCGTCTCCGGCAATACCTCAGCCCAAAAGCCGCTGAAACCCTGGTCCATGCCTTCGTCACCTCATGTCTGGACTATTCACATACCCTCCTCACCGGTCTCCCCTCCACCACAATCCATAAAATCCAACACATCCAAAATTCTGCCGCCCGCATACTCACCCGCACCAAACTTGGCTCCCCCATCACCCCAGTCCTTACCAGACTTCACTGGCTCCCTGTCCCAGAGAGGATCGACTTCAAGATCCTCACCCTTGTTTTCAAATCCCTCCACTCCTCTGCACCCGCCTACCTCTCTGACCTCCTCTCTCCTCAAACCAGCTCCCGTTGCCTTCGTTCCTCTGGGTCTGGCCTCCTCCTCGAATCCTCCGCTCCACCCTCGGCGGCCGGGCATTCAGCCACTAGGCCCCGAGGCTCTGGAACTCCTTTCCTCACTCCCTTCGCCTCGCCCCCTCTCTTCCCAGTTTCAGGTCCCAGCTGGAGACCTTTCTCTTCGACCGCGCCTTTGATCACCTTTCTCCCCCCTGCCCCCCTGGCTCGGTCCCGGGATCCGCTATTGTGAAGCGCTCTGAGATGCCGTCCAGCATAGAGGGCGCTATATAAATCGAAGTTGTTGTTGTTGTTACAAATGTAATTTTGTTCTTGTGGTTGTATTTGATGTAGCGCCTTATCACAAGCTTTGAACTAGGTGTGCGTGTGTGTGTGTGTGGAGTAAGGAAACTTGCCCAAGGTTTCGTCCTGATCTGCCTGGATTTGAACACAGGTCTCTCACACTTGTAAGGTGAGTGCTCTAACCACTGAGCTACAGTAGCTCCATCATTACCTCTAGAAAAGGGAACCTGCCAATCGACTAACATCCGGGTTGCTATTTACTCGTAGGTAAAACAGAGGTGTGGTCAAAACTAGTCTGTTTCCACTTGTTGGCGAGTGAGTCCACAATAATTAGCAAATAATATACCACAGTCAGCAGTGGACCTAACAATGAGCTGAGGAATGAGCTGAGGAACCTTATACAGGAAGCGATGAGAATGGAGGAGTCCTGTAACTCAGTGGTTAGCGCGCTGGCCTCGCAAGCAGGAGGACCTGGGAGTAATTCCCAGGCAGGGCAAAGTGTAGCTCCTGTAGTTCAGTGGTTAGAGCACTCGCCTTACAAGCATGAGACCTGTGTTCGAATCCAGGCAGATCAAGGTGACATCTTGGGCAAGTCTCCTTACTCCACATACACACCTAATAATAATTCCTCCAAAAAAAACACAATAATAAAAAATGGGTAATTTTAATACCACGACTATTTGTGAGTACGCTGCTGTATGCAATTGGCTGCCGCATTTCGCCCACAAATATACAGTATATTCTGTGAAGCGCTTTGATTCACCGATAAGATGTGAAAAGCCCTATGTAAGGATAACGAAAAGGAATGCAAGGATTATTATTATAAAGTATTGGGCAAGTTTCCCTATTCCGTTCTTATTACTGTTATTCATCTTATAGAATGTGGAACTCACTGAGAGCTCACCTCTTTAACCTGTCTGGGGAACAGTGAGGTTGGAAAAGCTGTGGTTGAAACAGAAACCAACAGTGTGTTTAAAATGAAACGCGATGCACGAGGATGTAGCGGAGAGGATCAGGTGGTTGGAGATTCATATTGCTAGTACTGTAATTAGAATAACAGTAGTGAAATAATAATCTTTGCATTGGCAACTGAGAACCAACTGGAATAATAATAATAATCCTTGCATTTGAATTAGAGCTTTTCACATCTTATCGACGTCTCAAAGTACTTCACAGAATATTCTGTAAAGCGAATTGACTATATTTGTGGGTGAAACGCGGCAGCCAATTGCGCACAGCAGAGTCCCCACAAACAGTCATGGATTGAAAATGACCAATTTTTATTATTGTGTTTTTTTGGGGGAGGGATTATTATTAGGCGCGTGTGTGTGTCTGTTTGTGGAGTAAGGAAACTTGCACAAGGCTTTGCCCTGACCTGACCTGCCTGGATTCGAAACACAGGTCTCACCCTTGTAAAGGCGAGTGAGTGCTCTAACCTTCTGTGTCAAGAACCTTTACGCGTCGTGCTGATGTCCGAGAAACAGAAATGGGGGAAAGAAAATGCACTCGCTAATTTATCTGCAAATAGAAATCCATCAATAGGTGAGTGTTACCTTCCCGAGCTTCTGCGACGATAACGAAAAGGAATCCATGAAAGCCTGTGCGATAACAGAGAGACAGCTGTCCAGATGTGGGGTCTTTTCCATGTCGAACACAAACTGGGGGTTTTTAATGATGTTGACCCAAAACCGCAGAGGAAGGCTGAGGGTAACAGAGGAGGTGTTAAACACAGGCATCCATCTGATATTAATCATAATCCTTATATTGGTAAATATTTTGTGGAGCTCCTGTAAACTCAGTGGTTAGATCACTCACTCGCCTTACAAGCGTGAGACTCATGTTCCAATCCAGGCAGATCAGCTCAGGACGAAACCTTGGACAGATTTATTTACTCCACACACACACCTAATAATAATCCGTCAAAAAAAAAACAATAATAAAATTGGTCATTTCAATCCACGACTGTTTGTGGGGACACTGCTGTGCGCAATTGGCTGCCGCGTTTCACCCACAAATATACAGTCAATTCACTTTACAGTATATTCTATGAAGCGCTTTGAGACTGTGAAAAAGATGTGAAAAGGTGCTATATTAAATGCAAGGATTAATATTATTATTTATTATTATTTTAAAGCACCTTTCAGGTCGGGAGGATGTCTCAAAGTGTTTCACAGAATACACTCTAAAGTAAACTAACTGTA
This sequence comes from Hydrolagus colliei, assembly GCA_035084275.1. Taxonomy (NCBI): domain Eukaryota; kingdom Metazoa; phylum Chordata; class Chondrichthyes; order Chimaeriformes; family Chimaeridae; genus Hydrolagus; species Hydrolagus colliei. The sequence goes on along the minus strand of CM068746.1, from coordinate 10,052,877 downwards.
CTTTGCGGGCGAAACCGGCAGCCAATTGCATACAAACAGCTGTTGATCAAATTATTACTATCATTATTTTCGAAGGGATTGTTACCCTCCAGGAAAGCGATTCCCCAATCGCCTAACAACCAGGTTCCCATTTACTGCTGATTAAGCAGGTGTATTGGGGTAAGGAAACTTGCCTACGGTTTCACCCGACCGCGATTCGAACCCGGGTCCTCTCGCTGGTGGTGAGGTAAAGTGTACTAACCACACTTTGCTGCAAGCCCCCAACTTGATAATAATAATCATCCTTGCATTTGATGTAGCACTTTTCACATCTTATCGACGTCTCAAAGCGCTTCACAGAATATACTGTAAAGTGAATTGACTGTATATTTGTGGACGAAACGTGGCAGCAGCGTCCCCACAAACAGTGGTGGATTGAAAATGACCAATTTTATTCTTGTGTTTTTTTTGGACGGATTATTATTAAGCGTGTGTGTGGAGTAAGGAAACTTGTCCAAGGTTTCGCCCTGACCTGCTTGGATTCTAAACATAGGTCTTACGCTTGTAAGGCGAGTTCTCTAACCACTGAGCTACAGGAGCTCCACAGAAGTCAACTGATTCAGAAAGTCGACTTAATGTTAAATTGCTGTGATAAAAGGACGAACATAGTGAAAGCAGTGAAATTCAATACCTGTTAGTCTTCCATATGTGTAAGATATCAGGGTCAGTAATCTTCTTGCTCTGGGCCTGTGCGTACAGGAAGTCAAACAGGAACTTTATGGCCACGGGAGGTTTGTTGTTTGGTAGAGTCCAAATACTTTTAAGAAATCTCTCAACGAAAGAGTGAAGAGCGACCTGTAATAAATAATACGCAGCAAGGGCAGAAACACAGATATAAATAAGCCTTCAATCATTTCAATTTCAAGTGCATTGAAGTGTTCATACTTTTAATAATAATAATCCTTGAATTTGATATAGCGCTTTTCATGTCTTCTAGACATCTGAAAGCGCTTTGCAGAATATACTGTAAAGTGAAGTGTCTGTGTATTTGTGGGTGCAACACGGCAGCCAATCGCGCACAGCAGCGTCCTACAAACAGTTGTGGATTGAAATGGCCAATTTTATTATTGTGTTTTTTTTTGGAGGGATTATTATCAGGCATGTGGAATATGGAAACTTGCCCAAGGTTTCACCCTGACATGCCTGGAGTCGAATACAGGTCTCACACTTGTAAGGCGAGTGCTCTAACCACTTCAAGAAGCAGTTATACTGTAGGTAAACATACAGTCCATTCACTTTACAGTATATTCTGTGAATGCTTTGAGATACAGTCTAGAAAACATGAAACGCGCTACAGCAAATGAAAGGATTATTATTATTATTATAGAATCTTACAGCACAGGAGTAAGCCATTGGGCCCATCATGCCTTTGTTAAAAATTATTTTAAATTGCTAATTCTTCTATTCATTGAGTCTGCTCACAAGGATCAATTATGTATATATAAAATCTATACAGTATATATAATAATACAGTACTGTAGCATGATTAGTGAAGCATTGCGTAACATAGTTCATTAAGAAATCAATTTGACTGATATTCTAAATCACTCACCTTCTTTTTGGATACAGTATATAGTTTGGGACATGATGATGTGTGCAATCAAATCATTCAAAACTTAAATTTATATAGCGCTTTTCACGTCAAGAGGACGTCCCAAAGCGCTGAAATTATTATGGCAAGCGACTGCCATAATAATAATGATGCAATATAGTATAATAATCATGCCGGGATGGTGAAAGCTCTTTGACCTTCTTTTGTCCGGCAATTCGTAGCTTCTTAAGTGCAAACTTGTTTCAAACCTTTTCAGCTATGTTGAGCTTGAATCTTATTCCTTATTCTGTTTCCTCTTTTATAACTGAGAGGTACTCAAGCTGGTCGCATATCCTCTTTGTGTAGTTTCCTCAGCAGTTCTCTAACTGACCATTGATAACAGAAAACTTTTCCTCTACCCCAAAGAGCCAAACCACAAAGGCATTACCTTGCCCTCCACAGCAGCCTGGCTATAACCTGATGAAACCACACACAATCTTATATCATTGTACAATTACTCTGAATCAGCAGCTCAGACCTAAGGACAGATAAGAATCACCAGGGAGAAAGCCAAGGTCTATCCAGTTGACCTTCCACTATCCTGCCATTGTTACTGTTATATTATTGTGGAGCTCCTATAGCTCAGTGCCTTCTGAGCCTGAAACCTGTGTTCGAATAATCCAGGCAGATCAGGTCAGGGCAAAATCTTGGGCAAGTTTCCTTATTCCACACACATGCCTAATAATAATCCCTCAAAACAAATTACAATTATAAAATTGATACTTTCAATCCATGACTGTTTGTGGGGACGCTGCTGTGCACAATTGACTGCCATGTTTTGCCCACAAATACACTTTACAATATATTCTGTGAAGCGCTTTTAGATGTCTAGGAGACATGAAAAACGTTATATCAAATGCAAGAATTATTATATTATTATTACTATAATTATTATCCTGGCAGTTGCTTGACATGTTGTGTCCCAAACTATATACTGTATCGCTCCCCACATATTATTTCCTTACTGAAATCTAGTTAATTTGTTCTTAAAACAATGAATACTTTCTGCTTTCACTGACTGCCTTCCCCACCTCCCTCCAACTGGAGCCTGTTCTACACATTTACTACTCATTGACGGAAGCAGTATTTCCACAGGTTGGTTCTGAATTTCCCCTGCCCCCACCCGCTTTTCAAATATATCTTAACCCAATTTAGATGTGCTCACAGCTCACCTACACATGGAAACCCCAGAAATAGATTGTTGGAATGGAATGCGCTCTCTCTCTCTCCCTGGAGGGACGGCCCCTGCTTATCTAATTCCGGGGAGTATTAGGCGTAGGTTGTTTGACAAGAGCCAAGGCTCTTATAATAATAATAATCCTTGCATTTGATATAGCGCTTTTCACATTCTATCAACATCCCAAAGCGCTTCACAGAATGTACTGTAAAGTGAATTGACTGTATATTTATGGACGAAATGTGGCAGCCAATTGCGCACAGCGGTGTCCCACAAACAGTTATGGATTGAAATGGCAAATTTTATTATTGTGGAGGGATTATTATAAGGCGTGTGCATGGAGTAAGGAAACTTGTCCAAGGTTTCGCCCTGACCTGCCTGGATTCGAAACACAGGTCTCACGCTTGTAAGGCGTGTGTGCTCTAACCACTGGGCTACATGACTCCAATAACAACAACAACAACTTGCACTTATTCAGTTCTGTTGATGCTGGGCTGGGCAATGATAAGGAGCAGTGAAAAAGCTAATTTGCATGTAACTGAGTCAGTGGTTGTGAAGATCGCTGAAAACGTGACAAATAAATACTGTACCTTGGAAGACAGCAGCTTTGTGAGGTACATCTCCTTGACTTTGTACTTTTCTTTACCTTGATCTTGTTTTGAGTTTTCTGTGAAGTTGGGTTCTTGAGAAATCTAAGGGAAATATGGTCGTAAGACATTCACCGAGTGGTTTATTCATTATCAACAAAAATATCATATGAAATACATACACACACATACATATACACACACAACAAAATTACATTTGTTTAGTGCTTTTTACAAAGGAAAGACGTCCCAAGGCGTTGGCACACACACACACACACACCACACACACTTACCAGATGAACATGCCTATCGATATCTTCAGAATCTAGAATAGATGGAAAAGAATACGATATGAAGAGATTTTTGTTGATTTCATAAAATCACAAGAGACATTCGCATCAATGTTTTGTGAGCGTCAGCCTGACACACGTGGAAACCCATCAACTGTTACTTAAGAGTCTCCAAATTAAGTGCATCTTACTCACACATAGAAATTCCATAGATAGATTGTTAGGTAATTATGTAATGATTAACAACAGTTCACAAATAATTAAATATCTTTACCTGCTGTTGTACAACCAGCACTTTTGATGACAGTCACTTTAGCCGTGTCTGAAATCTGAATATGTATTTACACAAATTCATTACTTATTCAATCAAACAAAGTTCCAACTAGTCTTAACCTGCAAAACTTTAATGTCTTAAAATTTAACATCTCAGTGAATTTTTGAAGGTTCTTCAATTCAGTATTGATATTGTGGATCGCAGAAAACTGGCTTCCAAATTAATAACAATAAGCCATGCATTGTCACACCTTCGAGATACCTCAAAGCCCTTTACACAATGTACAGTAAAGTGAATTGACTATATTTTGTGGGCGAAACGAGGATAGCAATTGCACGCAGCAGTGTCCCACAACAGTCGTGGATTGAGTCACCAATTTTTTTTTAAAAAGGGTTTATTACCCCAAGAAAGTGATCTGCCAATCGGCCAACAGCTGGGTTCCTACTTACTGCTGGGTAAATATAATAATATTAATGATAATAATACTTGCATTTGATACAGCACTTTTCACATCTTACTTTATCTAATAATATAGGGATTATTATTAGGCGTGTGTGTAAGGAAACTTGCCCAAGATTTCGCCCTGATCTGCCTGGATTTGAACACGCTTATAAGGTGAGTGCTCTAACCACTGAGCTACAGGACTCAAAAAATTCAAAAGTACCGGTAGTCTAATAATATTAATAATAATCATCCTTGCATTTGATCAATGAAAATGTTCACAAAATCCCCCAAAGGCCCCAGAGAATTTGTTTTCTCTCTATAAAATGATTTAATCCCCTAAACAAAACAGACAGTTATGCAAATCTGATAGAGATTCAGTTACCTTATAATGGCCAACAGTGTTTAATTTCTTCATCCCATTTTCAAGAACTTGTGATGAATCATCAATATCTTTCAGTATCTGTTGTGTTTCGTTCTTATCCAGTTCTAGAAAGAAAAACAAAGCTATTTGTAAAGTAACTCTTCAGGAAACAACAGCAACAGAGCCAAGCAGGGCAGCATCCCAGAGAGGACCATAATTGACCATAATAATAATAATCCTTGCATTTGATATAGAGCTTTTCACATCTTATCGACGTCTCAAAGCGCTTCACAGAATATATACTGAATATATTGTAAAGTATATTGTAGATATTCTTTATACTGTAAAGAATATACTTTAAAGTGAATTGACTATATATATATATATATATGTGGGTGAAACGCAGCTGCGTTTAATCTAATCAATTGCGCACAGCAGCGTCCCCAGCGTCCCCACAAACAGACGTGGATTGAAAATGACCAATTTTATTATTGTGAGTTTTTTTCTGGAGGGATTATTTTTAGCCATGTGTGTGGAGTAAGAAAACTTGCCCAAGGTTTCGCCTTAACCTGCCTGGATTCGAACACAGATTGTAAGGTTTACTTGTAAGGCGAGTGCTGTAACCATTGAGCTACAGGACTCCAGCATGTATTTTGTGGGCAAAATGTGGCAGCCAATTGTGGACAGCAGTGGGTTTAGTGACCAAATTAATATTATTATTTTGGGGGAGAGGGATTATTAACCCCACAAAGTGATCCACCAATCGATTAACAACCAGATTCCTACTTACTACTGGGTAAACAGAGATGCGTTTGCCCCGCAAACAAACATGGTCCTCTCACTGTAGGCGAGCACTCTAATCACTGAGCCACAGACTCCATGAAAACAGAAGATAATTCTTCTTCTTATTATTATTATTATGATATTAATTCAATTAGAACATAACTCACGCAAGTCAATGTCCTTTACATGAAATTTCTGTGAGTAACCGTATTTGCTCATAAAGGCATCAAAAATCTTCTCCTTGGTTTGGCCTATGGTGTCGCAATCCAGAACATCAACTGAGAGATTGCTGTCATCCAGATCACAGCCATCGCTGGTGATTAGATTAAATACATTGAGTTTCTGTAAGGAGAAAAGTGAGGTAAGTCAGGTAAGGTCTATATATAATAATAATACTTGCATATGATATAGCGCTTTTCACGTCTTCTAGACTGTGTCTCAAAGTGCTTCACAGAATGTGCTGTAAAGTGAATTGACTATATTTGTGGGCGAAACGGGGCAGCCAATTGCGCACAGCAGCGTCCCCACAAAGAGTTGTGCATTGAAATGATCAATTTTTATTATTGTTTTTTGTGGGGGACGGATTATTGTTAGGTATGTGTGTGTGTGGAGTAAGGAAACTTGCCCAAGGTTTCGCCCTGACCTGATCTGCCTGGATTCGAACACAGGTCTCACGCTTGTAAGGCGAGTGCTCTAACCACTGAATTACAGGAGCTCCACAAACAACAAGCCAGGAAATAACAAACACAATAACAACAACAAATTACATTACATTACTCAGCGTGTTTCACGTTGGGAGGACGTCCCAAGTTGCTGGGCTTGTTAGTCAGCGATTTGGACCCGAGCTGGGGTTGGGATCAGGAGAAGGTGGAGGGCAGGGAGGGCAGGGATAGAAAAGTGACCAAAGGCTTGGTTGAAGGGGAGGGTCTTGAGATGTGGCTTGAAGGAGGTGAGGAATGGGACAAGGCTGTGGGGTGGAGTTCCAGAGAGTGGGGGCCAAGAGGTTGAAGGCTTGACCGTCAATGGTGGGGTGGGCCGGGCCCGGGGATACGGAGCAGGCCAGAGCCCGCTGAGCAGAGGGAGCAGAGGGGTAGGTCTGATGTTAGCAGATCCCAGAAGGTAGGAAGGAGCAAGGCTGCGGAGGGCTTTGAAGGCGAGGACAAGGCTTAATAACAACTTGCATTTGTATAGCAGCCCTCAAGCAGGGCAACATCCCAGAGCACGTCAAATGGACTATTTATGCATGAATTCATCAGCTGCAAACAAAAAGCACAGTTTGAGGAGGAAGTTGCTGAGTTTAAGCAACAAAATCATCATAATAATTTTGCAATTGATATATAACACATTTAGTAACACAGTAGCCAACGGCGTGCAGGGGTGTCTCACAAACAAGATGAAGTACGTATATTACACGTTTAACCAATTTATGTGAAACTCTGGTGAAGTAGAAAGACGAACTTCAGCCAAGAACTACTGTGTGGTCATGAACATAACCTCAAATCATTAAAACAAGGAGACTGAGAAACGAGACGGTGGAGGGGTGAGTAAGAAGGTGACCGGAAGGGCGGTCGAAGTGGAGGGTCTTGAGACAGCTTTGAAGGAGACTAGGGAGGGGGTGAGGTGAAGGGACCGGTCTTGATGGGGTTCCTCAGGGTGGGGGTAGGGGTGGGCGGGCGACGTGGAGAAGGCTGGAGCCCACTGTGCAATAACACAACAACAAAATTACATTGATAGAGCGCCTTTCATGTCTGGGGGATGTCCCAAGGTGCTGAACAGTCAGGTCGGGACCCGAGCAAGGGAGAGGGGCAGATAGGGGGAGGGGCGGGAGAGAGTTGGGAGGGGGAGGGAGAGAGTTGGGAGGGTACAGTTGAAGAGGAAGGTCTTGAGACCGGCCTTGAAGGAGGCAAGGGAGGACGCGAGGCGGAGGGACTGTGGGATGGAGTTCCAGAGTGTGGGGGCAGAGAGACTGAAAGCTCGTCTGCCGATGGTAGGGTGGGTCGGGCGGGGGCACATGGAGGAGCCCGGAGCCCACTGAACAGAGGGGGTTAAGTAATACGCGTGAAACTAATCATTGATAAATAACTGCAAATGTGGTTGGGTTTGCTATTTGTGGTTACTTCCCCAAAACTGCAAACTGCAGTTTTCTGAAAATGTAACTTTATGGTTATAAGAGGAACAAGAGTGATGAGTAATTCTGCTCAGACGGTCAAAGCGAAAGATATGACTGTCACAATCTAGGATGAACTGATTCAGTTACCAGTTGAATGACTTATTGATCTCAATGTCATAAGGATGTATGTCAATTGTGAGCATTACTGTCATTATTATCATATTGTGGAGTCCCTGTAGCTCAGTGGTTAGAGCACTTGCCTCGCAAGCAAGAGTCCTGGGTTTGATTCCAGGCAGGCCAGGGCACAACCTTGGACAAGTTTCCTTACTCCACGCATGCCTGATAATAATCCCTCGAAAAATACAATAATAAATCGGTCATTTTCAATCCACGACTGTCTGTGGGGACGCCGCTGTGCACAATCGGCTGCTGCGTTTCACCCACAAATATACAGTCAATTCACTTTATGGTATAATCTGTGAAGCGCTACAAGATGTGAAAAGCACCGTATCGAATGCAAGGATTATGATTATCAATAAAGTGTTATAAGGGGTGGGGCGGGGGGGGGGGGGTGGTAGCAGAGGGAGAGGAGGCAAGGTTGAGATGAGGGAGGGCAGAGAGGTAGGAGATAGGAGGGCAGTAGGAAGGCAGCTGAAGGCACGGTCGAAGAGGAGGATCTTGAGACCAGCTATGAAGGAGGCAAAGGAGGAAGCGAGGCGGAGGGACTGTGGGATGGAGTTCCAGTGTGTGTGGGGGCAGAGAGGCTGATGCTAGGGCAGGCCGGGTGGGGGACATGGAGCAGGTACGGCGATGTCACATGAAAGTAACAGCAATTTAGTACCCTCAGAGTATACTTGTTTGTAAAGTTATTTGTGCGTGTGTTTTAAGGCGAGTCACCACATACTTACCACCGTGTTAAACTCTGTCACCTGCCACAGCAACCAATCCTCATTGAGGGTGTACAGAGCTTTACCAGTCACAGCGTCCACCGGCCCCTGATTAATCCTCTGCTTTATCGCAGACACCAGGGAATACAATGATTCCCCAACAGTCTCCTGCACAGCAACATGTCAGTTACAACAGCTCACATTCACCCAGCGCCCCTCCCTCCCTCCCTCCCTCCCTCCCTCACACAGGGCAGCATCCCAGAGCGCTTGGCAGTGACGGAGCCCAACACCAAGCCAGGGGGGAAGGTGTGAGGTGATCGAAGCCATGGCTGAAGAGGGGGAAGGGAAGGGGGGCAAGGCGGAGGGAGGGAGGGAGGGAGGGAGGGAGGGAGGGAGGGAGGGAGGGAGGGAGGGAGGGAGGGAGGGAGGGAGGGAGGGAGGGAGGGAGGGAGGGGACAGACAGATAGACAGACAGACAGACAGACAGTCAGAGTTCTCGAGTTTCAGGGATTAGTGACTGAAAGTGCAGTCACTGATGGTGGAACAGACAGGACAAGGGACAAACAGGAGGCCGGAGCCTGCTGAGCGGAGGGAGCAGACAGGTGGATGTGGGGTTAGCAGGTCACCGATGTATACAAGAGCAAGGACCTGGAGGGCTTTGTAGGCAAGGACGAGGATTTTGAACTCTAACCTCTGGGGAACGGGGGCCAGTGGAGCCGGGCGAGGGTGGGGGAGATGGGGTCATGGAACCTGGTACAGGAGAGGACAAGACTGCAGAGTTTTGGATGTAGAGCCTGACAAGCTTAGCATAGTTGAGCCTGGATGCTTTACACTAACAACAATAATAAAAAATTACACTTGTAAAGCGCCATTCACCTCAGGAGGACGTCCCAAGTAGCTTGTTTCAGACCAAATGGGTCCGTCGAAGAGGAGAGTCTTGAGGTGAGACTTGAAGGAAGCCAGGGAGGGGGGCGAGGCGGAGGGACTATGGGATGGAGTTCCAGATGTTGGGGACAGAGTTGCTGAAGGCTCGCCCGCCAATGGTGGAGTGGGTGGGTCGGGGGATGTGGAGCAGGCCGGAGCCCGCTAAGCGGAGGGAGTGGGCAGGTGGGTAGGGGGTTAGTAGGTCAGAGACAGGGTGGGACTAAACCAAAAGACAATTGGTGGGGACCTTACCCTCAGATACCCGTACATACAGATAGACACCCAGTTTGTCAGCAATTTCTCCACCACTGTCTCTGTGCCGCGCAATAAGAGCTTAGACTGAGCCCCGGCCTGCTCCATCAGGTCTGTCAGGAGGATCTCGAGTACAGAGGTCAGGTAGACCAGCTGACTGTGGAACGCGATGCTCAGCAAAGACGCAAAGCTACACCTGTTGGAAGAAAGACAAACAAACGTTTGGTCATTTGGTGCTTGGAAAGGAATTGAATGGCAGGATTATTGTTTAAAACAGCGGTGCTCATAGGGAGTAAAATATTTATACTGTAACTGAGAATCCAGAGGTCACGGGTTTAACATAACTGACAAAAAGTGGTAAGAGCGGGGGGGTGGGGGCTAGTTGGGGGTAGGAGCAGGGGAAGTGGGGGCTAGTTGGGGGTAGGAGCAGGGGAAGTGGGGGCTAGTTGGGGGTAAGAGCAGGGGGAGTGTGGGGTTAATTGGGGTAAGAGCAATGGGGTGGGGGCTAGATGGGGGTAAGAGCGATGGGGTGAGGGCTAATTGGGGAAAGAGCGGAGGGAGTGGGGGCTAGTTGGGGTAAGAGTGGTGGGGTGGGGGCTAGTTGGGGTAAGAGCAGGGGGAGTGGGGGCTAGTTGGGGTAAGAGCGGGGGAAGTGGGGGCTAGTTGGGGTAAGAGCAGGGGAGTGGGGGCTAGTTGGTAGCTCTTTCAAAGAGACATGCAATTAATGACTGAGCGCATTGAGACATTATAGGCATTCTCTCAATTACAAGGATTATTATTATTAGAGATTAATACAAGGGTTATTATAATTATTATCATTAGGGAATTATTACAGGCTCCCAAACTATCCTTTAACAAGGACCGTAACTTTACACAAGCGAACACAATGTCTGGCCACTGACCGGTCCTTTATTGCGAAGGTTTTCTGTTGTTCAAGAGTGTGGATTAATATCACCAGAAGCTGTTTGTTGCTTAGGAAGTCAGACAGTGCCCTGAATCCCTCATGCTTGCTGTGATCGTCAGACAACTGCAATGAGTTCAAAGAAGATAAGGTCATCAGAGTAGGTTGCTTACACTCTGAATTAGTGTTGAACCATATTATGGAGACCTGTAGCTCAGTGGCTAGAGAGCTTGTCTCGCAAGGGAGAGGACCTGGTTCGAATCCCAGGGCAAGTTTCCTTACTCCACACACCTGTTTAGCTAACAGTAAGTAGGAACCTGATTGTTAATTAATTAGTGGATGACTTTTTTCCAAAGGTAACAAACTCTCGAAACAAAATGTTTCCCAACCAACAAAAAAACTATCAATCCACGACTGTTTGTGGGACAGCCACAAAGTATAGGCTAATTGTATATATTTGTCACTACACTTTAGAGTTTACTCAGTGAAGCACTTCGAGATGTCTCGGAAAACGTGATAAAGCACTGTATCAAATGCAAGGATTGTTAATAGTTGTACTATTTAGTTGTACTACTAAACGCTGTCCGGCGTGGAGGGCGCTATATAAATCGAAGTTGTTGTTGTGTACTATTTCATTATGCAATAATAATTTTCAATCCATGACTGTTTGTGGGGATACTGCTTTGTGCAAATGGCTGCCGCCTTTCGCCCTCAAATATACAGTCATTCACTTTACAGTGTATTCTGTGAGGCGCTTTCAGACCTGAATAAGACGTGAAAAGCGTTATATCAAATGCAAGTATTATTATTATTACCTTTAAATTGAAGGAAAGAGAAAATGATCAGAGATTAAATGCATTCTTCTATATCCGGATGTGGCAATAGACCTCTGGTTGCCTGACCTATAATTTGGGAGAATAGAAGACCAATTCTTTTGGCCAACAATCGGCCGGTTAATTTGGTCATTCAGTTCATGGCTGTTTATAGGATTTTTGCGCAGATTGTCTGCCATATCTGCTTGCAAAACCCACAAACACAGTAAATCATGTGAGGAACATTGAGGCGTCTGGACAACATGATTCAAGTGCTACTGTGATACAACTTCCTTCTCTGTGTTGGAGACACATCCACCCAAACAATGTTTGATGCAGAATAACCAAAGTGAAAGTTTTAAAAGATACTTCATAATAATAATAATACTTATAATTATAACTTAACCTTTTATACATAATGTATAAATGTATAAAACTTTGGTTAGGTCTCAGCTAGAGTACCGTGTTCAATTCTGGTCACCACACTTTAGGAAGGATCTTAAGGCATTGGAAAGGGCGCAGAGGAGATTTACCAGGATGAGGGACTTCAGTTATGAGGAAAGGCTAGAGAGGCCAGAATTATTGTCATTGGAGCAGAGAAGGTTATGAGGAGACCTAATAGAGGTTTTCAAAGTCATGAGGGGATTCGACAGGGTAAACAGAGAAAAACTGGTATGTTAGTGACCCAAGCTCACAGATTTAAAATAGTTTCTAAAAGAAACAGAGGGGAGACGAGGAGCAATCTTTTCACTCAGCGAGTTGTTCGAATCTGGAATCCATTGCCTGAAAAGGTGGTAGAGGCCGATTCGATAACAACTTCTGAAAGAGAGGTGGATGGGTATTTGGGTAGGACGGGTTTGCGGTGTTATGGGGAGAGGGAGAGAGAGAGAGAGAGAGAGAGAGAGAGGGCGGGGAGTAGGATCGACTTTGAAAAGCTCTTTTCCAAAAGCCGGCACAGACTCGATGGGCCAAATGGTCTCCTTCTGTGCTGTAAAATTCTATGAGTCTATGATTATCACGGCGTTGAGACGACTCAAAGCGCTTCACAGAATATATTGTGAAATGAATTGACTGTTTATTTTGTGGTTGAAACGTGGCTGACAATTATGCACAGCAGCACAAACAGTCATGGAATTATTATCCTTGAAAAAGTGATCCTCCAGTCGACTGAGTTCCTACTTACTGTTGGGTAAACAGAGGTGTGTGGCGGAAGGAAACTTGGCGAATGTTTCATCGTAGCCGGGAATCGAACCCAGTTCCTCTTGCTTGCGTGTCTGATGCTCTCACCACTGAACTACATGACTATGTTAACATTTACACAAATGTGAAGCAATACTTACTAGTGCTGCTGTAACAATTAGGTCTTTGACGGCAAGTCCGCTCTACCAGTAAAGATATTAAACAGATCAACATAACAAATAGTAACGCAGGCAGTTTAAAACAGCAACAACAACAAGAACTTGCATTTATATGGAGAGGAAAATACAACAAAACAATAATAAAAGGTGTCTTGGTTGAAAACGCGGCCACTGATGGTGGAATGGTGGGCACGAGAGTCAGGCAGGAGGTCACAGGGGCGGAAAATACTCAATTCAGTATTAATTTGCTGAAGTTCAAGAACTGGGGAAACTCACCCTGCAAATAAACTGGCTTTAAAAATTGGCTACAATTCTGCAGCTTATTAAATTTTAGGACAAAACAGCCTGAACAGAGAAAAACAATGATTTGTTGTACAGGTAGACCTCGCTTAACGTTGCTTTAGGTCAACATTGTTTCATTATTACATTGCTGATACATAGAAAAAAAACATTTATTCATTTGACGTCGCGACGTTCGCTATTACATCATTCGCCAGAGGGTGGAAACAAATTACTTTGGATAGCGTAGGCGTATATTGTCGCTGACCGTCCAGCACTCAACCGTGGGCTGACTTCACATTGTTTCGCTTATAAAGTCGCACTTTTCGTGAACACGACTGGTACATTAAGCAAGGACTAAGTCTTTTTATATTTTAAGGACTGTGGTCATAAAATATTCATTCATATCGCACTGAAATGGCTAAATATAAAAGAGCTATAACTAAACTAACGTTTCACCTCAGAAGGAAAATATGTCCTTAAAGCAAAATGCTTGTAATCCAGAAATGGGATAGATCCACAATTTTCTATCAGATGAATGTCTGATCCCTCTGTCTGGAGTTCCACAAAACCTGACAGAAGTAGAAACACACATTGTTGCTTTGGAACAATTCTAATTTAAACGTATTCAACTCGTGGAATCCCGTAGCTCAGCGGTTAGAGCACTCGCCTCGCGGGTGAGAATTACTCAAGTTCCAATTGCCGAAACCTTACACAAGTTTCCTCACCCCACACTGTGGCCTCTGTTTACCCAGAGGTCAGTAAGACCGGTTGTTGGCCCAATTGTCAAATTGCTTTTCCGGAGGTAATAATCCCTTTTAAAAAAAAAATGGCAACTCAACCCCTGTCTGTTTGTGGGAACGCTGCTGTGTGCAATTGGCTGGCATGTTTCACCTGTAAACTATACAGTCAGTTCACATTACACTACATTCTGTGAAGCGCTTTGAGATGTCTCATGGACGTGATAAGGCGCTACATCAAATGCAAGGATTATTCTTATTATATTGTAACTTTTAAGATCCTTCCAGAAACAATTGGAGTAATTTTTCTATGTTACCGGAGCGTTGTAGGCCACACAACAACAATTTGCACTTACACAGTGTCCTTCATGTGGGTTAGTGTCCCAGAGCACTGGAGAGTGATGGAGTTTGACACCGAGCCAGGTGGGAGAGGGCTCCCCACGACCAATAAGGAAGGTCTTTGGGTGGAAATTGAAGGCGGGGAGGGAGGGAGGGAGGGAGAGGGAATGGAGGGAGGGATTGAGGGAGAAAGTACCAGAGTTTTGGTATTGGCTAAAGGCACGGCCAGCGATGGTAGAGAGGACGGCAGGAGAGACAAATCCCGATAGCAATATGAGAAAGCCAGTCCACAAATCTGCCGAGTGAAGCTGTTATACACCATGTGAAGCACTTCCCCAGCCTATCACAGGAACTGAGCACACACAGTCCTTCCTCAGGGACACACACACACACATACGCAAAACTCCAAATGGATGGGACAGTTTATAGAAAAATAATGTCTTGGTTTGGTTCTGCTCCCAAACAGCAAACTGACTGTAACACGTCATATATAACAAATGTCTATGTTTGTCTTCCAGCTGCTGACCCGTACACCATCACCTTAACCAGGGCCCAGGGTGACCTGCCGGGCAATGGAATGTGGGGATGGAGCCCACCCTCTGTGACGGTCTCTCGTCCCTGGTTCCTGAGCCGGGCTGAGAGGCCGCAGTGTATCCAGGGCTCTCTCTCTCTCTCTCTCTCTCTCTCTCTCATTGCTGATGACAGCACAGCCCCAGCACTGGCTCGTCAGCAGGACCTGGAAGAGCAGACCGGTCATTGGGGGCAAGGAATCCTCCCACGACAGCTCCTTTTAACCCTGCAGCCAAAGCACCAACCAACCAACCAACCCACCAACCCCACAGGCAGGGTGGTCCTAGCTGGACAAGCAGTGAGAAAGCCTGGCCAGATTATCACTTGGAAAGGTTGGAATGACAGGCTTCTGGGAGAGAATATCAAATACAAGGATTATTATTAAGGATTATTATTATTAAAGTTACCTGCTCGAATCGTATTTCGATACTGACTCTCCAGTAGTTCAAGTTGGGCGTCCAATGTCTTTGAGAATTGTTTGGCTTTGCGTTTAGACGCCAGACAGTAAACTGTCAACATAGAAAAACTAATCAGTTACGACTTTCACATAACCAGCCAAAAAATATACAGTTACAAATCACACACAAAATATACAGAACACAAAAAAAAATTGGTCATTTTACTCCACGACTGTTTGTGGGGACGCTGCTGTGCGCAATTGGCTGCTGCATTTTTCCCAAAAATATACAGTCAATTCACTTTACAGTATGTTCTGTGAAGCGCTTTGAGACGCAGTCCAGAAAACGTGAAATGCGCTGAATCAAATGCAAGGATTATTATGATTATGAAACAAACTGAACACGATTAAATTGCAGCACATTTCTCACAGCATTGTGTCTGCATGAGAGAGAGTAAACAGGATGGGAGGGGGCCTGGTATATTGGAGCAGTGGGGGAGGTGGGGGATGAAAGCCCACACTTTCAGCCACTAGGCCCCCAAACTCTGGAACTCCCTCCCTGCCTCCCTCTGCCTTTGCCCCCTTTCCTTCCCCATTTTCAGGTGGCGCTTGAAGACCTGCCTCTTCAGCCATGGCTACGGTCACTTCTCCACACCCTCCCGGCTCGGTGTCATGCTCCATCACTGCCAAGCACTCTGGGACGCTGGCCTGTGTGAGTGAGTGAGTGAGTGAGTGAGTGAGTGAGTGAGGGAGGGAGGGAGGGAGGGAGGGAGGGAGGGAGGGAGGGAGGGAGGGAGGGAGGGAGGGAGGGAGGGAGGGAGGGAGGGAGGGAGGGAGGGAGGGAGGGAGGGAGGGAGGGAGGGAGGGAGGGAGGGAGGGAGGGAGGGAGGGAGGGAGGGAGGGAGGGAGGGAGGGAGGGAGGGAGGGAGGGGCGGGCACTGGGTAAATGTGAGTTGTTGTTGTAATATTGCTTTAACCCCAATTCTGTGAAAAAACATACAGGCTCAAAATATAGTTACTTCAAGTCATTGATGGCTTCGTGTTGGGGGGAGAACAGAGAGTGTGTTGGGGTAACTGCTGGAGTCTAACCCACTAAAACAACACAGGGCTCGTCATTGCACTATCTGGCCAAACTTTCCCGCTGATCCCCCAGCCAGGAACATCATCCCAGTCAGGGCTTGGCTTGCAGGGTTAACAGGAGCTGAGCCGGAGGTTTCCCTGCCCCCCCCCACACCCCTCCCCCTCCCTCACAGTGATGTAGAAAATATGTTACTTACCACCAATAAAAATCACCAGCATAATGGGAATCGCAATCAACGAGAGGAAGTACAACTTGTAGTTTGAACTTTTCTTTTCCAGTAAGAATTCAAAGTTTCCAATCTTCACCTGAAATAAAATGAAATACAATATGTATATCAAGACTCAAACATCTGTACCAACTTAAATTCTGCATTTGGCTGTAAGTGTGAGATGACAATTTTAGCCTCATTAGTAACTGCAGTTTGAATATATGTGTTATACTGGGTGAATGAGCACATTTCCTTTTGGTCAGCCAAGTGTCTGACACTTGCGGAAATCCATCACCGACATAGCCCAGCATTCTGTGTTTAGCACCAGCTCGCACTGTTTGGACTCGGTGAGCGATGAGACACGTATTTTACTGTACAGATCGCACCATTAGATCTCTGAGCTGCCCATCCATGGAGTCCCGTAGCTCGATATGAGAGAGAGTAAACACCAAACCAGGGCTCTTCCTGGTAACTGTAACCTCTCATCCTCATGCAAATGTGTGAGTAGCTTTCAACATAAGAACGGTATAATTTCCCCCATCAATCAGGTCACCAATATATAATAATAATAATTCTTGTATTTGATATAGCACATTTCATGTCTTCTAAGATGTCTCAAAGCGCTTCACAGAATATACTGTAAAGTGAATTGACTCGGCAATCAATTGTGCACAGCAGTGTCCCACAAACAGTCATGGATTGAAATGATACTTTTTTTGAGGGATTATTATCAGGCGTATGGAGGAAGGAAACTTGCCCAGGTTTTGTCCTGCCAGGAATCAAACCCAGATCTCTCGCTTGCAAGGAGAATACTCTTAACCACTGAGCTTCAGGAGTCCTATATCAATCAATCAATCAATCAATCAATCAATCAATCAATCAATCAATCAAAATTTACATTTATATAGCGCCTTTCAAGTCGAGAGGACGTCCCAAGGCTCTGCACTACAAGTGGGAGATGGGTTGGGGCAGGATGAAGAAGAGTAGGAAAATTGACTGTATATTTGTGGGCGAAACGCGGCAGCCAAATTGCACACAGCAGTGTCCCACAAACAGTCATGGAAGTGGGATTAAGGGAAAAAGTGGGGAAAGATGGCAAGGGAAGATGGCATACAGTAGTTTCTGATCTTACAAAATACTCCTCAGAAATTTGGGGGTGATAATGCCTCAAAAAATAAATGAATAAATGAAGTGATAATAAAAGTTTGGTCACTCAATCAAGGATAGTTTCCAGCCAATCGTTTTTTACAGTGTATTCTGTGAAGCACTTTGAGGCGTCTCAAAGACATGATAAGGCACTATATCAAATACAATAATTATTATTATCAGTTGGAGTAGTTGAGCAGAACACAAGACAAGTCAAAATGTTGTGGTTGAGTGATTCTACTCATTTGTTTAAAGATTGTCACCAGTCACCTGTTGATACTACGACAGCATGCAAACAATATTGTTCAGAAGATTTTTTTACATAAACTTAATAGTGATAAGAATGTAAGAAATGCTTGTTCCCTTTTTATAGATTTATTATAACGTTGCTCCATCAATACTGGGTCATTTTCTACTTACCTTTATCTTGTACTCTGAAGTGTTAAAGTGTTTGGATGAACACTTTATATTATCTTCTAAAACGTCTGTAACATCACATTCAAAGCTGCGATCCTCCTTGTCCACAATGTGCATCAAAATTTCTTCACCTCGAAGATTTAAATAATCTTTTTGTTTCTGTAAAACAAATGTATAGATTTTGAAAACCGATAAATAGGACTATATTATTTTCAATTGTCAATGTCAGTTCTTATAACAATTAAGTTCATCATTAAGGAGGGAATAACATTGGGAATTTTTAAATTTGTTAAGTGGAGATTTGGAGATCTGTAGCTCAACAACAACAACAACAACAACAACAACAACGATTAATATAGCGCCCTCCACGCTGGACAGTGTCTCAGAGCGCATCACAACAACTGTTTGTGGGACGTTGCTGTGCGCAATTGACTGCTGTGTTTCTCCCATAAAATACAGTCACAAACCTTTACAGTATAATTTGTGAAGCGCTTTGAGACGTTTCAAAGACATGATGAGGCTCTATATCAAATGCAAGGATTATTATTGGTTTAATAAGAATAAATATGACTATTTATTATGTATGAAGAAAATATTTTACCTTTACAATTATAATGACATGATTTGTATCATGGATTACTTTAAAATCATGAAATGTAGGGTCAGCCTGGTATTCCAAGTTAAACTCCTTGATGGAATGATTACCGATTAGAAAAGATACAGTATAATTGCCCAGAAAGTTTCTCTCTTGAACTGATGATGAGTTACAAATTCTGGTCGTACTATTATAGAGTGAGCAATCCTGTGAAAACAAATGAACAATCCGTTAATAGATCAAAATAAGCAAAAGACTAAACATGCATCCTCGCCAATGAGTCCTGTAGCGCAGTGGTCAGAGCGCTCGTCTCGCAAGTGAGAGGACAGGAATTTGATTCCCAGACAGGGCAAAACCTTAGGAAAGTTTTCTTACTTAGCAATAGGTAGGAACCGGTTGTTCGTTGATTGGTCGATTGCTTTCCGGTGGTAATAATCCCTCCCAAAATAAATTGGTCGCTCAATTCACAACTGTTTTTGGGACGCTGCTCACACAATTCGCTGCCGTCTTTCACCCTCAAAATTTGGTCAGGTCACTGTACAGGACATTGGGTGAAGCGCTTTGAGATGTATCAATGACGTAATGAGGAACCATGTTAAATGTAAGGATGATTATGAATATTATAGAACTTCACCAAAGTTTTCTTGATTGGTTGGATAAATGAACTTACAGTTGGTGTCTTTAATTCGTTTGTCTGCATTTGCAGGGTATTTATTGCGTCTAAATTTTGGCCATTTACTGTGATCCTTCGGCCACCGCTGTTCAATAAAAATCAGAGAAATACTAACTGTTATTTTGCGTCACTGATGTTCTGAGACAAACAATCAACTGCAGAATGCTCCTTTTTACTGTTGCTAGATACAGGGACAATGTCCATAGCTCTGGCCAGCGAGTCCCTTCACCCACCTCCCTCCCTCCCTCCCTCCCTCCCGACTTGTGTCAAGACTCTCCTCTTCAGCCATACCATCGGCCACCCTCCTATCCCATCCCCCAACTGCCCTCCCACACTCCCCACCCCCGCTCCTGATCCCAAGCCCCGCTCCTGATCCCAACCCCCACTTGGGTCCAAATCCCTGTGTGTCCAGCCCCGTGGGGCTTCCTGTTGGGTGTCAGAGTATGGGGAACGTAAAGTATTGTTATTGACTTAAAATCAGATGAAATCAAACACCCACCTGGCCCAGGACACTGTTGGATAAATCTCTGTAATGAATATAGTGCTAATGTATTCCAGTGTAGTTGACCTATGACTTGCACACTTGTTTCCATACTGTTCAGTGTCGTACAACAAGCAAACTTTCTTTACTCCCTTTCTGGTGCTGGGTAACGCACAGGTGACGGATTTGCTGCTTTCAATATTACAGTTCACTCTGGGAGAGATGATAAAAAGGAAACATATAATAATAATCCTTGCATTTGACATAGCGACTTTTCACATCTTCTAGACGTCTCAAAGCGCTTCACAGAATGTACTGCAAAGTGAATTGACTGTATATTTGTGGACGGAACGCGGCAGCCAAGTGCACATAGCAATGTCCCACAAACAGGCGTGGATTAAAATGACCAATTTTATTATTGTGGGTTGTTTGGAGGGATTATTATTCGGCGTGTGGAGTAAGGAAACTTGCCCAAGGTTTCACCCCGACCTGCCTGGATTGAACACAGGTCTCATGCTTGTAAGGCGAGTGCTCTAACCACTGAGCTACAGGAATTCCACTTGTATCTTCTCTCAAAAAATTTATATTTGTGGATTCAGGTGAGGGCTGTCAAGTCTGGAGAGACAGATCACTATTACCGATAGCATTTGATATCAGTATTGTACAATGTTAATACAGGCATAATAATAATTTTAAAAATCTTTGAATTTGATTTGCCTTACGCTTCACAAATATACTGTAAATTTCTGTATATTTTGTGGGTGAAACATGGCAGCCAATTGTGCATGGCAGTGTCCCACAAACAGTCGTGGATTGAGTGACAATATTATTATTATTAACAATCGTTTGAAGGGATGATTACTCCCGGAAAAGTGATCTGACAATCGACTAACAACCAGCTTGGTAAACAGAGGTGTGTAGAGTAAGCAAACTTGCCGAAAGTTTCACCCTTCCCAGGAATCGAACCCAGGTTCTCTCACTTGTGAGGCCATTGCTCTAACCACTGAACTACACAACTATGTTAACATACATACTTGTATGTATGTTAACATTGTTAACATACATACTTGTATGTTAACAATGTAAACATTGTAACATTGTAAACAAAAGGTTTTGTCCTGCCCAGGAATCAAACCTGAGTCCTCTTACTTTCAAGGTTGAGTGCTCTAACCACTGAGTTACAGAATTCTTTACATATTTATTCAGTTAATTTAATCTACATACAGTATTAATAATGCTGAAGATGTGAATGTACTGTGAAACAATGTCCCTCTCTCTGCCAATAGACAAACTATCACTAATAAATAAGACAAAGTCCTGATGAAGGGTCATGGACCTGAAACGTCAACTCACTTTTCCTTTCTCTATAGATGCTGCCTGACCTGCTGAGTGTTCCCAGCCATTTTTGTTTTTGTTTCAAATTTCCAGCATCTGCAGTATTTTACGTTTGTGTTTTTTTACACACACACACACTAATAAATAAGATGTAGGGCAGTCTGGTCAAAACTGAACAAACTACCTTGAAGAGTTTAATGCTAACTTTTCTTTACTTACGTAAGTATTGAGGCATCACTGGTGTCCTCTATGTAAAGCACGGCCTTCGCTCCGACATTTAAGTCAGTCCCAGAGATTGTCAATGTCCTGGTCTCAAGGGTGGACACTCGGCGAGGAGTAATAGAGTCAATAACGGATACCTGCAGATACAGGAGGGCAATAAGGATGATGATACGATTTCTGTAGGTATGATCAGAAACCTATAAGATTATTAAGGGCCGTGACAGAGTAGACAGTGGGAGACTGTTTCCCTTGGTTGGAGAAACTTAAACTAGGGGTCATAGTCTTAAGATTGGGGGTCAGCCTTTTTGCACTGAGTTGAGGAAAAACTTCTTCACTCAGAGGGAAGTGAATTGATGGAATTCACTAGTCAAAAAGGCTGTAGATGCTCAGTCAGTCCTTGAACATATTCAAGTCTGAAATTGACAGATTTCTTATGGATAAAGGGATTAAGGGATATGGGGATAAGGTGGGGTAAGTGGAGTTAGATTAGAAGATCAGCCATGATTTTATAGAACGGAGGGGAAGGCTTGAGGGGCTGAATGGCCTACTCCTATTCCTTATTCCTAAATTCTTATGTTCTTATGGAGGGACTGGACAATGAGGAGCAAATAGGTAAACTGGGCTGGTTCACGTTGGAGAAAAGAAAGTTGAGGAGTAGACATGATCAAATCAAACAACCGCCTGCCACAGGACATAATTGGGGGAATCTCTTTAATAAGACGGCAATAATATATTGGATATCTAATGTCAGCAATAACAAGTTGCATTTATATTGGGTCTTTCACACAGGGTGGTCCAGGAGAGCTTGATAGTGGGAGAGTCTGACCCCAGCCAGGGGAAGAGGGAGGGGGAAGGTGACTGTAGGTATGATCCGAAAAGAAGGGATGTGAAAGTGGTGAGTGGGGTAAGGGGCGAGGTGGAGGGATTGAGTGAGAGATTAACAATATTCTTTTATTTGTACTTAGAATCATAGAAATTTACGGCACAAAAGGAGGCCATTTGGCCCATCTAGTCTGTGCCGGCTCTTTGAAAAGAGCAACTCAATCCCACTGACCAGCTCTCCCCCCCATAACCTAACAGACCTGTTCTCCCTAAATAAAGATGTAATTCTCTTTTAAAAGCTGTTATCGAATCGGCCTCCACCACCTTTTCAGGCAATGCATTCCAGATTCGAACAACCCGCTGAGTGAAAACATTTCTCCTCATCTCCCCTCTGCTTAATTTTGAAACTAATCTGTGACCACGAGTCATAGATTCGCCCACCAGTGGAAACAGTTTTTCCTTATTCACCCTGTCGAATCCCCTCAGGATTTTATAAATCTCCATTAGGTCTCCTCTCAACCTTCTCTGTTCTAAAGAAAATAAACCTAACCTAATTAACCTTTCTTCATAACTGAAGTCCCTCAATCCTGGTACCATTCTAGTAAACCTTCTTTGCACCCTTTCCAATGCCATAACATCCTTTCTATAGTGTGGTGACCAGAATTGGACACAGTACTCCAGCTGAGGCCTAACTAAAGTTTTATAGAGGTTAGTCAGCACTTCCTGACTTTTGTACTCTATACTCCTATTTATAAAGCCGATTATCCCATATGCCTTCTTAACAGCTTTGTCTACCTGTCCTGCCACCTTCAAAGAGTCACTAACACAAATCCCCAGGTCTCTCTGTTCCCTCATACCCCTTAAAATTGTTCTATCTAGTCTATATTGCCTCCCCTCATTTCTTTTCCCAAGATGTATCACCTCACACTTCTCTGCATTAAACTTCATCTGCCATGAGTCTGCCCAATTTACCATTTTATCCATATCTTCTTGCAGATGGTTACTATCCTCCTCACTATTTACTATTCTCCCTAACTTAGTATCATTTGCAAACTTGGAAACTGTGCTCCCTACACCCAAGCCGAGATCGTTAATATATATTAAAAAGAGCAGTGGTCCCGAAACTGATCCCTGGGGATGCCACTGCACACTTCCCTCCAGTCTGAAAAACAGCCGCTCACCACAACTCTGCTTTCTGTCTCGCAGCCAGTTGTGGATCCATGCTGCCACTGTCCCTTTAACGCCGTGGGCCTCTACTTTCCTAATAAGCCTCTCATGCGGCACTTTGTCAAATGCCTTTTGAAAGTCCATGTAAACTACATCAACTGCGCTACCCTCGTCCACCCATTCCGTTACCTCATTGAAAAATTCTATCAGATTTGTAAGGCAAGATTTGCCTGCAACAAATCCATGCTGGCTGTCCTTTATTAGCCTATATCTTTCTAAGTGAAGATCTATCTTGTCCCTGATTATAGACTCTAGAAGTTTGCCCACTTCCGACGTTAGACTGACTGGCCTGTAGTTCCCAGGTTTGTCCTTCTGCCCCTTTTTATACAGAGGAGTAACATTAGCAACCTTCCAGTCCTCTGGCACCACCCCTGTGTCCAAGGAAGATTGAAAGATTGTGGCCAGAGTCTCTGCTATTTGCTCCTGTATTTCCCTTAGTAACCTAGGATGCATCCCATCCGGACGGGGTGAGCGCCATCAACCTTTTTCGTACTTCCTCTCTGTTTATACTAATCCTATCCATTTCTTCTACCCTCTCCTCCAATACCGTAGCATTGGCTGTATCCTCTTCTTTTGTGAAGACAGAGGCAAAGTACTCATTCAGTACATCAGCCATGCCCTCTGTCTCCACAATAAGATTTCCTCTTTGGCCCCTAATTGGCCCACCCTACCCTTGACCAATCTTTTACTCTTAATATGTTTGTAAAATATTTTACTGTTCCCTTTAATGTTAGCTGCTAATTGTTTCTCATGCAGTCTTTTTGCCTCTCTAATTTCCTTTTTAAGTTGTCTCCTACACTTCCTATATTCTGCTTGGTTGATCTTTGTATCTTGGGCCTGACACTTGCCATAAGCCTCCTTTTTTTGCTTTATTTTAACCACAATTGGCCTCGTCATCCAGGGAGGTTTGGATGCCCTACATTTTATCTTTGTTGGAATGTTTTTGACCTGTGCCCGAGCTATCTCTTCCTTGAAGACTGCTCACTGCTCTTTCTTTCCAGTCCACCTCGGCTTCTTCCCGTTTTAACTCACTGAAATTAGCCTTCTTCCAGTTGAGTGTCTTCACCTTTGAGTGTTCCTTATCCCTTTCCATAATTACTCTGAATCTAATGATATTGTGATCGCTATTTCCTAGGTACTCACCTACAGAAGCCTGTTGTACTTGCCCCACCTCATTCCCCAAAACTAGATCCAGCACTGCTTCCTTCCTTGTTGGACTGGAAACATACTGATTAAGAAAGTTGTTCTTTACACATTTCAGGAATTCTTCTCTCTACTATTTCTCACTACTATTCTGCCAGTCGATGTTGTGATAATTAAAGTCTCCCATTATCACTGCTCTATTGGCTTTGCATCTTTCCGAAATCCGCTTGCAGATCTGCGCTTCTATCTCCTTCCCACTATTTGGTGGTCTATAGTATAGCCCTAATAGTGTAACTGCTCTTTTTTTATTCCTTATCTCTAACCAGATAGATTTGGTTTTTTGGCCTTCTTCCACCTCATTCCTTTCTAAGGCTGTAACTGAGTCTTTAACTAACATTGCCACCCCTCCTCCTTTTCTCCCTGTCCTAACGAATATCTCTCCACCAAAAACTTTGAATGGATCCAGCCATGATCCACAGCCTTTTTGGGGAGAGAGTAAGACATTCCTATTAGCCTTTGTGTGAAAAACTGTCTTGTGGTTTCACTGTTAAATGGTCCAGCTCTAATTTTAATAATGATGCCCCAAACTCAGAGATGTAGACAGAATTCTACAAGAAACAAACAACCTATTAAAGTTTATGATTAAACATGAAACCCGCCTTACCTCACATGCCTTTTCCGAGGGACAGAATATGCAGCTTTCACTCTGGGATTTACAACTGCGAACTGTTACAATAATCATTTTAGTGCAATTTGAATGTCAACAATAACAACAACTTGCATCTGTAAAGCATCTCTCCCAGAGTACCTCACCTTTTTATAGCCTTATCTACCCGTGTGTTAGAGATTTGTGGATCTGAATCCCCTATTCCTCTTAGCTTCCTACTCTCTAGATTAGAGTAATTTCTGCCCAAATTAAATACTTTTTCATTTCCCCACATTAAATTACATTTACCACCTTTCTGCCCGTTCTGCTATCATAGTGTCCTGGCCAACAATCCCCACTGCCCCCACCCATCAATAAAAATTAATCATTCACTCCATGGCTGTTCGTGTGACATTGTTAAGTGCACATATACACAGTTAGACCACTTTGCTGTGCTTTCAGATATCTCCAGCACATGACAAGGCGCCATATAATAATCCTTGCATTTGATATAGTGCTTTTTACATCTTCTAGACGTCTCAAAGTGCTTCACGGAATATACTGTAAACTGAATTGACTGTAGATATATATATCTGTGTGGGTGGGTGAAATGCGGCAGCCAATTTCACACAGCAGTTCCAACAAACAGTCTTGGATTGAAATATTCAGGTGCATGGAGTAAGGAAACTTGCTCAAGATTTTGGCCATCCTGGAATTGAACCCAATTTGTAAGGGGGAGGCTCTCACCACTGAGCTACAGTACTCCACTTATCAAAAGCAGGGATTAGATGTTAAATGGGAGATTAAGTATTTAAACCCACATCACAGGATTGGTTGTGATACAAAGTCCTTTGGTTAGATGTGCTCAAAAGTAAAAGAGCCGGACCAATATTTGTGGTTGGCTTTAAACCATCATGCTAGAAAGAATGATTCAACAATTTATATTTGTTTTTGAGAAGATACTGGGATGACAGTTGGGTAGGTTGTTGTGAAGGAATGAGATCAGATGAGCAAATAAGGGCGTGCAACATCCAATCCAATCTTATGTTCCTATGATCTTGTGAAATTCTAGTACAGTCTACATACAATATCTACAAACCACATCTAACTGATTGTTAGAAATACAAAGTGACCCTTTTTTGCAGAGAAGCTGTTAATACTGTTTAGTTCAGCAGTGAAGTATATGTAGTATATATACTGTATTAAATACAGTGTTGAAGTTTAGTATGTAATATAACAGTCGAGTTTATGGTGAAATTGAGATGTTTGTTACCTGTGATGTTTCTGGGATTATCAATAAATCTGTTGTTGTGATGGGTGTGAACGACATTCACGGCAATCATCTTGCGTGGCTCCTGGAACTGAACCAGAAATTGTCAGGAGTTTACAATCAGGTGTAATTTAGCAGATTAAACCCCAGAGTTAATGCCTCTCTCATCAGCAAATACCTACCTCAGACTGATCTGTGTTACAATCATAGGATCTTACAGCAAAGCCCATTGAGCCTGTGCTGGCTCTTTGAAAAAGCAACTAACTGGTCCCCACTAGACCCCGCTCTTATCCCAACTAGTCTCCACTCCCCCCTCTCTTACCCCAACTATCTCCACTCCCCCACTCTTACTCCAATTACCCCCCACTCCCCCCGCTCTTAATCCAACTAGCCCCCATTCCCCCCCACTCTTACCCCACAGCCTTACCCCACATTTTTCCTTTTCAAGCCCCTCCTATCCAATTCCCTGTTGAAAGCTGTTATGGAACCTGCTCCCACCACCAGTTCAGAGCATATGAACTCTCTGGATAAAATCTATGGTCTGTTTGAACGGATGGATTTTATTGAACACATCACCACAATAAATAACTTCTGTATTATTATACACATGCCAATCTTTGTAGAATGTTTGTGAGATGCCGGGTGTGAAATCTATGTAAAGACTGAGCGATGACAACGAAACAGAACTGACAACTGCTACAACGTGCACTTGTATTTGGGTTATTCCAGAGATGTATATAGTATACGGTTGATAGACTCCCAAACAACAGAAGCAAAGTCACAAACTGTACTCACTGTCGGCATGTTACAGCGAATTGCTGAATTGTTAATCCATTTCCCATCCTTTAATGTTCCATCAAAATTACAGCTCAAGTTAGTATTAGAGTCCTGTTGAAAACATTGCAGTCAACAACAGCAGCAACAACAACTCGCATTTATATTGTATATTCACGCGGAGCAGTGTCATGGCTCTGTGTGAGAATCTGCTATGTACAAACTGATTGGTGTTAGATCAGAATTGCAGCTGATTCACTTCAACACCAATATTCTTTCATTAAAGTAGGAAATAATTCAGTCCTTGAGGAGATGGTGGAAGCAGACAGAATTCTTTCAAATAGCAAATTAGAGTTATTTATTGTAGGAAATAATATCCGTGGAACCTCGGTCTTCTTTCGTCCAGCAATTCTGGTATTCTTCTTTTTAACGTAATTTCAATTGAATCTAAATCTAATAATAATAATACTTGCATTTATACACCTTATCAAATCTTTGTTTACCTATATCAAATGCATAAATTATTACTTATTATGATAAGAATAATAATCCTTGCATTTGATATAGTGCCTTTCACGTCTTCTAGACGTCTCAAAGTGCTTCACAGAATATACTGTAACGTGAAGTAACTATATATTTGTGGGCAAAACGCGGCAGACAATTGTGCACAGCAGCGTCCCGATAAATAGTCGTGGATTAAATGACCAATTTTTTTAAAAAGGGTTTGCTAAAAGCAAAGGGTCAATCAGGTTCCTATTTGCTGCCAGGTAAACAGAGGCATGTGGAGTAAGTAAATTTGCTTGGGAATTGAACTCGGGTCCTCTCGCTTGCGAGACGAGCGCTCTAACCACTACACCAAAGACCCCAACGTATTTGGAATCTCCAGCTGTTTAACCTTACCTTCAGCGCAGCTGAATGGTTCAGTAAAAAGTCAACCTGTGTCGCTTCTGATGAATAGGATTCTTTTACAACTTGTGGACAAAACTGCTGTAAAAAAAAGGAAAATTAATCTTTTAAAACTTTTAAAATTTGTTCGACATTTTTCTTTTGAAACATCTACAGAATAAGCTCTAATCTTCTCTCCTCCCCCATTCTCCTGCCTACAGTGTGGATGATGATCATTAACAACAACAACAAGAATAAAATTTGTGAAGGTGAGGATGAGGATCTTGAATTCAATTCTCTGGAGGATGGGGAGCCAATGGAGTCGGGCGAGGGTGGGAGTGATGTGGTCGCGGAGCTCGGTGCGGGAGAGGACATAAGCAGCAGAGTTCTGGATGATCTGCAGCTTGCGAAGGAAAGAACCAGGAAGATTGATAAGGAGGGAATTTCCATGGTCGAGCCTTGATGTGATGAATGCATGGACGAGGGTTTTGGCAGCCTGAGGGGTGAGGCAGTGGCAGAATCTGGCGATGTTGCGAAGGTGGTGGAAGGCAGTACAGGTCATGGCGCAGATGTGGGGGAGGAAGGACAGTTCAAGGTCGAATAAGACATCCAGGTTCCTGACTGGCTTAGAGAGGTGGAGAGTGCAGCCTTGGATGCGAATGGTGTCAGCGCCCGAGGTGCGGAGGCGTTGACACGAGCCAATCAGGAGGGCCTCGGTAAAACACTAACACACAGAATTAACTGTTAAACTCAAAATAAGATTCAATGTGTGATTTTCGGAACATATACCCCCACCCTCCCCCCCCATCCCCCCACCCAACCCCCCACCGCCATACACCCACCCACGCACACTTACACCCACACTCCCCCACTCCCCATTTAGTGGTTATAAATAAGTTACTGCCTCAGTCTAACCAGTACAGTGTGAAACAGCACCCAGATGCTATCTCTAAAGTGGATTAAAAAGTACTTTGATGTCATTATTTTGGGGCTGAATGGCCTCCTTCTGTGCCCTAACATTCTATGATTCTATGATTACTGCTGTTGTGCTGTGTTCAAGTGAGCAACAAAATCATTTTGATAAGAACCACAACTGCAGCTGAAGATACCAAGGCCACCACAGACCTTCTGTGATCAAGCGCAGTATCTTACTAACAGCTCCTGCTTACTTACCAACTCAACTAGTCAACAACTAAGCAATATCCCTATTGGGGTGAGATGGCAATTGGGGTCTCCTCTGACTGTAACACGTCACATATAACATGTCACAAATGCCTATGTTTGTCTTCCAGCTGCTGACCCGTACACTATCACCTTAAACAGGGGCCTCACTGGCCCCAGGGTGACCTGCCGGGCAATGGAATGTGGGGATGGAGCCCACCCTCTGTGACGGTCTCTCGTCCCTGGTTCCTGAGCCAGGCTGAGAGGCCGCAGTGTATCCAGGGCTCTCTCTCTCTCTCTCTCTCATTGCTGATGACAGCACAGCCCCAACACTGGCTCATCAGCAGGAACTGGAAGAGCAGACCGGTCACTTGGGGCTGGGAATCCTCCCACTACAGCTCCTGTTAACCCTGCAACCAAAGCAGTAACTAATGGGGAGGGTGGTCCTAGCTGGACAAGCAGATCCAGACCCAAGTGTTTCAGACCCGAGCTGAGGACATGGGGTGGGGGGGGGAAAGTGGGGGATTAGGTGTGACCGATGGGACCGTCGAAGAGGAGGGTCTTGAGGCGAGACTTGAAGGAGGCCAGGGAGGAGGCGAGGCGGAGGGACTGCAGGATGGAGTTCCAGAGGTTGGGGGCAGAATGGTTAAAGGCTCGTCTGCCAATGGTGGAGCGGGTGGGGAAGGGGAGCTGGAGCAGGCCAGAGCCTGCTGAGCGGAGGGGGCAGGCAGGTTGGTAGGGGATTAGGAGGTCACGGATGTAGGGTGGGGCGAGGTTGTGGAGGGCTTTCAATGTGAGGATCAGGATCTTGAATTGGATCCTCTGTGTGATGGAGAGCCAATGGAGTCGAGCGAGGAGGGTTACCTGGTCAGGATTCTGTGAATCACCAATCGTACAGTTGTGTTTAGCTGCTGACCACCAACATCCAGCGTTATGGCACTCAGAACACCTGGGGGTAAAAGCGGGGTTTGATTTCAGTCATCTGTCTCCTCCTCCCTCACCCCTGGAACCTGGTGAGGACTAGGGAGCTCAGTCTAACCTTATAGAAATACAGAAGCAAGACGAGGTCATTCAGCCCCTCAAGCCTGTTTCTCCATGATATTCTATTAGATCCAGGGCTGATCTGTACCTCAACTCCAATTACCCGGCCTTGCACCATATCCCTTGATTCCCTGACCTAACAAATATGAGAGATCTCATCTATATGGAGTCCTGTAGCTCAGTGGTTAGAACACTCGCCTTATAAGCGTGAGACCTGTTTTCGAATCCAGGCAGATCAGGGCGAAATCTTGGACAAGTTTCCTTACTCCACACATACACATGCCTAATAATAATACCGCAAATAAAAATACTATAATAAAATTGGTCATTTTCAATCCACAATTATTTATGGGGACGCTGCTCTGTGCAATTGGCTGCTGTGTTTCACCCACAAATATACACTCAATTCGCTTTACAGTATATTCTGTGAAGCGCTTTGAAACGTCCAGAAGACGTATAAAGTGGTATATCAAATGCAAGGATTATTATTATTCCCCGATCTAACAAATATGAGAGATCTTATCTGTACAGTACATATATAGTTTATACAGTATAATGATAGGTGCTGCGGTGTAAATGGAGTTACAGGACTGTTTGAGACATCTCAAAACACTTCACAGCTAGGTCTCAAATGCATGGATTCACATATTTTTGTTAATCTAACACTAACCCACACAGACGGACGGTGAAATTATTAAGCCAATGATATTCCAAACTTACGGAGTGTTGTGTTGTGCTGTTTTGATGGTGTAACAGTTACGCAGAGTGACTTGATTGGAGAAGGTGAAATGGCTAAATTGAATCGATACCTCCACAATAATCGGATCTGGAACAAACACGTACAACTCAAAACAAGTCAAGTTACTGAAGGTTAGTTGCTGTGGCAAATTGCATTGGAACATAACAATCTAACAATTTGCTAGACAAGCGAAGAGCGAGATCCCTCCAGTTTGCCTTCCACCATCCTGGCAGTCACTTGTACATGTCATATCCCAATCTATATACTGTACTGTTATATATCGTTTCAACACCAACAAAATTTACATTTATAGAGCGCTTTTCACATCAAGAGGACGTCCCAAGGCCCTGAACAGTCAGGTCGTGACCCGAGCAAGGGAGAGCGGCAGGGTAGGGGAGGCGGGGGCAGGAGAGAGTTAGGAGGAGAGGGAGAGAATTGGGAGGGGATGGAGAGAGATGGGAGGGCAGCAGAAGGCACGATCGAAGAGGAGGGTCTTCTTGAGTCCAGCCTTGAAGGAGGCGAGGGAGGGAGCGAGGCGGAGGGACTGTGGGATGGAGTTCTGCTTTCTCCGTCTTGTACATCAATAAATGGAAATAGTGGAGATTTGAAACCTACCCAACAATTCGCCCTGCCCGGGAATCAAACCCAGGTCTTCTCGCTTGCGAGGTGAGCGCTCTAACCATTGAGCTACAGGACTCCACATTATCTCACCATAGGGCCAATGCCACACAGATCTATCTCACTGTGATCCATGGCTTACCTTGCAGCAGTCTATATTGATCTTCAGACATATTGCAGGAACATCCATTGAGATAACTGCTTTGACATAATTGTTCTTTGTTTCTGGACAATGTACAGTTAGCCTCTCCTCCAGTTGTGATGGAATTAGGGAGTTTTCCTTGTATAGTTACTGTAAACAGCTAGAAATAAATACATGTCATAACAAAGTGCAGCCTGGGAACGACAGGGAAATAATTGAGTAATTTCAGTTTAGAGAATGTCATGTCCAGTACCTGTGTATTCTTCAATAGATAATCAATCGTTGAAGGTTTAATATTTATTGTTAGACAGCTGTCCTTCCCTTCGGAGATGCTAATCCAATTCCCTGATGTCACCGCATTTTCACATTCACTTTCAAAAGAGCACCTTAAACATGGAGAGTTTAGATTAGGCCCGCAGAATTGTATTATCCTTGTGTTTGGAACTCCTGTAGCTCAGTGGTTAGAGCCCTCGCCCTACAAGCATGATACCTGTGTTCGAATCCAGGCAGATCAGAGCGAAACCTAGGGCAAGTTTCCTTGCTCCACATACATGCATAACAATAATCCCTCCCCCAAAAAAACCCAATAATAAAATTGGTCATTTCAATCCACAGCTCTTTGTGGGATGTCGTTGTGCGCAATTGGCTGCCGCGTTTCACCCACAAATATACAGTCAATTCACTTTACAGTATATTCTGTGAAGTGCTTTGAGATGTCGATAAAATGTAAAAAAGTGCTACATCAAATGCAAGGATTATTATTTGATATAGCGCCTTATCACGTTTTCAAGATGTCTCAAAGCATTCTCAGAAAATACTGTAAAGTTTAATGACAATTTCGTTCGTCCAATCATGGCAGCCAATTGTGCACAGCAGTGTCCCACACACAGTCAAGGGTTATGTGACCAAATTATTATTTGATTTATTTGAAGGGATTATTACCCCTGGAAAAGCAATTTGCCAATCAATTAACCACCAGGTTCCTACTGACTGCTGGGTAAACAGGTATGTAGGGTAAGGAAATTTGCCCAACTTTTCATCCTGCCGGAAATCGAACCTCGGTCCTCTCACTTGCGAGGCGAGTGCTCTAACCACTGAGCTACTGGACTGAATTTTGCAAAACACGCACAGACCTGTTGTTGAGATTACACCAACCACAGGAGGGTTCTTGTGCAGATACACAGTCCTGACAGGAATGGTGACGGGCACAATCAGCCATCTTCAACCGAATCACCTGCACAGACACACACACCAGCGTTAGCAACAACAACAAGGAACATTTACACAGCACCTTTCACATCAGGGCACTGGACAGTCAGGAATTTGGACCCAAGCTGGGGTTGGGATCAGGAGGAGGAGAACAACAACAACAAAATTACATTTATAGAGCGCTTTTCATATCGGGAGGACATCCCAAGGCGCTGAACAGTCAGGTCAGGAACTGTTCAAAGGAGAGGGGCAGGGTAGTGGGGAGGGGTGGGAGAGAGTTAGGAGGGGTGGGAGAGAGTTGCGAGGGGTGGGAGAGAGTTGGGAGGGCAGCAGAAAGCACGGTTGAAGAGGAGGGTCTTGAGACTGACCTTGAAGTAGGCGAGGGAGAGAGCAAGGTGAAGGGATTGTGGGATGGAGTTTCAGAGTATGAGAGTAGAGAGGCTGAAAGTCCGTCCGCCGATGGTAGGGCAGGTCGGGCAGGGACATGGAGCAGGCCGGAGCCTGCTGAACAGAGGGGGCAGGGAGGTTGGGGGACAGCAGGTCAGAGAGATACGGGGGCGGGGGGCAAGGCTGTGAATGGCCTTGAAAGTGAGAAGTCAGGGAGGGTGGGTGTAGGAGAGTGATCAAAGACACAGTCGAAGACCAAGGGGGGAAGGACAGGGTTGTGATGAGGGTAGGCAGAGTGGTAGTAGGGCAACTGAAGGCACGGTCGAAGAGGAGAGTCTTGACACTGGCCTTGAAGGAGGCAAGAGAAGGAGCAAGGCGAAGGGATTGTGGATAGAGTTCCAAAGCGTGGGGGCAGAAAGGCTGAAAGCCCAGCCATCGATGGGAGGGCGGGAGATATGGAGCAGGGCAGAGCTTGCTGAACGGAGGGAGTGGACAGGTTGATAGGAGATCAGCAGGTCAGAGAAGTAGGAGGGGTCAAGGTCATGGAGGGCCTTTAAGGTGAGGATGACCCTTGTAAAAAAGTACCATGGTAGTACCATGGTTATGGTGGTATTACCATAGTACTACCATGGTACTTGTGGTATTCTCCGTATTTCCACAGTACTTCTGTGGTACTACCATGGTAAATGATAACGAGTACAATGGTGATACTATGAACTTTCATGGTACTGCTTTGGTACGTACCATGAATGCCCATTATAATCTGCTGGGCATATCACAGAATTCAATGTGTTATGTAGGCCAGTACTCATTATTTAGTGGAATTGCATGTGTTATGTACATACACCATGCTAGTATCGTGGGAGTGCGATGTATTGTGGTTTTGCCTAAAACCTGGTAAACAATACACATTAGTAATAATTGTATTAAGATGAAACATGCCTAAGAAATTCACTCAATTTGTTAATTTTAAAACACAACCCCTGAAGGATTTTGCATTCAGTTGTGGGGACTGCCTGTAGCGTCTGAGTGACTGATAAAACTGGGGTGGATGAGGGGATACCTTCTGTAGCAGTTAAAGCACACTCCAAATTTTCACATTAACACATTCTCAGATACAGTACACAAGAATTCCTGAAGCGCTACATGTGACATATTGCAGCACAGTTTACTTTTAGTTTACTAAAATACCATGGATTTTAGTACGATGGCAGTACCATTATCTTGAATTCTATCCTCTGAGGGATGGGGAGCCAGTGGAGCTGGGCGCAGGAGAGGAAATGAGCTGCAGTTTTGGATGATCTGCAGTTTGTGGCGGGAAGAGTTGGGGAGGCTGACACGGAGGGAGTTTCAGTAGTCCAACCTCAAGGTGACAAATGCGTATGTAAGGGAGAATCTTCCTGTTAAACAATCCAGAACTTTCTGAAAAATATTCTGAGTTGTGATATGCTGACCACGGCAATTTCCCCACAAAATATAGACTTTACAGTATAATAGTAGCAATAATCCTTGCATTTGATATAGACCTTATCACATCTTCGCTCCGATATACTGTAAACTGTAGTGACTGTATATTTTGTGGGTGAAATTGCAATACCAATTGCATTCAGTGGTTTTCCATAAACAGCCGTAGATTGAGTGACCAAATGTTTTTTAAGGCATTAACCCCGGAAAGCTCCTGTAGCTCAGTGGCAGGGCCGGCGCAAGGCTATTTGGCGCCCTAGGCGAGCCTTCAGATGTGAGTCCCCAAGTAACGTCCTAGTAACACCCCCTACCCCTCACATTGCTATATACAGTAAAAGTCTGTTTATCCGTGACCCGATTAACCGGATTGCTCGACCCCCTCCCCCCACTCCCAGGGCAATTCCCCATTCCAGCAATCGCGAGTATACTCAATTTGCCCATGCGCACTTATTAAACTTACAAACTTGGAGGTTTTTACCGATCGGTAAAACATGCTTTTTTAGTAACAATAGTAACAATATTCTGTTACTACTTAGTATAGTATTAATATAGTACGTTTCACAATAAGTACATTTTTGTATTTGGTTTTCGGCTCGATTATGCGGCACAGTCAATTAGGCGCTCCCAAAATCCTGGTGCCCTAGACAATGCTAACGGCAGCGCCTGCCCTGCTCGGTGGTTCACGTTTTTACTGCTCCTTATCATTTTAAGACACTGCCCAGCCCAGCATGAACAGAACTGAATAAATGCAAGTTGTTGTTGTTATTGGAGATCCTGTAGCTCAGTGGTTAGAGC
This sequence comes from Hydrolagus colliei, assembly GCA_035084275.1. Classification (NCBI taxonomy): domain Eukaryota; kingdom Metazoa; phylum Chordata; class Chondrichthyes; order Chimaeriformes; family Chimaeridae; genus Hydrolagus; species Hydrolagus colliei. The sequence goes on along the minus strand of CM068746.1, from coordinate 10,017,281 downwards.
ACACACACCTTACAAGCGTGAGACCTGTGTTTCGAATCCAGGCAGGTCAGGTTGAAACCTTGGGCAAGTTTCTTTACCCCACACACACACGCCTAATAATAATCCCTCCAAAAAAAAACACAATAATAAAAATTCGTCACTTCAATCTACGTCTGTTTGTGGGGACGCTGCTGCGTGCAATAGGCATTTTGCCCACAAATATTCAATTCACTTTACAGTATATTCTGTGAAGTATGTTGAGACTTTGATAAGATGTGAAAAGCGCTATATCAAATGCAAGGATTGTGGTTATTATTATATTATTATTATTATCAGTAAAGCGATCCGCCAATCCATTAACAACTGAGTTCCTACTTCTTGCTGGATAAACAGAGGTGTATAGAGTAAGGAAATTTGCCTAAGGTTTTGCCCTGCCTGAGAATTGAACCTAGGCCCTCTTGTTTGAGAGGGAAGTGCTCTAACCACATATCCTTTGAACTCTTTGTCTATTAAACACTCGAGTTTATAGATTCATAGATTCATAAGAATTTTACGGCACAAAAGGAGGCCATTCGGCCGATCTAGTCTGTGCCGGCTCTTTGAATAAGAGCGATTCAATCCCACTGCCCTGCCCGCTCCCCATAGCCTAATAGACCTGTTCTCCCTAAATAAAGATCTAATTCCCTTTTAAAAGTTGTTATCGAATCAGCCTCCACCACCTTTTCAGGCAATGCATTCCAGATTCGAACAAATCGCTGAGTGAAAAAATTTCTCCTCAGCTCCCCTCTACTTCGCCTTGAAACTATTGTAAATCTGTGACCATGAGTCACAGATTCACCCACGAGTGGAAATAGTTTTTCTCTATTTGCCCTGTCGAAACCCCTCATGATCTTATAAACCTCTACTAGGTCTCCCCTCAATCTTCTCTGCTCCAGAGAGAATAACCCTATCCTTCTCTGCTCTAGAGTTCATTGCGCTTACCATGAGTTCTCTTTATTACGTCAACTTGTCCTCTCGTTCCTCACTTCCTCATAACTTTTCTCTCAGACTTTCCTATTTTCAGTTGTTTCATTTTGCTTCGGGAACTTTTCAGTCTAACAGAGCAGCAGTGACCTAACCACAACCACACGTCCGATAACCTGATCTAGTAATTCATTTAACTGATTCGTAATCTCTTAACCTAGTTTCCTGGGTAGGGCAAAACTTTAGGCAAGTTTCCTAACTCCACACACCTCTGTTTACCAGCAGTCAGTAGGAACCCGGTTGTTAGTCAATTGATGCATCGCTTTTTCAGGGGGTAATAATCCCTCCAAAGAAAAAAACATTAGGTCACTCACTCCACAACTGTTTGTGGGGAAGCTGCTGTGTGTAATTGACTGCCATGATTCACCCACAAAATATAGTCAATTCACTTCACAGTATATTCTGTGAAGCGCTTTGAGATGTCTCAACGACGTGATAAGGTGCTGTATCAAATGCAACGATTATTATTATTATAGGTTTATAGATCTCCAAAATTAGACTGATATATAGGGCAGCTTTAATACATATTAAAACCTTTTATTCTTCGTTTATTTATCAAACAAATATCGCATTTTTAAAAACATTTTTTAAAAGTTTACCTCTTAGAATATGTACAACAACAACAAAATTACATTTGTATAGCGCCTTTCACATCGGGAAGACGTCCCAAGGCACCTGTTCAGTCAATACACCAAAAAAGGTACGAAAATCCAGCAATAAACTGTAAAGAATAATATTTCATTACCTCTTTGTCAGTCATCAGGTACAAGTAGTGTGGGTCCCTTTCGGGTTCAAACAATACTTTACGATGGAATGGCATTTCCTCCTTTGCTTCAAAAAGAATCTTTGGGGATTTCACCTTCATATTATTGTCCATCACCAACTGCAAAACAAAAAGGCAGTAAATATGCAAATTGTATAGCCCTGTAGCTCAGTGGTTACAGCACTCACCTCGCAAGCAAGAGGACTTGGGTTTGATTCCCGGGCAGGAAGAAACCTTAGGCGCGTTCCTTACTCCACATGCCTGTTAGGCTAGAAGTAAATTGGAACCTGATTGTTAGTTGAGTCGCAGATCGCTTCTGTGGGTATTAATCCATTGAAAATTCCTTTTGTTTGAAAATAATAATGGTCATTCGATCCACCACCGCTTGTGGATTCAGTATCTACATTATTGCTATGCACAATTAGCTGCCATGTTTTTCCCACAAAATATACAGTCACTACATTTAACAGTATATTCTGTGAATATTCTGCTTTGAGACGTCTCGAAGATGTTGCAATTGCAAGCATGATTATTTTGCGTGAGGGGATTTCACTGAATTTAATCACATATTATTTTTAGAGTTAGTTTGACTGGTTTCAGAAATAAAGTAAATTATTGATCAATATCAGTTCTGACCTTGATCAACTGTCCGTTTCCCGTGCCGAGAATGAAAACTGTCCAGTTTCTCACGTTTGTGGCTGATATAGACACCAGCTCAGGATGAACAAAAACTGCTGCCTCCTCATTTGGTTGTAAGGACTCTGTATGTTTGTTCTGAAAACAGAATGACTGTATGTTAAAGTCACAAATGCAGATACCATATGATGTATTACTCTTTAAATCACTGCCATTGATTTCAACCCTGATAAATTGGCAGAACTTGATGTCAAGGAGAAAGATAATTGGATTCCAGCGAATATCCACCTGTTCATCCATCAATTTAGATATACACGGCACATTTTATATACAGTACGCTCGCGAGAGGACCAGGGTTCGATTCCTGGGCAGGGCAAAACCCGAGGCAAGTTTTCTGACTCCATACGCCTCTGTTTATTCAGCACTAAGTAGGAACCCAGTTGTTTGTCGATTGGAGGATTGCTTTTCCAAGGGGAATAATGCCTTCCCAAAAAATGTGGTGGTCACTCAATCCACAATGGTTTGTAATTGGCTGCCATGTTTCGCTCCAAAAATATAGTCAAATCACTTTACAATAACAACAACAACAAAATTACATTTATAGAGCGTCTTTCACATCGGGGAAAACCTCCCAACTCGGCTGATATACTCATATATACAATATATTCTGCGAAGCGCTTTGAGAAATCTCAACAACGTGTTAAAGCATTATATCAAATGCAAGGATTATTATTATTATAAAACATCTTAAAGGAAAAATTGTAAAATGCTGAGAAATTGCATAAGTGAGTTTTAGAAACTAATTGAGTTATTAATGAGAGCTGACTCATTATTGCACACTTCCTCATAATGTCATAATCCTTGGGATATGGCAATCTAATTTGTCACTCTACTTTACCATATATTTGTGGGGTCCTGTAGCTCAGTGGTTAGAGTGCTCACCTCGCAAGCGAGAGGACCTGAGTCTGGCACTAGGCTCCACAACGACATCACTCCTACCCTCGCCCGTCTCCACTGGCTCCCCATCTCCCAGAGGGTCGAATTCAAGATCCTCATCCTCACATTCCAGGCCATTCATGGCCTTCCCCCTCCTATCTCTCTGACCTGCTGTCTCCCTATCGGCTTGCCTGTCCCCTCCGTTCAGCGGGCTCTGGCCTGCTCCACATCCCCGCCCAAACAGCCCTACCATCACTGGCCGGGCTTTCAGCCTCTCTGCCCCCGCACTCTGGAACACCATCCCACAATGCCTTCGCCTCGCTTCCGCCCTGTCCTCCTCGAGACCTTTCCCTTCGGCTATGCCTTCTGCTCCCCTCCTCATTATTCCCGGCTCTCCTACTCTCCTTCCCCCTACCCCGACCACCCCACCTCCCTCCCCACCCCCTGCTCGAGTCCCGAACTAATTTCAGCACCATGGGAAGTCCTCCCGACGTGAAAGGCGCTCTACAATTTTGTTGCTGTTGCTTGATTCCCGGGTTGAGTGAAACATTAGGCGAGTTTACTTATTCCACACGCCTCTGTTTAACGAGCAGAGAGTAGGAACCCGGTTGTTCGTCAATTTGCACATTGCTTTTCCAGAGGTAATAATCCCTTAAAATAATAATAATTTGCTCAATCAATCCAGGGCTGTGTGTGGGACACTGTTGGGCGCAATTGGCTGCCACTTGTTGCCCACGAAATATAGAGTCATTCAGCTTTACAGTATATCTGTGAAACATCTTGAAATGTCTTGACAACGTGATAAGGCACTAGATTAGGATGTACCAAGGTGCTGGACAGTCTAAGGTCTGTGTTGGGGGTGAGGGCCAAAGGGGTGGGGACGAAGGCAAGGCGGGAGGGGGGGAAAGACACTCAATGTCTAGGCAACTCATGGAACCATTCAAAGGGACTACAGGATGGAGATCCAGAGATCCAGAGATCCAGAAATCCAGAGATACATTGACATTGAAAGCCTGGCCGCCGAAGGTAGGGAGGGTGAGGGGGTGAAATGGGGACATGAAGCAGTCGGGGAATGAGCCAGAACATTTAGTTGTTTTTGTGTCTTAGCTAACAACTCCCCAATAAAACTCATCATTCTTTTCACAGCTGTGTGCAGGACATTATAAGGGAACAATTTGGCTGCTGTGTTTGATGACAAAATAATGTCATTACCCTTTACAGCGAAATACGTGAAGCACTTTGAGATGTTCCTCCAGGCATGAAACCCTCCATATCAAAGGCAAGGTTTTATATTGTTACATTATTTACTGTGAGTTTTAGTAACTCAGATCATATGATGTTAATAAGACTTGTCCTGTATGAACATCAACCACATTTGTCACTGAAAGATTAACATTTGCGGCATCATATTTGCCAGTTTATTAAGAATTAATTTATTAACCCTTGCAAGTTCAATTTGTAGTATTAATAACTGAATTTAAATTGCTTTGATGAAGATTCTCTATCTGCTATATTTAATAATAATAATCCTTACATTTGATGCAGCATCTTATCTTGTCTTTGAGACGTCTCAAAGTGCTTCACAGAATATACGTTAAGTGTAGAGATCGTGTATTTTGTATCTTTTCGGAGTCTAAAAAACAAAAATATTATGCCCATAAAATACACTCAATCCCTTTTATAACCTACTCGGTGATCTACTCAGTGAGGCTCGGTGAGTCTCGGTGAAGCTTGGTGAGACTCCGTGAGCAGTCTCAGGTTCCTGATCAGGGCTTCAAATGCAAGGATTATTGTTTCAACAACCACAACAACAGATGACATCAGAATCAGCGCCCTTCACACCGAGAGGACAACTCATCCAAAACTCTGCCACTCGCATTCTCACCCACACCAAGCTTCACTCCCCCATTACCCCAGCCCTCGCCAGACTTCACTGGCTCCATGTCCCAGAGAGGATCGATTTTAAGATCCTCACTCTTGTTTTCCCTCCACTCCTCTACACCCCCCGACCTCTCCGACCTCCTCTCTCCTCAAACCTCACCCTCACTCCCTCACTCCCTATTATTATTATGATGATAAGACACTATTATTATGAAATACTGAGAAAAAGAACAAATATATATTTGTATATACATACTGGAAATCCTTTGCGTTTCAAATTCAATTTATTTGCGGATGTTTTATCCTGGAAGACTCCCAGCTTGTAGATGTAGAGAAGTGACCTGTCAACCTTTCTCTGAGTATCATTGTCTACGTGTAAGAAAACTGTGGCCACGTGGAATGGTTGGCCCGGGAGGGAGATCAGGGCACTGGACACCAATCTGAGGTGAGATGGCTCTAACCCCTTGACGGTCAGAGAGACCTGATAAAGGGATTGCGTCATTCCGTATCTTTGATTATCCGCGTCCATCTGTACCAGCTGGGGATTGGAATCATTGACATTAAACAACATGTACATCTTCATTCCAGCTTGAAAACCGTTCACAAACTCCAAGTTCGTCCTGAGATCTTCCAGTTCGACCTTTTCCTCGCTCCTGTCGAATGTGAAGTCCAAAAAGGGAGGGTATTTAATGTTCCTCACAGTAATGACATTGTTTTTGATGTCTGCCTTGTTGTAGCAATGATGTGATGGGTATCTGCTGCCTTTCCCAGTGTAGGTGATACCCACCACTAGGTAAGTGTTTTCTGTCAAGTTCATTAGAAAAGCCACAGCTGAGGCTTGGGGAAGGACCGGGGAGATGTAGGTGAACTCGTTGGAGGTGGCATTGCTGATGTTAGCCTGAGCTCGGAATTCACAGGATCCCCTATGAACCACTCCGCAGGTCAGCACTTGCTGTTGATTGTCGTCGACCACCAGGATCTTGTTGACGTTGGTACAGCGGCCAACAGTCACAGGACCAGTGATTACAGAATCCTCCAACCCCAGGGTCTGGTTCAGCTGGTACAAGTGATCGTTTGTGGTCACGTACACTCTGCCCGTCACTCTGCTCAGGGCCATATTGTTGCCAGGGTTTGGGAGTAGGAAATGTTCTGAGGCGGAGATCCCTTTAGGAACAATGGTGCAAAGACAGAGAGAAATCCACAGGACGTGTGCAGGCAGCGAGGAACCCATGGCTTTGGTGAACGTGTCTCTGATGTTCTGCCGCGGTCAACTCAATGACATCTTCCAAGTTCCCGATTCTCTGCTGTTTGTGCCACTAAAACTTAAGTAACTTCAGCTTTTTGTGCGCTCAGTCGCTGCCCCCAAACCATGTGTTTCCTTTTCCGTTTGTGGGTTTTCTCTTCTCGTTGTCGGTTTTTTTTTCAAGTCTCAACTTGTTGTGACTTATTACCAGTCACACGGTTACTAGTAGTCAGGGCGTGCTTGAATTCACTGCTGTAGCTCAGTGGTTAGAGCACTCGCCTTACAAGCGTGAGACATGTGTTCCAATCCTGGCAAATCAGGGCAAAACCCCGGGCGAGTTTCCTTACTCCACACACACCAAATAATAATCTGTCCAAAAAAAACCCACAGCTGGAGTACTGTGTTCAATTCTTGACACCACACTTTAGGATGGATGTTAACGCATTGGAAAGGGTGCAGAGGAGATTTACTAGGATGGTATCAGGAATGAGGGACTTCAGTTATGAAGAAAGGCTAGAGAGGTTAAATTTATTCTCACTGGAGCAGAGAAGGTTACGAGGAGACCTAATAGAGGTTTTCAAAGTCATGAGGGGATTCAATAGGGTAAACAGGGAAAAACTGTTTCCACTGGTGGGTGGGTGTGTCAGTGACCCGAGGTCACAGATTTAACACAGTTTCTAAACGAAGCAGAGGGGAGGGGAGGAGAACAAATCTGGAATGCGCGGTTATGGGGAGAGGGATTGAGTTGCTCTTTTCAAAGAGCCAGCACAGATTCAATGGGCCAAATGGCCTCCTTTTGTGCCGTAAGATTATATGATTCTATGAATAATAAAAATTGGTCATTTTCAATCAATGAGTGTTTCTGGGGTCGCTGCTGAGCACAATTGGCTGCCGTGTTTCGCCCACGAATATACACTCAATTCACTCCACAGAATACAGTATTCTCTTTTAAAACAACTTTTAAAAGAGAGGTAGACATTTATTTGGGGAGGACGGGTTTGCGCATTTATGGGGAGAGAGATTAAATAGCTCTTTTCAAAGAGCTGGCACAGATTTGATGGGCTGAATGGCCTCCTTTTGTGCCGTAAGATTCTATGATTCTAGAGGAAGTTGACCAAATCTAAGTTAAGAGGTTTGCAGCAATAATAAACTTCACCCAAATAATCGTTTGGTTAGGTTAGTGCGCCCACCTCGCAAGCGAGAGGACCCGGGTTCTATTCTAGGCCAGGACCAAACCTTGGGAAAGTTTCATTGCGCAGTCAGTAAGAACCTACTTGTTAGTCGATCAGCAGATCACTTTCTTGGGGTAATAATCCCTCCAATAAAAAAAACACCAAAAAACTTGTCAGTTAACTAGGATTGCAGACTCTTAATCACAGTGTATCACATTGCCAGTCGGACACAGAGAAGAACAAAATTTAATGTCCTCCCTCCCTGGCCTCCTTCAAGGTCCGTCTCAAGACTCTCCTCTTCAACCGCGCCTTCAGTCATCCTCCTACCCCCACCCTCCCTGGCCCTCCTTCCCCCACCCTCCCTGCCCTCCACCCCACCCCCTAACCCCACACTCCCTGCCCTCTACACTCCTACCCCCACCCTCCCCACCCTCCACCCCCTCCTGATCCCAACTCCCAGTTCTGGTCCAAATCCCTGACTGTCCAGCGCCTTGGGAACATGAAAGGCGCTAAGTAAATGTCATTTTGTATTGTATTGTAAGATGGAAATATGCAACCTTTCGGCATTTAATAGTAATAATAATCCTAGCATTTGATAAGGAGCAATACTGTGTCATTGAGATGTCACAAAGCAATAATAATAACAACAATAATAAGGGCAATGTTGAATACAAATTGTCTGCAGTGATTGCCTCAAGATACAACCTGAAGAGTTGCTCTATCAAATGTAAAGATTATATCCATGTTTAGGTTGCCATCTGGTGGCTCTCCATCTGTTCGGGAGCTGAACTAACACCTGAGGGAGATAATAACATAGAGCTTTGAGACATCTCAAACACCCGCTAAGGCACTGTATCAAATGCCAGGATCATTATTATCATTTGATACAGCACCTTATCGCTACGTTGAGACGTCTCAAAGCGCTTCACAGGATATACTGTAAAGTGAATTGACTGTATTTTGTGGGTAATGCGCTGAAACACACAAAATAGTCAATTCACTTTGGGGTATACTGTACTTTTATACCAAGGTTTTGAGATCTGCACTCTGAGAGTCTGGCGTGGAGGGCGCGATACAAATCGAAGTTGTTGTTGTGATTGTTTTTTGTTGAGATGTCTCAACTGTACGATAAGGTGCTGTAAAGTGTCAAATTTACTGTACAGTCAATTGAGTGTATATTTTATGGATGGAATGCGGCTGCCAATTGCACACAGCAGTGTCCGTCCCACAAACAGTCGTGGATTCAGTGACCACATTTTTTTGTGGGGGCTTATTACCTCTGGAAAGCGATCTGCCAATTGGCAAAGCAGGTTATGGAATCCTCAGTGAAAATTATTCCTAATTCTGCATTAATAGTAATTATCATTTCAATCCACGACAGTTTGCGGGGCATTGATGCGCGCAATTGGCTGCTGCATTTTGCCCACAAATATACAGTCAATTCACTTTACAGCATATTCTGTGAAGCACTTTGAGATGTCCAGAAGACGTGAAAAGCGCTATATCGAATGTAAGGATTATTATTATTATATTAAACATATAAACCGCTTGTACACTCCCCTATCCTCTTTGACCTCTCTGCTGCCTCAGTTGACCACTCTACCATGAAGGTTGAGGTGAGAGGAGAGGAGGTGCAGACCTCCTCTCCTCTCACCTCAACCTTCATGGTTCTGTCCTTGAATTGTTCAGTTCATACCTTTCATATTGTCTCCACTTCATCTCCACAAATGGCTTCCTCCAGCCCCTGCACCATCTTGTTAGGTGTTCCTCAGGGTCCTGTCCTCGGTCTCCTCCTCTTCAACATCTACATGCTCCCCCTTGGTGATATCACCCGCAGATATGGGGTCAACTTCCACATGTATGTAAATGATACCCAACTCTATCTCTCTACCTCCACCATCGACTCCAGGACCACTGCTGTACTGACAGACTGCCAGTCAGACATCAGGTCCTGGATGAGAGCTAACTTTCTTCAGTTGAACATCACATCAACAATACCAAGGACCTGCTGATTGGCCCTCAGTGCTTTCACATCTCAGGCGATGACAGCGTCACCAGCCATGGATGCTCACCCCACCTCACCGAGCCAACAACAACAACAACAACAAAATGACACTTGTATAGCGCCTTTCACGTCAGGAGGACGTCACTGTTTCGGACCAAAGCTGAGGACAGCAGAGGGGGAGGGAAGGGGGTTATTAGGAGTTGCCAATGGGTCCATCACAGAGGAGAACCGTGAGGCAGGACTTGAAGGAGGCCAGGGAGGGGGCGAGATGGAGAGACCCCAGGATGGGAGTTCCAGAGGTTGGGCTAGAGTGGCTAAAGGCTCCCTCACCAATTGTGGGGAAGGGTGGAGTGGGGGATGTGGAGCAGGCCAGAGCCTGATGAGTGGAGGGGGCGGGTAGGTTGGTAAGGGGTTAGGAGGTCACGGATGTAGGGTGGGGCGATGTTGTGGAGGGTTTTAGCTGTGAGGACCAGGATCTTGGATTCTCTGGATGATGGGGAGCCAATGGAGTCGGGCAAGGATGAGGGAGATGGGGTTACGGAGTTTGGAACGCTAGAGGACATGGGCCGCAGAGTTCTGGATCATCTACAGCCTGTGGAGGGAGGAATTGGGAAGGCCGGTAAGCAGGGCATTTGCATAGTCGAGCCAGGATGTAATGAAGGCGTGAATAATCCAGAACCTTGGGGTCTTGTTTGACCCTCAACTATCCTTTCTATCCCACATCCATGCCACCGGTTCAATCCCAGGCAGGGCAAAATTTCGGGCATGTTTCCTTGCTTCACACGCCTGATAATAATCCCTCAAGAAAAAAAGCAATCATAATTTTGTCACTTAATTCATGACTGTTTGTGGAACACTGCTATGGGTAATTGGCTGCCACATTTTACCCATAAACATAGAATAAATTCACTTTACAATATATGCTGTGAAGCGCTTTGGGACGTCTAGAAGACATGAATAGCGCTATATCAAATGCAAGGATTATTATTATTTATGACCTGCTCTGCCTTCCCCCACTTCTGCTTCACACTGCTGGCCGGTGAAATGCTGTGGAGGCAGAGGGCATGGCTGATGAACTGAATGAGTACTTTGCCTCTGTCTTTACAAGAGAAGAGGATGCAGCCAATGCTACAGTATTGAAGGAGAGGGTAGAAGAAATGGATATGATTAGTATAACCAGAGAGGAAGTCACCCGGTCCGGTTGGGATGCATCCTAGGTTACTAAGGGAAGTACAGGAGCAAATAGCAGAGACTCTGGCCACAATCTTTCAATCTTCCTTGGACACAAGGGTGGTGCCAGAGGACTGGAAGGTTGCTAATGTTACTCCTCTGTATAAAAAGAGGCAGAAGGACAAACCTGGGAAACGTAACGTCCTGCAAAGTATCCAGAATTGAGTGACCAGACTTTTATTATCACTTTTTTTTTATCACTTAATTTCTTCATTTTATTTTTTATTAAATTTTAAAAATTTATTTTTTAAAGGATTATCACACCCAATTTCTGAGGAAGATTTTCTAAAATCTTTTGCAAAAGTTTGGGCAAGTTTCCTTCCTGCACATGCCTGATAATAATCCCTCAAAAAAAAAGGTCATTTCAATCCACAACTGTTTGTGGGACACTGCTGTGCACAATTGGCTGCCACGTTTCGCCCACAAATATACAGTCAATTCACTTTACAGTATATTCTGTGAAGCGCTTTGAGACATCTTAGAAGACGTGAAATGCACTATATGAAATGCAAGGATTATTATTATTATTATATATTGGTGACCTGATTGATGGGGGAAATTATACCGTTCTTATGTTGAAAGCTACTCACATATGTATTTGCATGAGGATGAGAGGTTACAGTTACCAGGAAGAGCCCTGGTTTGGTGTTTACTCTCTCTCATATCGAGCTACGGGACTCCATGGATGGGCAGCTCAGGGATCTAATGGTGCGATCTGAACAGTAAAATACGTGTCTCATCGCTCATCGTGTCCAAACAGTGCGAGCTGGTGCTAAACACAGAATGCTGGGCTATGTCGGTGATGGATTTCCATAAGTGTCAGACACTTGGCTGACCAAAAGGAAATGTGCTCATTCACCCAGTATAACACATATATTCAAACTGCAGTTACTAATGAGGCTAAAATTGTCATCTCACACTTACAGCCAAATGCGGAATTTAAATTGGAACAGATGTTTGAGTCTTGATATACATATTGTATTTCATTTTATTTCAGGTGAAGATTGGAAAGTTTGAATTCTTACTGGAAAAGAAAGGTTCAAACTACATGTTGTACTTCCTCTCGTTGTTTGTGATTCCCTTTAAGGTGGTGATTTTTATTGGTGGTAAGTAACATATTTTCTACAATACTGTGAGGGAGGGGGAGGGGGGTTGCGGGCGGGTGCCAGGGAATCCTCCCTGACTGGGATGATGTTCCTGGCTGGGCGATCAGCGGGAAAGCTTGGCCAGATAGCGCAATCAATGATGAACCCTGTGATGGTTTAGTGGGTTAGACTCCAGCAGTTACCCCAACAGCCAACACACTCTCTGTTCTCCCCCCAACATGAAGCCATCAATGACTTGAAGTAAATATATTTTGAGCCTGTATGTTTTTTCACTTTGTCACAGAATTGGGGTTAAAGCAATATTACAACAACAACTCACATTTACCCAGCGCCCCTCACAACAACAGCCAGCCAGCCTCACTCACGCACGCATGCACTCACGCACGCACTCACTCACGCACGCACGCAGGAAGGTGAGTCAATGTTTCGAGTCCCTTCGTCAGCAACTTCTGTTTTTGTTTCACTGATCTGCCGAGTTTTCCCAGCAACTTCTGTTTTTGTTTCAGATTTCCAGCATCTGCTGTATTTTGTGTTTGTTCTGTTTATTTTGTGTGTGATTTATAACTGTATAGTTTTCAGCTGGTTTTGTGAAAGTTGTAACTGATGTTCTATGTTGACAGTTTACTGCTGGACATCTAACCACAAAAACAAACAATTCTCAAAGGTATTCGATGCCCAGATTAAATTTATGGAGATTCAAAATCGAAATAAGAGTCAAGAAGGTAACTTTAATATTAATAATAATCCTTATAAGCCTTATAAGCGTGAGACCTGTGTTTGAATCCAGGCAGGTCAGGGCGAAACCTTGGGCAAGTTTCCTTACTCCACACACATGCCTAACAACAATCCCTCAAAAAAAACACAATAATAAAATTGGTCATTTCAATCCACGACTGTTTGTGGAGACGTTGCTGTGCGCAATTAGCTGCCACGTTTCGCCCACAAATATACAATCAATTCACTTGATAGTATATTCTGTGAAGCGCTTTGAGACGTCTAGAAGATGTGAAAAGCGCTATATCAAATTCAAGGATGAATAATATTATTTTTAATAATTTTCCTTGTATTTTATCATTCCAACCTTTCCAAGTGATAATCTGGCCAAGCTTTCCTGCTGCTTCTCCAGCTAGGACCACCATCCCCGTTAATTAGTCGTCAGTCAGTCAGTTAGTTAGCTATTGCTTTGGCTGCAGGGTTAACAGGAGCTGTAGTGGGTTGGATTCCAGGTCCTGTCGAAAAGATTATGTTGGGTGTGGGACACGTGCAGGTGAAGGGTTAACAGGCACTAAAATGTGGAATTTATTACTGGCTGATTTACACTTTCTGTCAGAAATAGGGGAACTTGTCCTGTGAGCCCTGGTTCTTATGTTGTTGTGAAATGGTTTGCATCAGAATTAAAAACAGAAGAAAAACACATCAAAGGCTAAAGATCGCGGAAGGATAATCCAACAATAATAATCCTACAATAATAATCCTTGCATTTAGGTGGAACCTGTACAAAATGGATGGGTTACACCTGAACAGGGCTGGAACCAATCTCCTTGCAGGGAGGTTGTCGAGTTTTGTGGGGGGGGCTTTAAACTAATCACGGGGGGTGAGGGTGGGAAACTGATCAGTAGTTCAAATACGGGAGGGGTAACAAAGAGGACAGGGGTAAAGGTAAGACGGGAGAAAAATGTAGAGGAAGTAATTTGTGCCTTAGAGTGCATGTATGTAAATGCACGAAGTTTGAGAAATAAAATTGGTGAGCTGCAGGCTCAGGTTGCTGCGAGGCGATATGATGTTATAGCAGTAACAGAGACTTGGCTCCAGCATGGGCAGGAATGGGAGTTGAACATTCCTGGTTATAATGTATTCAGGAGGGATAGAGAAGGGAGAAAAGGGGGCGGGGTGGCAATTTTAGTTAAGGACTCAGTGACTGCCTTAGAAAGGAACGAGGTGGAAGAAGGACTAAAAATCGAATCTATCTGGTTAGAAATGAGGAATAAAAAAGGTGCAGTTACACTGTTAGGGGTATACTGTAGACCACCAAATAGTGGGGAGGAGATAGACAAGCAGATCTGCAAGCGTATCACGGAGAAATGCAGAGCTAATAGAGTAGTGATAATGGGTGACTTCAACTATCCCAACATAGACTGGCAGAATAGTAGAGTAAAGGGCAAGGAGGGAGAAGAATTCCTGAAGTGTGTGCAGGACAACTTTCTTGATCAGTATGTTTCCAGTCCAACGAGGAAAGAAGCATTGCTGGATCTAGTTTTGGGAAATGAGGTAGGACTTCAGCTATGAGGAGAGGCTAGATAGGCTAGGGTTATTCTCTCTGGAGCAGAGAAGATTGAGGGGAGACCTAATAGAGGTTGATAAGATCATGAGGGGTTTCGACAGGGCAAATAGAGAAAAACTATTTCCACTCGTGGGTGAATCTGTGACTCGTGGTCACAGATTTAAAATAGTTTCAAGGCGAAGTAGAGGGGAGCTGAGGAGAAATTTTTTCACTCAGCGAGTGGTTCGAATCTGGAATGCATTGCCTGAAAAGGTGGTGGAGGCTGATTCGATAACAACTTTTAAAAGGGAATTAGATCTTTATTTAGGGAGAACGGGTCTATTAGGCTATGGGGAGCGGGCAGGGCAGTGGGATTGAATCGCTCTTTTCAAAGTGCCGGCACAGACTAGATGGGCCGAATGGCCTCCTTTTGTGCCGTAAAATTCTATGATTCTATGATATGATTTGTTACAGCGCAGATTTTGTGAAAGGACACATGCTGCACCTAGAAATAGCCCATCGCTTAGGGGATAATAATATTAATCTTGACATTTGATAACGTTATTGAGACGTCTCAAAGCGCTTTGCAGAATATACTGTAAAGTGAATCAAAGCAGAACTAAACCAGGACATTATTTTTATACAAACTGTCCCATCCATTTGGAGTTTTGTATGTGTTTGTCTCTCTGAGGAAGGGCTGTGTGTGAGTGTGTGTGTCTCTGAAGAAGGGCTGTGTGTGCTCAGTTCCTATGATAGGCTGGGGAAGTGCTTCACATGGTTTATAACAGCTTCACTCGGCAGATTTGTGGACTGGCTTTCTCATATTGCTATTGGGATTTGTCTCTCCTGCCGTCCTCTCTACCATCGCTGGCCGGGCCTTTAGCCAATACACCCCAAAACTCTGGTACTTTCTCCCTCCTTGCCCTATCCTGCCCCACCTTCAAATCCCACCCAGACCTTCCTTATTGGTCGTGGTTATGGTCACTCTCCTCCCCCTGGCTTGGTGTCAGACTCTGTCACTGTCCAGCGCTCTGGGACACTAAACCACATGATGAGCGCTGTGTAAATGCAAGTTGTTGTTGCAGTCTGGCCTGCAATGTTCTGGTAACATAGAAAAATGACTACAATTGTTTCTGGAAGAGAACGTGAAAGATCCGATATTAGACTAAAATAATAAGAATAATCCTTGCATTTGATCTAGCATCTTATTATGTCCTTGTGACGTCTTAAAGCATGTCAGGGGATTTAATGTAAAGTGGATTGACTGTACATACAGGCAATTGCACACAAACAGTGTCCCATAAACATCAGCGCCTTGGGACGTCCTCCCGACGTGAAAGGCGCTTTACAAGTTTAAGTTGTTGTTGTTGTTGGATTGAGTGACCACTTTATTTTATGATGGGATTATTACCCCAGCAAAAGCAATTCGACAATTGACTAACAACTACGTTCCTGCTCACTGTTAGGTCAACAGAGGCGTGTGCAGTAAGGAAACCTGGCTAAGGTTTTGCCCTGCCCAGGAAGTGAACCCAGGTCTTCTTGCTTGCGAGGCGAGCGCTCTAAGCCAATGAGCTACACAGTTGAATACATTTTAAATTAAGAATTGTTCTAAAGCAACCATTTTTTCCAACCTCTGTCAGGTTTTGCGGAACTCCAAACAGGGAGATCGGAAGTACATCCAGTAGAAAATTACGAAAACGCCCCGTTTGTGGAGGCCAGCGCCAATCGAGATGAGGCGCTGGGTGGCGGATTTGGGAGCGAGAAGGTCGGAGATGTAGGGAGGAGCCAGGGAGCAAATGGATTGGAATACGCCTATGCCAATGTTGAAGTCCATCCGCACGGTGATGGGAGCCAGTGGAGCCAGAACGGGTGAGATGTGATTACGTGGTATGGTCTGGGTCAGTATGTGGGTGGTAGAGTTCTGAATCAGTTGAGTCTTTTGAATAGAGGAGCTGGGGAGACCAGCGAGGAGTGCTTTTGAATAACCCAAGCGGGAGGTGCCAAAGCATGCACAAGGGTTTTGGCCTCATTTAAGAGTAAGGTACGGTTGGAGGCAGGCAATGTGGCGGAGGTGGAAGAAGGCAGTCCTGGTCAGGGACCAGATGTGGGAGAGGAAGAACAACTGGGGGTCAAACCAGATATCGAGATTGCACGCTGTGAATATGATGGAGAGAGCTCAGGGAAGACATCACCTAGAGGGAGCAGATAAACAAGGGAGAGAAGAGGGTCAAGGATGGAGCCATGGGAACCTCACAGTTGACCAGGTGGGGGTGGGAGGAGAAACCATTGGCTGAGATGAAATGGAGGGGGTTGGTTAAGGAGGACTCAAACCAGGCAAGGGCGGTCCAACTGAGGTAGACGAGAGAGGAGAGGGGGCGGAGGAGAATGGCACGGTCAACTATTTCAAAGACTGCAGAGAGATCCAGGAGGACGAGGAGACAGAGGGGGCATCCCTTGTCACAGATGGAGACGATGCCGTTTGTGACTTTTCCCAGCGCTGTCTCGGCGCTGTGGGTAGTCATGGAGGGAGACGTGGGACTGGAGTTGACCTGTAACAATGGGTTGCAGGACTTTGGCAAGGAAGGGTTAGGCTGGAGATGGTTCGGTAGTGGGATAGATTAGAGAATAGAGGGTGGGTTTTTTGAGGAGGGGTAGGATAATAATAATAATAATAATAATAATAATAATCCCTCCAAAAAAATACAATACTAAAAATTGGTCATTTTCAATCCACAACTGTTTGTGGGTACGCTGCTGCGCGCTATTGGCTGCCACGTTTTGCCCACAAATATACAACCGGTTCACTTCACAGTATATTCTGTGAAGCGCTTTGGGACGTCGATAAGATGTGAAAAGCTCTATATCAAATGCAAGGATTATTATTATTATTATAGAACTTAACCCAGCGAATGGCTGCGCAAATAGAGGTGACCTGGTGAGTGTTTCCAGGAACAGCGAGTCCTGACCCCATCAGCTGCTTTCTTGGAAATGCATTAACTTTCAATATGACCCTCCACCAGAGCTGATACACACACAAGCCCTGGAATGGGATAAAGTTTTGAGTCTTGTTATATCCGACTGGGTTTATGATTGCATACGGGAATTGTGACTATTATTATATAATAATTATTATTATGGTATATTATTATAACAGTAGATTTCAGGGCGAGTGGAAGAGTCTGAGGAGAGCGACTAGTTGACTGTGTCAGCAGCAAGGGGGGAGATCAGCAGGTGGGTGGGGTTGGGTCAAGGTAGCAAGTGGTGAACTTCATCTATGGTTGGGAGGGAAGAGGGAGAAATGGGGGCAAACAATGTAAGGGGTCGGAGTGGCAGCAGTTTACAGTATATCCTGTGAAACACTTTGAGATGTCCCAATGACAAGACAAGACGTTTTTTTAATGTGGAAAAATGTTTTGTGGAATCGCAATGAATTTCATCTGGATATTTTATCAACACTGCCCAGGGAAACATTGTGAGACTTTAAAATAAAAATCCTTTGTAGTAAATAGACTAATTATTTTGCTTCTGATAGAAGAATTCCTGTTAGTGATACCAGAACAGGTGTTGGATGGTGGCCCCAGTGATCAGAAATTAAACCGACTTTCCAGCAAACTGGGAGTTTCCAGCAAACTGAAGTATTATAGATACTCTTTCTCGACTATGTGTTCTCGTATCATATATAGTGATCAGGATCAGGAAAGCTAAAGCATTTTATTTTATTTTAAAGCTACAGAGAAACATTACAGAATGTAGGAAATGTATTTTAATCCTCTTTATTTTGTACAGAATAACCGTTTTACATGTAAAGAACAAAAATGCGAAGGCATAGATTCATAGATTCATAGAATTTTACGGCACAAAAGGAGGCCATTCGGCCCATCTAGTCTGTGCCGGCTCTTTGAAAAGAGCGATTCAATCCCACTGCCCTGCCCGCTCCCCATAGCCTAATAGACCTGTTCTCCCTAAATAAAGATCTAATTCCCTTTTAAAAGTTGTTATCGAATCAGCCTCCACCACCTTTTCAGGCAATGCATTCCAGATTCGAACAACTCGCTGAGTGAAAAAATTTCTCCTCAGCTCCCCTCTACTTCGCCTTGAAACTATTTTAAATCTGTGACCACGAGTCACAGATTCACCCACGAGTGGAAATAGTTTTTCTCTATTTGCCCTGTCGAAACCCCTCATGATCTTATAAACCTCTATTAGGTCTCCCCTCAATCTTCTTTGCTCCAGAGAGAATAACCCTAGCCTATCTAGCCTCTCCTCATAGCTGAAGTCCCAATACAATCTCCCAATACAATCAGGGGTTGGGATTGGGAGGGGTGGAGGGCAAGGCGAGAGAAAGCAAACCCCCAGAATAACACACAATTTTGTTTGTGATCAAGTTTTTGGTAAAACATGTAAAAGAGGTGTCTGCATCTGTTGATTGTATCTGTGTGGGTGCCATCCACACGCCTAATAATAATCCCTCCAAAAAAACACACAGTAATAAAATTGGTCAAATATACGGTCAATTCACTTGACACTATATTCTATGAAGCGCTTTGAGACGCCGATAAGTAGTGAAAAGCGCTATATCAAATGCAAGTATTATTATTATCCTTTTGCAACATAGGACACCAACAAATGGTCAAATGAGGATCAAATCAACAACTTGATCTGCAATGTATTGTAATGGCATTCAGGGAAAAAATGTTTTTGAGGATTATAATTATTTTTATTGTATTAGTGGGGCAGTTTCACCTGTGAAATCTACATTTACATCCATTAGTTTTGTTTGTGCTGGTTGTGAAGCTCCTATCAGCCCAGATTAAGTTGCAGTTGTCCAGTGTATAGTTTGGGCCAGGATATGATGTGCAAGCGACTACCAGGATGGTGGAAGGTGAACGAGACTAGTTCCAAGTTAAGTCTGGATATCACTGAATGTCTTAACATTTTGTAGTTCTTGAATGAAAGTACAGTAAAAGCTTGTTTATATGGCACTCAACCAACCGGAACGCTCAACCAACTGGTATCTCCCAATGCAATTCACCATTCCAGCAACCGGATCTCATAGTGGGAGCCGTCCGGGACACTCGCGAGTATGCTCACTTTGCACATGCGTGCAATTCGTGCACCTATTAAACTTAACGAACGCTGGAATTTTTATTTTACCGATCATTTTACCGAGTGTGCTGGAATGCTTTATTGGTAAGTATCCATTCAATATAATTTTTTTGTGTAGGATTTTCAGCAACTTGCTGCTCGAATATCCGGCATATTTAATTAACCAGCACCGGTCAGGTCCCAAGGGTGCCGGACAAACAAGCTTTTACTGTAGTTGGGATATATTGTGTGAGATCCCGATGTTCACAATGTATGTGGAACAACTATTAAAGGGTAATTGTTCTCATGTCATTGATTAAATTGATTGTGTATGAAAATAAATATTTTTACATTGAACTTGCTCATGTAATGGATGTGACTTCCTTTCTCTAACGTTCTGTCTTCTGCAATGATATCATTTGTGTTATAACAATAACAAAACCCTGCAGAACCTGGAAATCTGAAACCAAAACAGAAATGGCTGGGAACACTCAGCAGGTCAGGTCATAGAGAGAGGGAATCGGAGTCAATGGTTTGGGTCCACGATTCTCCATCAGAATTCAAGTTCCAGGGAGGCGGGGGTGTGGGGGTGGGACAGTCTAGTCCCAGTGAGGCCAGGGCGGGGGGAGGGGTGGGCGGATGGGCCTGGGTCCCGTGTTGGATCTGGCCACTGTTGGGGCATGTGTTGGACCCCTTACCCTCACTCCAGCCCTCACTCAGGGCCTCACTCCAGCCCTCATTCTAGGGCCCTCCTCACGAGAGCCTCCAGCTCTCACTCTCACCCCATAATAACTCATCGGGGTCTTTACCCCAAACAAAAGACCCTGCATTACTGAAAGGAAATGGAATGTGTGTCCAACTGGGTAAGGTTCCTGACTCCATACACACATACACCTGTTTACCAGCAGTAACTAGGAACCCAGTTGTTAGTAGATTGGAAGATAGCTTTTCCTGGGGGTAATGATCCTTTCAAAAAAACACAAAGGTTGTTTCTTAATGATACTATGGGAAGAGAATATAGGAGAATCAGAGGTGATCTTATAGAAACCTATATGATTATTAAGGGGCAAGACAGAGTAGATAGTGGGATACTGTTTCCCCTGGTTGGACAAACTATAACCAGGGGTCACAGTCTTAAAATTAGGGGTCATCCCTTTCACACTGAGTTGAGGAAAAACGTCTTCACTCAGAAGGTAATGAATTTATGGAATTCTCTACCCCAAAGGGCTATAGATGCTCAGTCCTTGAACATATTCAAGACTGAGATTGATATATTTCTTATGGATGAAGGGATTAAGGATATGGGATAAGGTGGGTAGGTAGAGTTATATTAGAAGATCAGCCATGATCTTATTGAATGGTGGGGCAGGCTCTAGGAGCCGAATGACCTACTCCTGTTCCTAATTCTTATGTTCTTATGTACAGGGTTGATCAAATCTTCACATTCTTGTCTAATTCTGGTGGAATAGTCGCGTTTGGAGCACTTTAAACTCATTCTTAAAGCCCTCCACGTTACAACAATAACAAACCACACCCTACCTCTGCGACCTCCTAACCCCCTACTAACCTGCCCACCTCCTCCGCTCTGTAGGCTCCAACCTGTTCCACGCGCCCCGACCCACCCACCCCACCATTGGCGGGCGAGCCTTCAGCCACTCTGCCCTCAACCTCTGGAACTCCATCCTGCAGTCCCTCCGCCTCGCCCTCTCCCTGGCCTCCTTCAAGTCCCACCTCAAGACTCCTCTTTGATGGTCCCATCGGCAATTCCTAATCCCCCTCTTTCCCTCCACCCTCCCAAACCCCAGCTCGGGTCTGAAACAATGACCATCCAGCGCCTTGAGACGTCCTTCTGATGTGATAGGTGCCATACAAGTGTCATTTGGTCGTTCTTGTCTTTGTTGTTTTGAACGCAGCTGATTAATCATCTTATCTCATCGCCTGGTGGAGAGTTTTCTTTGTCTGTGGTTCACAAATCTTTTGTAACCAAGTGAGATGGAAACATTTTGCTGGTAAATAACAAGCACCGAGAAGCATCCAGAAGACGTGATAACGAGAACAACAACAAATTTACATCTGTATCGGATAAGCGCTATATCAAATGCAAGGATTAGTATTATTACGATAGAATTTAACCCAGCGAATGGCTGTGCAAATAGAGCAGGTGACCTGGTGAGTGTTTCCAGGAACAGCGAGTCCCGACCCCATCAGCTGCTTTCTTGGAAATGCATTAACTTTCAATATGGCTCTCCGCCAGAGCCGATACACACACAAGCCCTGGAATGGGATAACGTTCTGAGTCTTGTCTGATCCGACTGGGTTTACGATTGCATACGGGAATTGTGACTCAACTTGTACACTTATATAGAGTGCAGTCCTGCAGCTCAGTAGTTAAGAGCGCTCGTCTGGCAAGTGAGAGAACCCAGGTTCGATTCCAGGGCAGGGCGAAACCCTTAGGCAACGTTTACTTATTCCTCACTCGCTCTGTTTACCCAGCAGTAATTACAACTCCCATTGTCGGTCGGTTGGTGGAATCGCATTCCGAGGGTAATAAACCTTTTTTGTTAAATGCGGTCTCTCCATCCACAGCTGTTTGTGGGGACGCTGTTGTGCAGAATTGGCTGCCATGTTTAGCCCACAAAATACACAGTCACTGCACTTTACAGTATATCCTGTGAAGCGCGTCTCAAATACGCCTATCTCTCTGACCTACTGTCTCTCTGACCTACTGTCTCCCTGCCCTCACCCTCCGTTCAGCAGACTCAGGCCTGCTCCACGTCCACCGCCCTAACCGCCCAACCATCGGCGGCCGGGCTTTCAGTCTCTTTGCTCCCACACTGTGGAACTCCATCCCGCAGCCCCTCCACCTCGCTTCCTCCCTTTCCTCCTTCAAGGCCGGTCTCAAGACCTTCCTCTTCGACCGTGCCTTCGGCTGCCCCACTAACTCTTCCCCCTCTCCCACTCTCCTTCCCCCTACTTTCGATCCTCCCCCACCCCCATCCCCCCTCCGCTCGGCTCCCGACCAGACTGTTCAGCGCTTTGGGACGTCCTCCTGATGTGAAAGGCGCTATATAAGTGCAATTTTGTTGTTGTTGTACGTGATCAGGCACACTCTCAAATGCAAGGATTATTGTGGTTAAAATTCCCCGAGGACAAAATCTTTGAATTACTTTAGTGGTTCCCTCGTACAGTTCCGCACTTCAACAACAACATTAAAAAAATGACATTTATAGAGAGCACATTTCATGTCAGGAGGACGTCCCGAGGCACTGAACAGTCAGGTTCACAGTCAGGTTCGAACGGTTCACTATAAATGCCTATAAATCCTAGAAAGAAGTGGATAAATATTAAATACTTCTGCAGTTGTTCTGTTTTGAGGAACAAAACATGAACTTGTCGTCGCAGGAATTCTCAAAGCTTTTGGCATTGTTGTGACCACAAAAATGTTTCCTGAACAAACCAGCTGGGTGAAATGCAGTTTGCAACCAAGCCACAGCTAACAAAGGCTTAACAACAAATCCTGGTTTCAAAAGAATTAGCGATGAGACAACTGTGCTGTCGTGTGGGACACGACTGTACGCAATTTCCATGAAGAATCTCATTGCAATTTCCCACCAGGGAGGGCACTGATGTGGTTTGCGAAATGTTTGTAGAGATTTAGACCCTCGGTGAAATGTTACTAAGTGGGCACCGTCCTTGCCTTTGTTATAATCTCACACAACATAAATAAAACTGTGACTTTTCTCGGAATTTTAAGAGATAAAAATAAGCCGTTGGTATCTCAGCTCCTGCCAAGTTATAATGTATATGTGTACAGTACACACTGTTCTTTTCAGTTCTTGCCTCACACAGGAGGCTGGGTTAGCTTGACTCTTGTGTCTCGATTCAGAGGTACTGTACTTTGAATTCACCCCCTATCAGGAACCTTAGTGCTGGGGAGTCAGAGAGTGAGTGAGTGAGTCATGTTCAGAGGCATCGTCCTTCAGATGAGATGTTAAAACTAGGAGAGTCCTGTAGTGTAGTGGTTAGAGCACTCACCTCGCAAGCGAGAGGACCCAGGTTCTATTCCTAGGCAAGACAGAACCCTAAGCAAGATTCCTTACTCCACGCTCCTCTGTTCACCTAACAGTAAGCAGGAACCCAATTGTTAGTCGATTGGCAGTTCACTTTTCTGTGGGTAATACACCCACAAAATCTTTGCATCCATGAAAAACCTATCCATCAAATACCTTTTATTGAAAAAAATTGGTCACTCAATCTACGACTGTTTGTGGGACATTGCTGTGCGCAATTGACGACTGCCCCGTTTCGTCCACAAAATATACAGTCAACTTTCTTCACAGTAAACTCTGTGAATCGCTTTGAGAGGTAAAGAATTGATAAGGTGCAATATCCAATGCCAGGATCATTATTAATATTATTATAAACTGAAGCTCTGCATCTGTAGATTAATGTGAAAGATCCCATGATATACTACTGGAGAAGATAAGAGTGAATCTCTCTCTGTTTCCTGGTCAAAAAACTCTCCAGATAATTTATTTATTCACTTTATTGCTGTTTGTGGGACCTGCTGTGTGCAAATTGGCTGCCAACAAAATAAACAGTGACATTTGACAGCACTTTGATTAAAGGAGCAACAAAATTACACTTGTACAGGGCCTTTCACGTCAGGAGGACGTCCCAAGGCACTGGACAGTCTCTGTGTCAGATCCGAGCTGGGGTCGTGCGGGGTGTTGTTCCAGAGGTTGGGGGCAGAGTGGAATTCCATCCTGCAGTCCCTTCGCCTCGTCCCCTCCCTGGCCTCCTTCACGTCTCACCTCAAGATTCTCCTCTTCAATGGACCCATCGGCAACTCCTAATCCCCCACGTCCCCCCTACCCCACCCACCTTGGGTCTGAAGCAGTGACTGTCCAGCGCCTTGGGACGTCCTCCTGAGTGAAAGGCGCTACACAAGTGTCATTTTGTTATTGTATTTTGTGGTTATATAGAGTCAGGAAGAGGCCATTCAGCCCTTCAAGCCTGTTCCACCATTCTATTATATCATGGCTGATCTGTATATCAACTTCAACTACCTGCCAATCATCAATCATCGATAGTGATATTAGAATTATTAAATATAATACAACAACTTGCACTTATAATAGCGCCCTCCACTTAAGAGTAGGATTGCTGAGTACTTAAAATGTGCTTAATAATGGACGACAATAACACCAATAAAAGAATTCCTGTTTAAACACAGCAATAAAAAAAATTTAAACTATAAAAATAATGATTGTAACAAGTTGCATTTATATAGCTCCGTTCAAGCCAGAATCATAATAATCCTTTCATTTTGATATAGCGCTTTTCATGTCTTCTAGATGTCTCAAAGCAATTCACAGAATATACTGTAAAGTGTAGTGACTGTATATTTGTGGGCGAAACGCGGCAGCCAATTGCGCACAGCAGCGTCCCCACAAATAGTCGTGGATTGAAATGACCAATTTTTATTATTGTGGGTTTTTTTGAGGGATTATTATTAGGCGTGTGTGTGGAGTAAGGAAACTTGCTCATAGCACTAAACGCTAGCGCAAAGCGACATCGTGGCTGGTTGATGCAACTGGGTCCTAGTGCCAAACACTAGTGTTAGTGTTAAAACCCGTGGATACGCAAAACCCATTGCCGTGGTTAGCAAGGGTTGTCGCAGCGAGCCAAACATGGATACGTGAAATTCATGGTAGAAAAAACCGCGGTTGGGGCGGGGTACTGTAATCATAATAATCAATAATCAATTATCAGCTGATCAAGGCGACAACTTTTGGTGAATACGAATGTTTCAACATCAATGTAATTCCTGGAATACGAGGCCGATGATGGAGGAATCCACTTCGTATGCACGGAGACTTTCACACAATCTGCGGACAGTCGCTCCTTTCCCCATGCGCTGTTTCCAAAGGACGAAAGCAGCCAAGATCTGGGCCTGCACATTGTACTGATGGTTCATCTTACACCTGTAGATATCAGGGCCTTGCAGTCCAAGTCCGATCGCCACACTCTCCCATTCCCCTCCCAGTTGGCTGGAAAGCTGGTTTAGTTTCTGCTCGCTGGGGACTCTGTCCAACACCTGATCTGATAAGACTGGCAGGAGTTCCTCTGTCAGAACAAACAATCACTACTTATTTATCGTAATATTATAACAATAACAATCATTACATTTGATACTGCACCTTATGTCACTGAGATGTCCCCAAACTACTGTGAAGTAGATTGCCTGTATTATCATCAACATTCATATGAGTTGTATTAATAATAGAGCGAAGTTGTTGTTGTATAATCCTTGCATTTGATATAGCGCTTTTCATGTCTTCTAGATAACAACAACAACAACTTGGATTTATATAACTCCCTCTACGAACGGCATCTCAAAACGCTTCACAAAATATGCTGTAAAGTGAATTGACTGTACATAAGTGGGTGAAACACGGCAGCCAGTTACGCACAGCAGTCTCCCCACAAACAGCTGTGGATTGAAATGACCAATTTTTTTGGGGGGAGGGATTATTATCAGGCGTGTATGCGTGGAGTAAGGAAATTTGCCCCAGGTTTCTCCTTGACCTGCCTGGATTCAAACACAGGTCTCGTAAGACGCGTGTTCCCACCACTGAGCTACGGGAATCCATGTCACTGAGATGTCCCCAAACTACTGTAAAGTAGATTGACTATTATTATCAACATTAATATGAGTAGTATTAACATTATGATTATTATTATTAATACTAGTAGTAGTGTGAACATTATTATTAAGCAGGTCATGCCTTTAAGACTGCTCCATTTTCAAAAGAAAATGGCATGTTATAAAATCACTTATTAAGCTTAGTCAGATAAGGGGGAAACATTTCAGACCTATTGAAATAACAGACTAGTTTATGTGAGTTAGTGAAGTCCAGCTCCACTCCCACACACAGGAATGTGGAGGAATCGTAATTAACAATGTGTTTTGTGGTTAATATTAAACTGTGCCAAGTGAAAGGATTTTATTTTAAAGCCTCACAATGTTTTCCTGCCAGTGTTAGTAACTTATCCAGATGAAATTTATTACCATATCATAAACATTTTTCCACATAAAACAGGGTATAGCTGTTTGAGTGTCAATGCAAGACATCACATCCCCTCCACTAGAACACATCAATGTCTAATAAAAAGACCCTAAAAAACAAAAGTTGGTCATTTCAATCCACGACTGTTTGTGGGGACGCTGCTGTGCGAAATTGACCGCCGTGTTTCACCCACAGAATATACAGTCAATTAACTTTACAGTATATTCTGTGAAGCGCTTTGAGGCGTCTAACTGTTTGTGAGTTTACCACAGGGCGCAATTGGCTGGCAGGTTTCGCTCATTGAGTGACCAAATTATCATTTATTTATCGGAAGGGATTATTTATTACTCCTGGAAAGCAATCCGACAATCGACTAACAACCAAACTCATACTTACCACTAGGCGTGTGGAGTAAGGAAACTTGCCTAAGCTTTCGCCCCACCCGGGAATCGAACCCAGGTCTGGTTTGCGAGTCGAGCTCTCCAAGCACTGACTCCACATGTGAAGTTTAGGGGCGTTGGAATAGGGAATCTTGAAACACTTATATAACAGATTCTGAAGTACATTAGCTGATTGATACGATACGTTTGGTAAGTCTGGTATTCTTATGCTTGATGTTCTGCTTTACCTCTGGACACACATTCATAATAATGATAATAACAATAATCCTTGCATTTGACGTAGCACTTTTCATATCTTATCGACGTCTCAAAGCGCTTCACAGAATATACTTCAAAGTGAATTGACTGTATATTTGTGTGCGAAATGCGGCAGCCAATTGCGCACAGCAGTTTCCCCACAAACAGTTCTGGATTTGAAATGCACAATTTTTATTATTGTGGCATTTTTTTTGGATGTATTACTATTATTCATGTTCTCCTTCCTCATGGACATCGAAAGGAAAACAAGTCAAGCGAAAAACACAGCAGGTAAAAGACAAGGGATTGAGTAAAGCTCAAATCAGAAAAGACATGCCAACATACAGGTGGCCCGCAATTAATTTGTCAAGAGGTTTGATTCCCGCAATGTGCAATTTGATGCTATTTAGGGAGCGTTTAGGATTACGATGGACGGCAGAACGTAAATTAACTCGCAAAACATTGACCTGACAGTGTTGCCAATGGGTCCATTGAAGAGGAGTCTTGAGGCGAGACTTGGAGAAGACCAGGGAGGGGAGGTGGAGCAGGCCAGAGCCGGCTGAGCGGAGGGAGGGGGCTGGCAGGTTGGTAAGGGGGTAGGAGGTCACTGATGTAGGGTGGGGCGAGGTTGTGGAGGGCTCTAATCACTCTGACAGGCAAGAGAATACAACAACTCGCACTTGTATACAACAACACCAACATTACATTTACAGAGCGCCGTTCACGTCGGGAGGACGTCCCGAGGCACTGAGCTCCTCCGCTTGTGTAATAGGTTTTAGGAAACAAACCAAGAATTCTATTGATTTAAATAAAGGTGTCGTTTAATGTTATTCCAGAAAACATAACAATGTTACTGTAATCCTGCACACTCTTTCTCAACACTTCCATTAACATAGAATATCACCTATCAACTTGGGTAAATTTCCTTACTCCTTACTGATAATAATCTCAAAGAAAAGTTGGTCACTTCAGTCTACGACTGTTTGAGGGGACGCTGCTGTACGCAATTGGCTACTCACAAATATACAGTCAATTCACTTTACAGTATATTCTGCGTTTCACTCACAAATATACAGTCAATTCACTTTACAGTATATTCCGTGATGCGCTTTCAGACATCTAGAAGACATGAAAAGCGCTATATCAAATATAAGGATTATTATTATTACTGAAACCATAAATAACAATGTGTTGTACCTCATTCTAATGATATATTTTTAAAATAAGTTCTGTTAAAAGGATACAGCGCAGTTAATAACATTCACAAATGAAGGAGTTTTATTATCCTTGTAAATAAAACATCTTGTAAGTTCATTTAAAACCTTGGCTACGTTTACTTCAAGAATACACAAAGGAAATGAGGGACAGTTATTGGGGACCTGGTAGTTTGTCGATTAGCGGATCAAACAATAATTTGGTCACTTCAATCCACGAACTGCTTGTAGGACACTGCTGTGAGCAAATTGGCTGCTGCGTTTCACCCACAAAATACACAGTCAATTCATTGTAATAATAATATCAATTCATTTTACATTTTGAAGCACTGCGAGACGTCTCAATGACGTGATAAGGCGCTACATCCAAAGCAACGGTTATTCTAATTTATTCTTACACTGAATTGATCTTCTAGAAATAGCAAAACAACTTCCCTCAAATACAATCTGTGATAAATAAAATCCTGCGAAGATCTTTGAGTTAATTTGATAATACCACTCTCTCAAATCTCTCAAATGATAATACCACTCTCTCAAATACAAGGCTCATTATTATAAACACAGAGAAGCTTGTGTCACTGTGCTCGGAAGCTAAAGCAAACAACGCTTAGCATATAGTAAGTTTCCTTACTCCACACGCCTAATAATAATCCATCCCCCCCAAAAACCACAGTACTGTAATAAAAATTGTTCATTTCAATCCACGACTGTTCGTGGGGACGCTGCTGTGTGCAAATGGCTGCCGCGTTTCGCAAACCTATACAGTCAGTATACTTTACAGTATACTTTGAGAGGTCGATAAGATGTGAAAAGCGCTAGATCAAAATGCAAGGATTATTATTTATTCCCCAAAAGACAAAAGTCGGTTTAGATAAACGGTTCACAACTGGTTACAATTCACAGAATAGTTGGGTTTACTTTAGCTACGTGGTCGCCACTTCTGTATTCTCTGCGAGCCGTCAAACTAATAAAATGTTTAACATGAGAAGCGTGTGTGTCCCCCGCCCCTTTGCTGGTAAGATTTTATTTCAGTTCCATCACATTTTATATATATATATTTTATAATAGGAATCATACAGTTTTCACACCCATAGAAGGACCTAGACTGGTTGAGTTCTGTATCGCCACATCATAAATCCATAAATGCCCATTAAACAGCGATGGGGGTTTTAATGACTTGCTGTGTAATATTTTCCATCATGCCATTTCTCCACTTCCCAAAGCCCTCCTCCCAGAAAGAACAGTGGTTAGAGCACTCGCCTTACAAGCGTGAGGCTGGATTTGATGTGTTCAAATCCAGGCTGATCAAGGCAAAACCGTGGGCAAGTTTTCTTTCTCCGCACACACGCCTAATAATAATTGGTCATTTCAATCAATGGCTGTTAGTGGGGACACTGCTGTGCGTATTTGGCTGCCACGTTTTGCCTAAAATATATCGAACAGTCAATTCACTTTACTGTATATTCTGTGAAGCGCTTTGAGACGTGGATAAGATGTGAAAAGCACTATATCAAATGCAAGGATTATTATTATTAACAGCAACTGAGCAAACCCGCCTGTTAGTTGCCCAACAGAAAGTCTCCTCACAGCTACCGTTCCTTGAAAGCATAAAGCAATAAAATCTGAGAGGGAACTCGGAGTATACAATCCGAAACTTCTAAACTGCAACAAATCAATTTGAAAACCATCTAAAATACACAAACCACTGGCACCCAAACAGCAGGTCTCTGACATCTGTTAAAGTGACAGTGGCAAATGTTTAATCATGCCCCCTCCCCTCCCCTCCCCTGGGTAATTTCAATCCACAGCTGTTTGTGGGACGTTGCTGTGCGCGATTGGCTACCGCGTTTCGCCCACAAATATACAGTCAATTCATTTTACAGTATATTCTGTGAAGCGCTTTGAGATGTCTCGAAGACGTGATCATGTGCTAAATCAAATGCAAGGATGATTATTATTATTATTTGGGTCCTTCTTCATTTAGACCGATTTTAAGATCTCATTAAAAAAAACTTTCTTTTATCTTGAGTTTGGAACATTGACCGGTGTTCAGGTCAACAAGTAATAAATGTGACTGCTTCTTCAAATCACATCCATGCTGGACTGATAATGTATCTACTGGCCTGCTTTGGATAAACAGATAATAAAGTAAAATCTTTTCAGAAATATGTAGTCCCTTCCAGCATTTGGTCCAAATACAATTTCCTTTTCTGGGTCTTAATATCCTGTGCTGTTGAACACAGCAGATTCCTTGTAGAATCCCTTAGCTCAGTGGTTTGAGCGCTCACTTCGCAAGCGAGAGGACCTCGGGTTTGATTCCCGGGCAGGGCGAGACCTGAGGCAAGTTTCCTTTCCCCACACGCCTCCGTTTACCCAGGAGTCAGTGGGAACCTGGTTATTAGTTGACTGGCAAGACCGTTTTTCCAGGGCTAAGCATTGCTTCACAAATACGATAAATTAAAAAATAAAAAGATTTGGTCACTCAACCCACAACTGTTTGTGGGGACGCTACCGTGCGCAATCGGCTGCCGCATTTCGCCCACAAAATATACAGTCAATTCACTTTATAGTATATTCTGTGAAGCGCTTTGAGACGCCTTGAAAACGTGAGAAGGCGCTCTATCAAGTGCAAGAATTATTATTATGTGTAAAAGCTTTACAAAAAGCATATATAGTCCTTTTTACATTAATAACTGGGGGAGGGTTCATGGACCAATTGAAACTTCAATAATAATTGGAAGTTAGAATAATAATCCTTGTATTTGATACAGCGCTTTTCACGTCTTCTAGACGTCTCAAAGCGCTTCACAGAATATTCTGTAAATTGACTGCATATATGGGTGAAAAGTGGCAGCCAATTGCACACAGCAGCGTCCCTACAAACAATCACGGAGTGAAATGAAACAATTTATTATCGCTTTTTTTTTGGAGGGATTATTATTATTATCCTGTGATATTATTATCACAGGATACTGTATATCTAATGCTCTTTTGCGAAGCTTTCAGAAGAAGACAACTGAATAGTCTCAGTAACTTTTTATTGCGCTTTAAACAGTTCAAACAAGAGGCTCCTTGCAGATCATTGAAAAAACGTGAGAGGTTTACATCTTTTAATCTTTAATGAACTGTAAACATTAAAGTTGCAGGGTAATAATACTTTCAATAAATAATAATAATAATTTGGTCACTCAATTCATGACTGTTTGTGGGGACGCTGCTGTGCGCAATTGGCTGCCGCATTTTTCGCCCACAAATATAGTCAATTCACCTGACAGTATATCCTGTGAAGCGCTTTGGGACGTTGTGACAACGTGCTAAGGCTCTATATCAAATGCAAGGATCCAGGGTCATTAAAATTAACAAACCAAGATGGATACCCTGAACTGCGTATGTCTCCTCT
This sequence comes from Hydrolagus colliei, assembly GCA_035084275.1. Lineage (NCBI taxonomy): Eukaryota > Metazoa > Chordata > Chondrichthyes > Chimaeriformes > Chimaeridae > Hydrolagus > Hydrolagus colliei. Next base: position 9,985,637 of record CM068746.1, on the reverse strand, counting down.
ATCTAGTGTATATAATTTTTTTTAATTGTGAAATGTTTTGCTAAAAACACAAGCAGCTGCAGACTGCTTGAGTCAAGAGCCCCATAATATCCCATAATTTTCCTGCTTGCAGCCTCTCATCAATTACAATCTAGTTACTGTTGACTCCCAGATTAAATGTGGCTCACAGGTCAACTGCACTTCATAAGTAAAACATATATTGAAAAATATATATATACTGTATTTGTGGAAACATTGGGCAAGTTTCCTTACTCCACACACACACCTAATAATAATCTCTCCAAAAAAAACCCTGTAATAAATTGGTCATTTCAATCCACAACTGTTTGTGGGGACGCTGCTGCCAATTGCGCAGGTTTCGCCCTGACCTGCCTGGATTCGAACACAGGTCTCACGCTTGTAAGGCGAGTGTTCTAACCACTGAGCTTCAGGAGCTACAGGATAAAGACGCTATATCAAATGCAAGGATTGTCAAGATAATCATCGCACACGGGAATCTCAGCTGGGTTTGGCGGCTCATCCTGGGATGAGGGGGTTGAGCTATGAGGATAGGTCGAGTAATCTAGACCTATATTCTCTAGAATATAGTAGAGCTGCCAACCTTCAAGGAAGATTTTCAGGAAGGTTGTAGTAATTTTTCAGGGAGGTTTGTTACATTTTCAGGAAGGATTTTGTTATTGCCTCTATCACTTCAGTATCAGCCAATAGTTAAGCCAGGGCTCGACATTAACAGGCATCCAGGCACCCTGGACACCTTCATTTTGCGTGTCCAAATTTAAAATTTTGCGGTTTAAATTTTCAAGTTTCACTCTTCCAAACAAGGGACCGCATTCATCCGCGCATTGGTGTGTATTCATCCGCTCCACGTTTCCCGCCTGTCAGCATCTTTACTACCCCACGTGGTCTAGCTGCACTCGTGGATCTACAGGTACTGTGTGTGTGCGAACAGCTAGCGTATAGCACTAAGACCCAGTTGCTATGTTGCAATCAACCAGCGACAACGCTTCTCTCTTAGGATTAAGGTAAATACAACGCTTCTCTCTATAGTATTTCACGTTCTCTTCTCCATTAAACTGATTTCTTCCATCCTCCCCCTACTGAACACAGGTGGTGCCAGGGGGATTTAGCTTAAATTATGAAATGGCAAAAAATCGGAAGTTATTTATCTGGGATCGGGAGGGTGGGAGGGAGCATGTAAAAGCGAAGGCCTCCGCAAAAATCGGGAGGGTTGGCAGCTCTGATATAGAAGCATTAGTGGTGATCTTATAGAAACCTATAAGATTATTAAGGGTCAAGACAGAGTAGACAGTGGGAGACTGTTTCCCCTGGTTGGAGAAAGTATAATTTGGGGTCACAGTTTTAAGATTAGGGGTCAGCCTTTTCGCACAGAGTTGAGAAAACTACACTCTTCACTCAGAGGGTAGTGAATTTATGGAATTTTCTACCCCAAAAGGCTGTAGATGCTCAGTCAGTCCTTGAACATATCTGTACGCAATTGGCTGCTGCGTTTCACCCACAAATATACAGTCAATTCACTTTACACTATATTCTGTGCAGCGCTTTGAGACGTCCGGAAGACGTGAAAAAGTGCCATATTAAATACAAGGATTATTATTATTATTATATTCAAGACTGTGATTGATAGATTTCTAATGGATAACAGGATTAACGGACATGGGGATATAGGCGGGGCAGGTGGATTTAGATTAGAAAATCGACCATGATCTTATTGAATGGCGGGGCAGGCTCGAGGGGCTGAATGGCCTACTCCTGCTCCTAGTTCTTCTGTTCGAGCACTGCGATGGTTTTCCAAAGGAAAGTCTGACCTGTGGTGGACCCTCCGGTCTCCTCAGCCCTCTGCTCCTCCAGTAGCAGCTGCTCAGTAACCCAGGGGAACTCTTCTCTCAGCGACTCCGCAAACAGGGCGAAGGCCTCGGGTCCTCGGTTGGGCAGCTGATCCAGGAGTTTGAGCACTCGGCTGGCGGTGACGGGCTCAGCTTGGATGGCCTCGAGTTGGCTCAGAGACAGCACGCCTTCCTGGTACAGGAACTGCACGCACACATCCACCCTGATCGCCCGGCTCAACTCCAGCCGGACACTCCGCAGGATACGCTTGTGTTTCTCTTCCATTCTCACAATCGCCCCCCACCCCTCACCTCCCCCCCCCCCCCCACCCCTCACCTCCCCCCCCCCCCACACCTCTCCCCGCACCTACTCCCCCCCCCCCCACCTCTCCCCGCACCTACTCCCCCCCCCCCCACCTCTCCCCGCACCTATTCCCCACCTCAGCCCGACAGCCCAGCCCAGCCCAGTCTTACTGACTGTTACAACCAACTCACCCACCCACCCACCAACCAAACCATTAATGAATCAATGAACTACCAGTAATTAAACAATTAATGAGCTCTAATCACTGCAGTTGTTTTTGCTGTTGTTGTTGTGAATGTGCATTTGCAACAAGAACTGTTCACAGAGTCTCATCTGGTGCATCATGAAAGGCAGCAACAACAACAACAACATTTGCTAATAATAATCACTGTGCAAAGCCACCAAAGGATCTGATCTGATTTAAACCCGACACAGAGCCTCTAGTTCCGGGTTCATTATTGCCATGCAAGTCACTTCCTTCATGTCCACACACACACACACACACACAGTAATCACCAAACTGTCTCTAATAGGAACACACTCAGAAAGCTCTCTGCCTTCCCACTTTTGCAGGCACTTTGCAGAAATGCTCAAAACGACTGAGGCAGAGACATTTAGTGTTGCACCATCAAAGACAATAACTTAATTTGCAAACCCAGCTGATGAAAATAATAATCATGTTTTATTTTAAAAATATGAACACTTTATCATTGATAAATAATATTGTTGTTGCAGCCTAAAATACTACAGCTTCATTTGCAACCCCAACTCCTGCTTAAAGTAATAACAATAACAAATATTGATAAAACGTTATTATTAATAATGATAATACAGTATAACACTATCATTAATAATGTTATAATCATTTTTTTCAAGGGATTATATTATCCCAGAAAAGTGATCCAAACTTTTATGTTGGTTCCTACTTTGCTGCTAATTCTAATTATTGCAAACAGTGTGTATATAATAATAATAATCCTTGCTTTTGCTGTGGCACATTAACAGGTCTTCGAGACGTCTTAAAGAGCTTCACAAAATATACTGTAAAGTGAATTAACTATTTTGTGAGCAAAACACGGCAACCAATTGTGCACAACAGTGACACACAAACAGTCATGGATTGAACACACACATACACACACAGATTCACATACACACACAGGCTTTCTGTAGAAGTACTGAACCAGACATTACAGACAAAACACATGTCTGAACACCATAGATCAAGACAAGCGAAAGACAGTCACGCTGGCCAGATTCTTAGATCCACAGATTAAAGTCACTTTGATGTCCAGTTTATAAAGGACAGTATGAAGTATTTTGTATCTTTATGCCAAATTGCCATGTGCATGATCAGTTTCTGAGAACAATATTTCATGTAAGATTCTGTACACTGAGTACAGTACATTGGTCAAACTGAAGCTAAAATATTCACTCCATTCCTGTTCAAACATGTTTGAATTCAAACATTTATTTGTACCGGCAATAATTTTTGCAGCTCTCGGTGTCTGCTCAAAGAATCATGTCAAAAAATCCCAGCATGATTTGTATAGGATAATAAATAATAATACTATTATATAAAATAAAATACATGAATAAATTATTGTTTACATTATTAAATAAATTGTAGAAAGATTAAAGCAGAGACATTCAGTGTTCATTATCATTATTTACAATAATCCTTGATGCATTTGATACAGCTCCTTGTCACCTTGTTTAGACGTCTCAAAGCGCTTCATAAAATTTATCATCAATTGAATTGACTGTGTAGATGGGATGCATGGAATTCTCAGTTTGTCAGACATCCGACTGATCCTCAATCAAACAAAGCGAAATACAGAGTGAAGCTCCCACTATTCTCCTCTAAATAAAACTCTCCCCTTGACTTGACCCAGCGGACTCAACAAATATTTCCTACAAATGTCACAAACTCACTGGAATCTGAATTAATAAAGATTTTCTAAATCGCACCCGTTCATGTGGGCAAGACATCTCAAAACACTTCACAGACTACTGTAGAGAGTAAAGTGAACTGATTGTGGGCTCGTGGAAAGCAATTGGAAAAGTAAGTTTCCGCTATTCCACCGTATTGAGAACATCATTAACCCACCAATAATAATAAAATCCTTCATTTGATACAGTGCTTTTCATGTCTTCTAGACGCCTCAAAGTGCTTCACAGAATATACTGTAAAGTGAATTGACTGTATATTTGTGGGTGAAATGCGGCAGACAATTGCACACAGCAGCGTCCCCACAAACAGCCATGGATTGAAATGACCAATTTTATTATTGTGGTTTTTTTGGGATGGATTATATTAGGCGTGTGTGTGTGTGTGTGTGTGTGTGTGGAGTGCGGAAACTTGCCCAAGGTTTCGCCCTGGCCTGACCTGCCTCGATTTGAAAAACAGGTCTCACGCTTGTAAGGCGAATGCTCTAACCGCTGAGCTACAGTCTACTCAATGGCATCTTCGAGCAGTTCCCCTGCGAGGCCTTTTACCTGGTCCGGTGCTGCAAGCAGCGGATCATCTCATCCCCCTTTGCCCCCTAACCCTTCCCCCCTTTATTTCTTCCCTCCCTTTCCCCCTTGCCCTCCCCCTTTTCCCCCTTCCCTCCCTTTCCCCCTTGCCCCCCTTTCTCCCCCCCTTTTTGTCCCTGACTTTACCCCACCTTTGCCTCCCTCTCCCCCCTTACCCTCTATTCCCCCTTTCTCCCCTGGCCCCACTTCCACGACTGTTTGTGGGACACTGCTGTGCGCGATTTGGCTGCCGTGTTTCTCCCACAAATATACAGTTAATTTTCCTACTTTCCTTCCCCCAACCACGACCCCTCCCCCCCCCTGCTCTGGTCCCTACCTTGAGACATTGTTGTATTCCGTGAAACGCTTTGAGACGTCGATAAGACGTGGAAAGCGCTGTGTAAATGTGAGGATTACAGATAATCCTCTATTCAGGACAGGGTTGAGTTCCTGAAAAAATGTTCTCAGATCCAAACGTCCTAAATCGAAACGCGGTTTCCCAGGCGGTCCCATTATATAACCTGAGACGCGTCCTTTTCATAAAATTTTCGGACCTTAAATCCATTAAATAACACACAAAACACACAAAATAACATACATAGGCAAGAAGGGGTACTTGGGGTAACTATACAGTATTGTACTTTAATACTGGCAAACTTTAATATAGTCCTATGTTTTGATAATCTGCTTGCACCTGTAGCTGTAACACACCTTGAACTTGCCAGTATATTGTCTTTATTCTGTTTTATGGTTACCCCGTCGATCTAGGCCCTGAAGCCCTCCCGACGTCCGTACCTTTTTTGCCAGACTCGATGCGCTTTATCACCTTCAATTTAGTATAAATTGATGACTTTGCGGAGTTTCTGGCTGCTAGTGGTATTTCCGCTGCTCATTTCACTTACCGCTGTCTTTTTCCTACTTGCTAAAAGCGCGGTAGAGGTTGTAAATAACTGGAAGTTGCTCGGGAATGTTAGGAAATTACTGTAATACTGACGTGGCGTGGTGTCGCTTCAAAATCAGCCGCTTTTAAACAATGATGTAGCGACATGCTATTGGCCAGTTCAAACGCTTGGATAAACTATATCAGGTGCGAGCACGATTTACCCTCGAATACACTATGGACTGTGAGTATGGACAAAAAGGACTTGCCAAAAACGACTGCGATATTCAAAATATGTACTGCGCATGTGCAAAAAAGAATTTTGTTTGTTAAAACAAAACCAAGTGTCCTATATCGATAAAAAGGTGTTAAAAAATTATGTTTGTTCAATCAAAGCATCTTAAATAGAAGCATCCTTAATCGAGGCTTATCTGTAGTATTATTATTATTACAGGCTCCTGTATATCAGCCAGTAGCCCCTGTACTGTGTATCAGGATTGTCCTCCTGACGTGAACGGCGCTATACAAATATCATTTTTTTGTTGTTGTAATCTCTTCTACTGTGTATCAACCATAGCAATACTGCAACTGAACAGAAATGGGGAGAGGCAACATATCTGTAGCAAATTATGAGGGTAGGTGGCATAAACTTGATCTGTATTCCCTTGAGTTTAGAAGATTGAGGGCTGATCAGATTTGAACTGGAGTTTCAAACAATAAAAATATTCGAGAGGGCAGCGACAGAGGTGGGGAATGCAGAACTAGTGGGGGCATCACCTTATAATCAGAGCCAGGCCATTTATGAGTGAAATCAGGGGCAGGTTTTCCACCCAAAGGCCAGTGGGAATCTGGAACTCTCTCTCCCTCCCGCAAAAGGCTGTGGATTATGGCTGGATCCATTCCCATTGTCCAGGCTGAGGTGGAGAGATGTTTGTCAGGTCAGGGGATCGAGGGATACGGGGCAAGGGCGGGTAATTGGAGTTGAGGCACAGATCAGCCGTGATCTAATAGAATGGCAGGAACAGGCTCAAAGGGATTAATGGCCTCCTCCTGTTCCTATATACCTACAAGAAAAATAGTCAACTGCATAGACCTGAAAACATCCAAGAGACACATCATAATAATAACAATCCTTGCATTTGATATAGCGCTTTTCACATCATATCGACGTCTCAAAGCGCTTCACAGAATATACTGTAAAGTGAATTGACTGTATATTTGTGGGCGAAACGCAGCAGCCAATTGCGCACAGCAGCGTCCCCACAAACAGTCGTTGATTGAAATGACCAGTTTTTATTATTGTGTTTTTTTTTGAGAGATTATTATTAGGCGTGTGTGTGGAGTAAGGAAACTTGCCCAAGGTTTCTCCCTGATCTGCCTGGATTCGAACACACATCTCATGCTTGTAAAGCAAATTCTCTAACCATTGAGCTACAGGAGCTCCATGAACATAACTTACAAACATTCAATTGTTTTCACATTTTTTTAATAGAAAAAAAACATTTGCCAATGCTGGCTTTCCCAAATTGTGTAAAACCATCACAAAACAATTAGGATAAAAATAGCATTTCAGAGAAATAGCATTTCAAAGAAACAACAGTCTGATAAATGTACAAATTTAAACTGTGACATGGCAGCCTGTTCTGTGGGCAAATAATTAATAATAATAATAATAATCCTTGCATTTGATATAGCGCCTTATCTGTTTTCTAGATGTTTCCAAAAAAGTGAATTGACTGTAGTATATTTTGTGGAGGAAATGCGGCAGCCAATTGCGCACAGCAGCATCCCCACAACCAGCCATGGATTGAGTGACCAAATCATAATTATTTTTTGAGGGGGAAGGATTATTACCCTCCAGAAACTGGGTACCTGCCAATCGACACTAACAAACCAGCTTCCTACTTACTGCCAGTTAAACAGAGGCGTGTGGAGTAATGAAACGCGTCCAAAGTTTTGCCCTTCCCTGTAATGAAACCCAGGTCCTCTTATTTACCAGGCGAGTGCTCTAACCACCGAGTTACAGTCACTCACACTCGCAATTAACCAGAAACAAACAATATGTTGTTAGATACACTTTGCCCGCTATGCACCATATTACACAGCTTCACTCAGCAAGAAAAATACATAAATTCTCCCTCTCTAACACAATACAAAGACTTTACAATCGCACAATCGTTTCCCTGTCTCTGGAAATTACCTTTAAAGCTTGGCAAAAGGGAAATGCGAGAAAGAGAGAGTGTGAGAGACAGAGTATGCATTCAAAGTCTGGTTCAAACAATTACGGTAGATAATTGAGTGTCAAACAACATCAAAATCAGGTTAGCTTTCTATCAAACACAGTTGTGTGTTGGCCAATTACCAGCGTTGGGTAAACCAGAAATTCGAGGCACCTTCAAATTATATCTAGACAGTTCAATCAAACGTGGTAAGCAATGCTATCAAAGTGCACAATGTGAAACAAAACTTGTTTTGTGTTTTCGGCATGATGGTGTTAGAAACTTAAACTCACGCACCCGTTACAAAAGCAGTGCAAACTTTATACATCCAGGAAACGTAAAGACTTAGATTTCCGCCACATGTTCATAATCAGATGCAGAGAATTCAGAATTGTTCTTGTCGGGGAAAACAAATAACATCAATAAATGGCGGGCGGATGGGAGGGCGGGCGGGTAACCACAGGATACAGGTTTACCATAATTACCAAAAGAAGCAGAGGTCTGGAATGCATTACTTGAAAGGCTGGTGGAAACAGATTCCATAATAGCTTTAAAGGTATTAAACTTATTTTAATATCTTGGGGTAAGAGCAGGGGGAGTGGGGGCTAGTTGGGGTAAGAGCAGGGGGAGTGGGGGCTAGTTGGGGTAAGAGCAGGGGGAGTGGGGGCTAGTTGGAGTAAGAGCAGGGGGAGTGGGGGCTAGTTGGGGTAAGAGCAGGGGGAGTGGGGGCTAGTTGGGGTAAGAGCAGGGGGAGTGGGGGCTAGTTGGGGTAAGAGCGGGGGAGTGGGGGCTAGTTGGAGTAAGAGCAGGGGGAGTGGGGGCTAGTTGGAGTAAGAGCAGGGGGAGTGGGGGCTAGTTGGGGTAAGAGCGGGGGAGTGTGGGCTAGTTGGGGTAAGAGCAGGGGGACTGGGGGCTAGTTGGGGTAAGAGCGGGGGAGTGGGGGCTAGTTGGAGTAAGAGCAGGGGGAGTGGGGGCTAGTTGGAGTAAGAGCAGGGGGAGTGGGGGCTAGTTGGGGTAAGAGTGGGGGAGTGTGGGCTAGTTGGGGTAAGAGCAGGGGGAGTGGGGGCTAGTTGGGGTAAGAGCAGGGGGAGTGGGGGCTAGTTGGGGTAAGAGCAGGGGGAGTGGGGGCTAGTTGGGGTAAGAGCGGGGGAGTGGGGGCGAGTTGGTAGCTCTCTCAAAGAGCCTGCAGAAGCTAAGATGGGCTGAATCCTTTACTGTAAGATTTTATGATTCTAGAAGGAAATAGCAGTTTATACAAAAGTATAGCTGAGAATCCCATCAAGACATTCCATGATTCCCCTCGCTCCCTCTGTTGCCTCCTTGAAGGCCTGTCTCAAGACCCTCCTCTTCGACCGCGCCTTCAGTCACGCTCCTACCCCCACCCACCGTGCTCTCTCCCCATCCTGATCCCAACGCCCAGCTTGGGTCCAATTGCCTGATTTTCCAACGCCTTGGGACATCCTCCCAACTTGAGAGGCGCTGAGTAAATGTTTGTTGTTATCGTCGCTGGTGTTTCACAGTTTCTCCTTCACCAAAGGGGGAGGGGTCGAGGGGGCAAGTAAGGCTGCGATTCTATGATTTGGACACTCGAGTCTTGACAGTGATTGTCGGCGTGCGATTCAATCCCCCTCTTTCCCCCAGCAAGATCTCAGGCTGATTTTACCATCTCAACTGTTGTCCTGGCTGATAAGAACAAGAAGAATCTTTGCATTTGTGATATCGCTCCTTATCGAGTCAGAGACATCTCAAAGCGCTTTGCAGGATATACTGCAAAGTGACTTGACTGGGTCTATTTTGTAGGCGAAATGCGGCAGCAAATTGTGCGCGGCAGCATCCCCACAGACAGCCCTGGGTTAAGTGACCAAATTATTATTACTGTGTCACAATTTTTTTTATGATTGCTCGCCAACTGACTAACAACCGGTCCCTAATCCCTCCTGGGTAAACAGAGTGGGTTAGAGTAAGGAAAACTTGCCTGAGGTTTCGCCCTGAACCCGTCAGTACCTTTGGGACATCCTCTCGATGTGAAAGGCGCTCTATAAATGTAATGCTGTTGTCGTTGTCTGAGAATCAAACCCATGTTCTCTCTCTCGCGAGGGACGAGGCGAGCGCTCTAACCCCCATGACGCCATGACTCTGCCTCGCAGACATTTTAAACCCGATACTTATACTCCAGCAAATAGCCTTTGAGTTTGTTGGGCAGCGGGAGGGCCTGTATCTCCTTGGTGACTCTGTTGATGTGAAGGCGACATAAATGCTGCAGAGAAGGTGTGTGATGGTACAGTGGGCTGATCAGCCAGAGAGGGACAGCGCTGTGATGCATTGCTGACGTGCGTGTGTTTTGCATGCTCTTGCACAAAGTCACGTAATATTCCACCAAGTGCACCACACTGTCAAACTGCTGAAGCCTCGGCTTGATGGGCCTCATGGAGTCCAGTCTGAACTTGCCGTCTCTGCACTCGATGCGCAGGTGTGTGGGTCCCATGGCGGTTTTGACCGAGATGGTGAGGAAGTAATCCCTGTGGGAACTGTCTCTGACCAGGAAGGTGCCTTCGGTGGCTTCTTGTAGCTTCTCGTTGGCCTGGTTGGCTTTCAGAGGCCCCCAGTACCATCCTGTCAGCCAAGGGAGACACGGGCAGTTATCCATTATAACATCATAACATTCACAACATCAACAATCTGCTTTTACAATCGATAATACATTGGTCACGTCAATCCGCGGCTGTTTGTGGGGGACGCTGCTGTGCATGATTGGCTGCCGCGTTCCGCCCACAAATATACCGTCAATTCACTTTACAGTCTATTTATTAATTAATTAATAATAATAATAATCCTTGCATTTGACATAGCGCTTTTCATGTCTTCTAGACGTCTCAAAGCGCTTTACAGAATATACTGTAAAGTGAATTGACTGTATATTTTGTGGGCGAAACGCGGCGGCCAATTGCGCACAGCAGCGTCCCCACAAACAGTCGTGGATTTAAATGACCAATTTTATTATTGTGTTTTTTTTGGAGGGATTATTATTAGGTGTGTGGGTGGAGTAAGGAAACTTGCCCAAGGTTTCACCCTGGATTCGAACACAGGTCCCACGCTTGTAAAGCGAGTGCTTTAACCACTGAGCTACAGGAGCTCCACAATTATTCTGTGAAGCGCTTTGAGATGCTTAAAAGAGGTGATCAGGCACTATATGAAATGCAAGGATTATTATTATCATTATTATTGTTAGCACAATCCAGGCAACTGAGTTTACTGAGTTTGACCGTCACTGGCAACGATTATCAACTGGATACATCACAATATTTAAATCCTGTTACAACCGAATATCCTAATGAAAATACACCGGATGAGCAACACCTGCCTGATCCCTCTCGGGCGTCTGCAGAGCGACACCCCACCATCAGATACCTCCCAAAATGCAAGGATTATATCTCATGCATGATCAGATTGAACTTGTCAAGTTAGTATTGTGGTTCACATAAAGCAAGGGTGAGTAAGATTAAGCTACAGGTGTCAGTAGACTAATGAGGGGATTTGGGGAACAAATGAATGGTTGAATGAACGAACGAACGAGCGGACGAATGAATGAATGCCAAATCCAATTCAGTAATCATTTACCCCGCGGCCCCACATATCCTTGTCACAATGTGACAAAAGGCACAAAAGAGACCCGTTTTTTTCAAATTGTTACAACAGCAGGAACCACTAATAAACCCATCAGCCCACATCTCTCTCTCAGTCTCGCATACAATGGGAGGTGGATTATAACTGAATACAGCACAAAACTGATTAATAATAACAGCTGTCGCCTCCTGAAAACGTCTGATGAGAAAGTACTGGAGAGGTGTGGACGGTTGTGTCTGCCTAAAGGGCAGAAATTAAATGGAAATTTACAAGATTTCTGGATGAAAAATATCTCCTTAGATTTACACTGACTGCTTTTGTGAACCATCATTCATTGGTAGAATCGGCCCCAGGTTTTGTTCATCAGAATTAGGCTAATATTGTAGCTAGTCTGTACACCTTAGCTCAGTGCTTAGAGCGCTCGCCTCGAAAGCGAGAGGACCCAGGTTCAATGCTTGCCGGGCAGGGCAAGCAAGATCTTAGGCAAGTTGTTTTGCTCCACGCACCTCTGTTTAGCCAGCAGTAAGTAGGAACCCAGTTGTTAGTCGATTGGCGAGTCACTTTATCGGGGAATAATAAACCCTAAAAAATAATAATAATAATTTGGTCACTCAATCCACGCCTGTTTGTGGGGATGCCGCTGTGAGCAATTGGCTGCCGCATTCCACCCCACGCAATACACAGTCAGTTCACATCGCAGTATATCCTGTGTAACACTTTGAGACGTGGTAAAGCAGCACATCAAACGGGAGAATTAAAGGTATGTTCACACAATAGTAATCGTGTGATCTCAGTCATACCCTACACGCAGAGCCAAGATGACTTATTTGGACTTGAATTCCACTGATCTATTTATACGTTAGCATTTGTTTGTTTTCGTTGCTACTGCTGGCTACTCTGAAACAACACTCTACAACTCTCCCCCAACAAACAACCAAATTACAGTATATATTCTTACCCAACAAAGTGCACTCATTTACTATGAACAAACGTAATAGAACGTGCTTTACATTTCTATTAGCACCTTTCACATCGGAAACAAATGTAAAGTGGAGCTCCTGTAGCTCAGTGGTTAGAGCACTCGCCTTACAAGCATGAGACCGTGTTCGAATCCAGGCAGGTCAGGTCAGGGCGAAAACCTTGGGCAAGTTTCCTTACTCCACACTAACACGTCTAATAATAATCCCTCCAAAATTATTATTTTAAAAAACTGGTCAACAACAACTTGCATTTACACAACGCCCCTCACGCAGGCCAGAGTCCCAGAGCGCTTGACAGTGACGGAGCACAACACTGAGCCGGGGGGGGGGGGGGGGGAGGTGACCATAGGTCAAAGAGGAAGGTCTTCAGATGTGTATTCCATTCCTCACTGTTTAAATCCATATAGCTACCGCCTCTCCACAATTCTCCTATTAATTTAATCCACTAGTTTGTAAGCTAGTTGTAAGATACGTAGCTACAATCTCTGTAAGTCTCTCAACCTCATATTGTCTGAAGATCTAAAACCACGATTTAAGCATTTCAGCGAAATTATTGAAAACAATTGTCTAATTTGAATCACTGCCATTAAATCACTGCCTTTCTTCCCCATTATTTCGTCACAAGTATTAATTACTTTATTATAATAATAATAATCCTTGCATTTGACATATCAGCCTTTTCCCCTTCTCTCCCTCTTCCCTCTTGCCTCCTTTCTCCCTGATTTTGCCCCCCACCCACCTTTCCCTCCCTCTCTCCTTTGCCCCCCTTTCTCCCCCCCCTCTTCCTCCCTGACCTTGCTCTACACCACCTTTCCCTCCCTCTCCCTCCCTCTCCCCCCCTTGTCCTCTTTTCCCCCTTTCTCCCCTGGCCCCATTTCTGTGACTGTTTGTGGGGCACTGCTGTGCGAACTTCGGCTGCCGCGTTTTGCCCACAAAAATACAGTCAATTTTCCTACTCTTCTTTGTCCTGCCCCGACCCCGCCCCTCACCTCTGCTCTTGTCCCTACCTAACTGTACAGCGAGCGACGTCCTCTCGATATGAAAGTCGCTTTATATAAGTTTTGATTGATTAATCTGATTGACTGACTGACTGATTGATTGATTGATTGATTGATTGATTGATTGAACGACTTAATACGTCTTCTAGATGTCTCAAAGTGCTGTGCAGAATACACTGTCCAGTGATTTGATTGTATATTTTGTGGGTTAATCGCAGCAGCTATTTGCACACAGCAGTATCCCCACAAACAGTGGTGGATTAAATGACCAGATTATTATTTTTAGATGACATCCTGTAGTATAGTTTAGTGTAGTATAGTGGTTAGCACACTCACCTTGTAATCGAGAGTACTAAAATTCTTCAGACTTGGAGAAATGAAAAGATTTGCTTGTGCCCCCTCATCCTCTCCGATTCCCCTTCCCTCCCACTCACACAACACTAAAACTTTTCTGGGCAAACAGTGGTGCCTTTCATATCAAGGTGTGAAAATTAAATACGTAGGCGAATTTGGCTTTTAATTCCTAACATATCTCACTAACCACAGGTAATAATTCTTTCAAAAATAAATAATAATAATTTGGTCATTCAATCCAAGATTGTTTGTGGGGACGCTGCTGTGCGCAATTGGCTAACGTGTTTCGCCTACAACTACAGTCAATTCACTTTGCAGAGAATCCCTGAAGTGATTTAGCTCAGTGGTTAGAGCACTCGCCTTACAAGTGCGAGACCTGTGTTCGAATCCCGGCAGGTCAAGGCGAAACCTTGGGCGAGTTTCCATACTCCACACGCCTAATAATAATTTTAAAAATCAATAATAAATTGGTCATTTCAACCCATGACTGTTTGTGGGACGCTGCTGTGCGCAATTGGCTGCCACGTTTCGCCCAAATATAACAACAACAACAACTTTGATTTATATAGCGCCCTCCACGCCGGACGGTCAATACAGTCAATTCACTTTACAGAACATTCTGCGAAGCGCTTTGAGACATCTAGAAGTTGTCTTTGAGACATCTAAAATGCAAGGATTATTATTATATTATTATTGTTTCTCAAACAAAAAAACTGATTTGAGGAATGAAATCCTGAGTTGCTTCCTGAGAAAAATCAAACGATTTTAGCAAATTGGGGTGCATGAAATATTTCTTCAAATGCATATATCTACAACAGGTCATGTTAAAAATTTGACCCAAACCAAGTCACTGTGTATTCTGAAATAATCACATTAATATAATAATAATCCTTGCCTTTGAAATAGCGCTTTTCTCATCTTTTAGATGTCTCAAAGCGCTTTACAAAGTATACTGTAAAGTTAATTGACTGTATATTTGTGAGCGAAACATAGCAGCCATTTGCGCACAGCAGCGTCCACACAAACAGTAGTGGATTGAAAATGACCAAGTTATTATAGGTTTTTTTGGAAGGATTATTATTAAGTTATTATATAAGTTTATATAAGTTTTACTATGTTACAGCCCTCAAAAATAAAGAGTAAACAATATCTGTAATATTCGGAGATATTCCCCCAAACACTGCAACTGTTAAAAAAAAGATTATTTATTATTAAACGACTTGCTGTATTACTGTATACTGTTTCTGTTTCACACACACTCTCTAACTCTGACTCTCTCTATGTCTCTTTATGCAGCAAGAACTTGGTAAGGGTAGGGAATAAATACATTAGTAATCTTACCATACAAACCCCATTATAAATAAGTCAAAAAGTTTCAAAAATATTCAGAAAAGTTTAGGACCCAGATTTCTAATGAATTCACAAAACATATAACATTGAGTCTTACTTCGGTAATAGGAAAACTACTGGAGACCACAATCCGGGACAGAATATATTTCTACTTAGAGGAACACGAGGTAATTAGAGACAGCCAACATGGATTTGCTAAAGGCAAATCTTACCTAACAAATCTAATAGAATTTTTTGAAGAGGCGACTGCGAGGGTTGATGAGGGAAATGCGGTGGACGTTATTTACATGGATTTCAAAAAGGCTTTTGACACAGTAACGCGTAAGAGATTAATTAAAAAAATGAGAGGCCCACGGTATTAAGGGGACAATGGCAGTTTGGATTAAGAACTGGCTGAGTGACAGAAAGCAGAGGGTGGTGGTTAATGGGTGTTTCTCGAAATGGAAGGAGGTGTGCAGCGGTGGCCCCCAGGGATCGGTATTGGGACCACTGCTCTTTCTAGTTTATATTAATGATCTGGACGTGGGCATAAAGAGCACTATTTCCAAGTTTGCAGATGATACAAAGTTAGGTAGGGTAGTAAATAGTGAGGAGGACTGTAACCAACTGCAAGCAGACATACACAGATTGGTGGAATGGGCTGACATGTGGCAGATAGATTTCAATGTGGATAAGTGTGAGATAATACACTTAGATAGGAAAAATGATGGGAGGCAATATAGACTTGGTAGCTCATTCTTAAGGGGGGTGAACGTACAGAGAGATCTGGGTGTTCAAGTAAGCAAATCATTAAAGGTAGCAGGGCAAGTAGATAAAGCAGTAAAAAAGGCATTTGGTGTACTGAGCTTTATTAGTAGGGGCATAGAGTATAAGAGTAGGGAGGTTATGGTTAATCTATACAAAACCTTAATCTGGGCCTCAACTGGAGTACTGTGTCCAGTTCTGGGTACCTTACTTCAGGAAGGACATTAAGGTACTGGAAAGGGTGCAGAGGAGATTCACGAGAATGATACCAGGAATGGGGAACCTTAGCTATGAGGACAGACTGGAGAAGTTAGGACTTTTCCCATTAGAGCAGAGAAGGTTAGGCGGGGACCTGATAGAGGTCTTCAAGATCATGAAAGGTTTCGACAGGCTAGATAGGGAAAAGCTGTTTCCGCTGGTAGGTGTGTCTGTGACCCGTGGTCACAGTCTTAAGATATCTACCAAAAGAAGCAGAGGGGAGGTTAGAAGAATTTTTTTTACTCAGTGAGTTGTTCAAATTTGGAATGATCTGCCTGAAAGGGTAGTGAGGTCCGATTCGATAGCAGCTTTTAAGAGAGAACAGAGAGGTATCTGGGGAAGACGGGTTTGCAGGGTTATGGGGAGAAAGCTGGTGATTGGGGTTAATGAAAGTGACTTGCTGGTCAAAGAGCCGGCACAGACTTGATGGGCCGAATGGCCTCCTTCTGTGCCGCAACATTCTATGATTCTATGATTGAGTCCTGCTCTCCAGCCTGGAACAGTGTATCTCACATTAACGTTAGAATCTAACATTAATTAGTATATATGTATAATATACTAACAATATCTATGCTATCTCAAACCAAACATTCATCATATATATCTAACATTATCTTAACATTGGAATGTAACATCCAGGCAGGTCAGGGCGAAATCTTGGGCAAGTTTCCTTGCTCCACACACACACCCACACACACACACACGCGCGCGCGTAATAATAATCCCTCAAAAAAACCACAATAATAAAAATTGGTCATTTCAATCCACGACTGTTTGTGGGGACGCTGCTGTGTAGGGGGAAGGGGAAGGAGAGTGGGAGAGGGGGAAGAATTAGGGGGACAACCGAAAGCGCAATCGAAGATGAAGGTCTTGAGACCGGCCTTGAAGGAGGAAAGGGAGGAAGCGAGGTGGAGGAGCTGCGGGATGGAGTTCCACAGTGTGGGGGCAGAGAGGCTGAAAGCCCGGCCGCCGATGGTTGGGCGGTTAGGGCGGGGAACGCGCAGCAGGCCTGAGTCTGCTGAACGGAGGGTGCGGGCAGGTCAGATAGGGAGACAATAGGTCAGAGAGATAGGCAGAAGCAAAGACATGAATGGCCTTGAAAGTGAGAACAAGGATCTTGAATTCGATCCTCTGGGTGACGGGGAGCCAGTGGAGACGGGCGAGGGTGGGAGTGATGTGATCACGAAGCCTGGTGCGGGAGAGTACACGAGCTGCAGAATTCTGAATGATCTGCAGCCTGTGAAGGGAGGAGCTGGGGAGGCAGAGGGGAGAGAATTCTGTAGTCGAGCCTGGAAGTGATAAAGGCGTGGATGAGAGTTTCGGCGGCGTTGCGTGGGAGGTGAGGTAGTGGCGGAGTCTGGCAATATTGCGGAGGTGATGGAAGACTGTGCCAGTCATGAAGCGGATGTGGGGGAGGAAGGATAGTTCGGGGTGGAACAAGACGCCCAGATTCCTGATTGGCTTTGAGAGGTGGAGAGGACAGGCTTGATCACTGATGTTGTCAGCGCCTGAGGTGCAGAGGCACTGACGTGAGCCAATCAGGAGGGCTTCCGTCTTGTTGACATTGAGCTGTAGGAAATTTATAATAATAATAATAATCCTTACATTTATATAGTGCTTTCCACGTCTTATTGACGTCTCAAAGAGCTTAAATTTGCCCTCGCCCAGGACTCATTGTTGGACAGACACGCAGTCAGAATGCCAGTGGTCCTGGAATCGAGGGTTGACGCGGGTAGGTAGAGTTGGGCGTCATCGCATACATGCGGAAATTTAGCCCATGTCTGCGGATGATGTCGCCCAGGTGGAGAGTGTAGAGGGTGAAGAGC
Source organism: Hydrolagus colliei (assembly GCA_035084275.1). Taxonomy (NCBI): domain Eukaryota; kingdom Metazoa; phylum Chordata; class Chondrichthyes; order Chimaeriformes; family Chimaeridae; genus Hydrolagus; species Hydrolagus colliei. The sequence goes on along the minus strand of CM068746.1, from coordinate 9,967,739 downwards.
AGGGGGCCAAGGACAGAGCCCTGGGGAATGCCGCATGTGACTGTGCGGGGGCTGGAGGAAAAATCGTTGGAGGAGACGAAGTGAAGGCGGTGGGAGAGATATGACCGGAACCAGTAAAGGACCTTGGAGGTTGAGGAGGAGGAGGAGAGGCGGTGGAGGAGGATTGTGTGGTCCACGCTATGAAAGGTGGCAAATAGGTTGTCACATTTTTGCTGGAGTCCTGAAAAGCATTGGGAACAAGCTAACATATCAGTAAGTTGTGTGTGTGTACCTGTGTTCTGTAGATCTCTCCTTGCTGTTGAGATGTGACTGTCCTGACTGTCAGCTGTCCTCAAAGTTCTGCTGGGTCCCTGATCATTCTGCATGGATTCCACATTCTCTGCTGCCTCCTGGCAAGTCAATCAGCCTTCAAAATCCCATTAAACTCCAGATACAATCTGGTGGAGTGTCCACAATACAACATGGAAACACAGCCCTCTCTCTCTCTCTCTCTCACACACACACACACACACACCAAAACACAGAGAGACGTCCTTCCTCCCTCAGAGACTCTCTCTCTTTCTCTCCCTGTCCATTATTCACTCCATCCAGAATTTCACAGAAAGAGACATCTCAAGCCTCTGAATCTCTGGAAAGCAAAGTTGAAAAAAACCACATTGTGTGTTATTATTGCTTTTATAAAAGACATTCACAGCAAACTCCAGAATCTAACATTAATTACTTATACACTGATAATATATATATTTACATACAGTATAACATATACAAAACATTTATTATATAATAAATATATAACATTATGTTAACATCTAACGTTAAACAGTTAAACATACAATATATATATAAAACATACAGAATATACACACTTCACTATATTATGTTAAAACATTATTATACATAAGGCATCTGTTGTTCTTCACACCCTCTGGTCTGATACAATACTAATTTAGCATTATAATATATATAGATTATTGTATAGAGAATACAAAATAACATACGTTGTTTGTTGTGTAGATAATAAACTGATAATATCTGTATTATATATAATAAACACCGATTATCTATTAGCAGTGGATTTAAAGGGGGGCAAAGTGGGAATAAAAATGCCTGAATCAGTTATTAGAGTGACTGTGAGTGTGACTGTGTGTGAGTGTGAGTCACACAAACATAAACACAGTAAATATTCCAGGTTAGAAATGGGGGAGAAGTGGATTTGTTAAGGAATTGGTACAAAGTGTGATTTCCCCCCAACACAAAATATAAGGAAAGGAAAATTCTGTTTCCACTGGTGGGCGAATCTGCGACTCGTGGTCACAGATTTAAAATAGTTTCAAAACGAAGCAGAGGGGAGCTGAGGAGAAATGTTTTCATTCAGTGGGTTGTTCGAATCTGGAATGCATTGCCTGAAAAGGTGGTGGAGGCCGATTCGATAACAGCTCATAAAAGAGAATTAGATCTTTATTTAGAGAGAACAGGTCTGTTAGTTTATGTGGAGAGAGCTGGGCAGTGGGATTGAGTTGCTCTTTTCAAAGAGCCGGCACAGACTAGATGGACCAAATGGCCTCCTTTTGTGCCATAAAATTCTATGATTCTATGAAAATGACTGATTACAGCTAAACTAGCTCAAACACCAGCTTCACACTGTTAACAAACACCTCCCCCACACACACACTGACACCCCCCCCCCCACCCCCCACACTCACACACCCACAAACACTCCCCGCCCCCCACAACACATACAAAACACATACAAATATACTCACAAACACCCTCCCCCCCACCACATACCCACAAACACTCCCCTCCCTCCTCATACACACACACTCCCCTCCCTCCTCATCCACACACACAAACACTCCCCTCCCTCCCCATCCACACACACAAACACACATACAAATACACACACAAATAGACTCACAAACACCCTCCCCCCCCCCACACACAAATACACCCACAAACACCCCCACCCACAAACACAAATACACCCACAAACACCCCCCACCCACACACAAACACAAAAATGCACCAACACACTCACAAACATCCCCCCACAGAAACACTCAGACACACAGATACACAAACACACACAAACAGAAACACACACTCACACATACACTCACCCACCAACACCCCCCACACAAACACACCAACACACACACACACAAATATACTCACACACAAACACACAGACACATACACACAAATACATCCACACACAGACACACCAACACACACACAAATACACACACACACACAAATACACACATACACAAACACACACGCACACAAATGCACACAAACACACACAAACAAACACATACACACAAAAATACACACACACAAACAAACACATACACAAATACACCCATACACAAACACAAATATACACACAAACACACACACAAATACACACAAACACATACACAAATACACCCATACACAAACACAAATATACACACAAACACACACACAAATACACACAAACACATACACAAATACACACACGCACATACACAAATACACACACACACAAACAAACACATACACAAATACACCCATACACAAACACAAATATACACACACAAACACACACACAAATACACACAAACACATACACAAATACACACACGCACATACACAAATACACACACACACAAACAAACACATACACAAATACACCCATACACAAACACAAATATACACACACAAACACACACACACACAAATACACCCACCCACAAACACACAGACCCACCAACACACACACACAAACACACAGACGTAGTATCTATGGTGTTTTGCAGTACCATTCTATTCCAACCAGACCGACAAAACATAACTCCCCCCAAAAAAGCGTCTACAACAGAAATAAACCTTTCACATTCTCTCTCTCTCTCTCTCTCTACACACATATATATATATATATATATATAGACACATACATAATGATCTGATCTATTAAAATACAACAAATAACCAGGACCAAGTCGGGAAGACAGGGGATAAGGAGTGAGGACATTCCAACCTTCACAGCAGAACAAAGTCACATTTCACATTCACAAAGACATCTTAACTGTCTGTAATAATGATTCCCTTCACACTGGGCTAGGCTGGTGGGCACAGACTTTATATCACTCTACATCACGCAGTATATTGCACTACCTTACAGTGTATTACACCATGTTACAGGATAATACTGTACATTGCACTACATTACACTACGTTACACCACATTAATAATAATATGACACTATGACACAGTATATTATGCCATATGACAGTATGTTTCGCTATATTACACTACATTACACCGTGTTAAAGCATGTTACAGTATATTACAGCATTAAAACTGTGCTGCCTTCAGTCCAGATGGTGGATTCAACACTCAAAACTAGTTCCAATTGTGAGTTCTCTCTCACTTGCTCTCCCACTCCCTCTCTCTCTCTCTCTTCACTCTCTCACTCTTTCTCTCCCACTCTCTCCCTCTCTCTCTTTCTCTCCCACACTCTCTTTCTCTCCCACACTCTCTCTCTCTCTCTCTCCCTCCTTGCCTGTATCTCTCCCACTTTCTCTCTCTCTCTCTCCCTCTCTCCCACTCTTTTTCTCTCTCCTAATCACACTCTCTCCTCATCTCACTCTCTCCCACTCCCAGTTCCCAGTCTCTCTCTCTCTCTCTCTCATCTCCCCCACCCCTCTCTCTCTCTCTCTCTTCTCTCTTACCAATCTCACTCTCTGTCTCCCACTCTCTCCTCACTCCCCCCCCCCCCCCCCCTCTCTGTCTATCTCTCCATTCCCACTCTCACTCTCTCTCCATTCCCACTCTCACTCCATTCCCACTCTCACTCTCTCTCCATTCCCACTCTCACTCTCTCTCCATTCCCACTCTCACTCTCTCTCCATTCCCACTCTCACTCTCTCTCCATTCCCACTCTCACTCTCTCTCCATTCCCACTCTCACTCTCTCTCTCTCACACACAATCACAAGGGAGAGGTAAGAGTAGACAATTGGTCTGAGGTACAGGGGAACCAACGAAAACTTTGCTGTCTAGAAACTAGGGATAACAACACAAGCCCAACACAAGGCGGATTTTAGCCAAATAACATGTAATCATCACATCTCTTCTGGTAAATCACAAGAGCCAGTTTACTTGGTTAATCTGTTCACTTGGTTAATTTCACTGTCTGCCTTCCTGCCTTGAAACAGGGACTCTCTCAGCCACGTACTATATTAGCCCCTTATCTCAATCTTGCTATAAATATAAATAGATAGACATATAGATATAACGTGGAAAACACATTCAACAAAATGGGGGGGGGGGGAAGCATGAGTAAAATGTAAGACTCTCCTTTTGGAAAAAAAAACCACACATGTTTCAGCCACGTCGCCACAAATATATATTCTACATTTTTAAAAAAATCAGTTTATCTCACTCTCTATCTCACCATTATTACTGTCAGTGATAAGTCACAGAGAGAGAGAGAAAGAGTAAGAGAGGAATAATACAGTAATAATAATAATCCTTACATTTGATATAGCGCTTTTCACATATTCCAGACTGTGTCTTAAAGTGCTTCCGAATATACTGTATACTGTACAGAATACAGAGTGAATTGGCTGTATATTTTGTGGGTGAAACGCAGCAGCCAATTGCGCACAGCAGTGTCCCCACAAACAGTCGTGGATTGAAATGACCAATTTCAGACCTGAGCTGGGGTCGGGGACAGGGAGGGTGGGGGGAAAGGGAGGGATTTGGGGTGACCGATGGGACCGTTGAAGAGGAGGATCTTGAGGTGGGACTTGAAGGAGGCCAGGGAGGGGGCGAGGCAGAGGGATTGTGGGATGGAGTTCCAGAGGTTGGGGGCAGAGAGGCTGAAGGTTCGCCCACCAATGGTGGGGTGGATGGGGCGGGGGCGTAGAGTAGGCCAGAGCCTGGGCAGGTTGGTAAGGTGCTAGGAGTTCACAGAGGTAGGATGGGGCGAGGTCATGGAAGGCTTTGAAGGATCTTGAATCTTTCAAAGGACCAGGATCTTGAATTGAATCCTCTGGGTGATGGGGAGCCGATGGAGTCGGGAGAGAATGGGGGAGACGGGGTCACGGAGCTTGGAGCAGTCGAGGACATGGGCTGCAGAGTTCTGGATTACCTGGGGCTGAGGCAGTGGCGGAGTCGGGCAACATTGCAGAGGTGAGGTAAGGCAGAGTGGATCATGGCTTGGCTGTGAGAAGCAAAGACAGTTGAGGGTCAAACAAGACACCCTAGGTTCCTGACTGGCTTGGTGAGGTGGAGTGTACAACCAACAGGATTGATGCTGCCCGTGCCGGATGTGTGATGGCGCTGGCGCAAGTCAATCAGTGGGGCCTCAGTCTTGTTGACGTTCAACTGTAGAAAGTTTGCTCTCATCCAGGACTTGACATCTGACTGACAGTCTGTCGGGACAGCAGTGGTCCTGCAGTTGAGGGTAGAGGCAGAAAGATAGAGTTGGTTTTGGCTGCATTTAGGGTAAGGTATGGGCAGAGGTGGGGATGGAGTTGCTGCTGGAGACAAAGTAAGATTTGTGTGAGATCCAAGTACATGTGGAAATTGACACCCATGTCTGTGGGTGACATCACCCAGAGGGAGCAGATAGACAAGGGAGAGAAGAGGGTCAAGGATGGTACCCTGGGAAAACCCCACAGGTAACCGGGGTAGGGACGGGAGGAGAAACCATTGGTTGAGATGAAATGGAGGCGTTTGGTTAAGTAGGACCCGAACCATGCGAGTGCAGTCCCACTGAGGTAGATGAGGTAGCTCCTGTAGCTCAGTGGTTAGAGCACTCGCTTACAAACTTGAGACCTGTGTTCGAATCCAGGCAGATCAGAGCGAAACTTTGGGAAGTTTCCTTACTCCACACACACACCTAATAATAATCTGTCGAAAAAAACCCACAATAATAAAATTGGTCATTTCAATCCACGACTGTTTGTGGGGGACGCTGCTGTGCGCAATTGGCTGCCGCGTTTCTCCCACAAATATACAGTCAATTCACTTTACAGTATATCCCGTGAAGCGCTTTGAGACGTTGCTAAGATATGAAAAGGGCTATATCAAATGCAAGGATTATTATTACTGTTATTATTATGAGAGGAGAGGGGCTGGAGGAGGAGGAGGAGGAGGAGGGGGATGGTGATGTTGACAAGCCATTTGTGACTTTGCCCAGCGTTGTCTCTGCGCTGTGGGCAGTCAGGGAGGAAGAGGTGGGGCCGGAGTTGGCCTGTAACAGTGGGTTTCAGGACTTTGGCAAGGAAGGGTTAGGCTGGAGATGTGACGATAGTGAGAGAGATTAGAGGGATGAAGGGTGGGTTTATTGAGGAGGGGGTGATGGGGGATGACGGTGGTTTTGTGACGCAGCCAAGTGGATGTTAGCAATCTTTATCGGCGAAGAAAGCAAGGATCTCTTTGCATTCACTGTTTGACGTGAGGGTAAGAGAGGGCTTGAAGGGGTGCTCAGAGGAGGCAATGGCACTGCAAAACAGTGAATATCTCCCTCCAGCAACGGGTTAAAGATTTTGGGGCGCGCCAGTGTTTGTGTTTGGAGAGAAATAGCATTTGCCCTCCCTCCGCATCTCCCTCCCCCTTCCCTCTCTCCCTTCCTGATCTACCCACTTTCCAGGAACTTTCCAAGAATCCAGTCATGTGAAAATATTTTGTCCACCAACCACCAGCTTAAAGCAAGACTTACCAAACGACTAACGAAATACACAGTCAGTTCAGCTCAGTGACTACAGCACTCGCCTCGCAAGCAAGAGGACCCGGTTTTGATTCCCGGGTCAGAGCGAAACTCTGGCCAACTTTTCTTACTCCACGCACACACACGCACACGCACACACACGCACACGCCTCTGTTTAACCCACCAGCCAGTATGAAGCCGGTCGTTAGTCGATTGGCGGATGACTTTCTTTGGGATAATAATCAGGCAAAAAAAAATTGCTGTGAGCATTTCATCCGCAAAATGTAACAATAATAATAATCCTTGCATTTGATATAGCACTTTTCACATCTTATCGACGTCTCAAAGCGCTTCACAGAATATACTGTGTATTTGTGAAACACGGCAGCCACACAAAATACACAGTCAATTCACAGTATATATTCTGTGAAGCGAGTCTCCGCTTATTTATTTATCTACTCTATCAAACCCCTCTTGATTTTGCACACCTCAATTACATCTCCCCTCAACCTTCTCTGCTTTAAAAGAGCACGATTCCAGCCTCTCTACATGAAATATACAGTCACAGTCACTTTACAGTAATATCCCGTGAAGTGCTTTGGGGTGTCTCAAAGACGTGTTAACGCCCTGTATCAAATGCAAGGATTATTCTTATGATTATTATTATTATTTCACGCATTTAGATGTTGTTGAAGTAGTCATCCATAGATATAAAATGGGCTTGTTTTCCCAGCCAGTCCACCTTTAAGATTGGCGAGTACAGGAGTGGCTTTATAGGGAACTGGGATGGATTTCCAAGAATCCTTAGAAGTTTAGATTTGGGAAACACAAGACATAAAGCCACAGCCACTATTAAACACACATATATATCATTTTTACATTTCCATTTCATTTGTAAGACGGAAAGAGAGCGAGAAACGGAGAAGCCGAGAGAGAAGGAAAGCGAGAGAAAATGAAAGCGAGAGAGAAGGAACGAGAGACAGAGAAAGCAAGTGAGAGAGAGAAAGAGAGCGAAAGAGAGCGCGGGAGAGAGAGTGAGAGAGAGAGACAGAAAGAAAGAAAGAAATAACAAAAGAGAAAGGGGTGGGAGGGAGGGAGAGAGAGAGAGGGAGGCGGTGTGTTTGAGACATTGTTTTTGTGAGTTTCGAGTTGAGATCGATGTTATTTCAAAGCTGCTGATAATTGTACGAGTTTCGTACAATCTCCTATTGGGTTTCGAAGTTGCTGTGATCAATTTGACTTCCAAAAAAAATTATAAAATTCTAATTCTGAAGTGCTTCCCATCCAAACTGCTTTCATGAGAAATACACCCTGCATTCAATTAACCTAGCAGAAAAGAGAGAGAGAGAGAGAGAGAGAGAAGGGGGGAATAATAACAATAATAATGCTTGTATTTGATATAGTGCTTTTTTACGTAATCGAGACGTCTCAAAGCACTTCACAGAATATACTGTAAAATGAATTGACTGTATGTTTGTGGGCGAACTAGCAGGAGAGAGGGAGGGAGAGAGGGGGAAAGAGAGAAGGGAAAAAAAATTAGAAATGTTGTGATTTGTTTGTTAAATAAAAATATTTTGCCTTTTAACTCCATTCTCTCTTCCTCCCCCAAACACCTACGACACACACAGCAATTGTTTTTGGTGGGGCGTCAGTGATCAGGGGTGAAATGTACTTATACTCAAAAAACTAACAATAATTATAGACACACGCACACACAAACACACACACACACACACACACACAAGAGTGGAATTAATCCACGATTGCCTGATACAAAATAAATGGTGAAAGTTTAGGATAAACTGACCTTGAATCTCCCAGCGAATTGTAACGAGCTTCTATTGACTTTTAACTGTAATCTTTGAAAAACAATTTTGTGTGTGTGTATTTTCAGCCTCTCTCCTTATCATCTTCGTATGTGTGTGTGTGTGTGTGTGTGTGTGGAGTGCTTCAAAATTTCTTTCTCTCTCTCTGTATTAAGTAGGATTTCATTTGCATTTCAAGCGAAAACATTTTATTTTACGGTATTTCGAAACATGTTTAGTAATACATCTAAGGGATTTATTTTTCTGCAGCAAGCTCTTTATGAAGTACATTTTCGACTTCAGAGCATCACTGCAGGGAAACAAGAGACAACGTTAATATAAAAAATCATAATTTCTGTAAGATTTATTAAACATTGCAATGGTAGCACAACGTTTTATATTTAGATATATATATACAGTAGTCACACACATATATTTACATATGTATAACAAAGGTATAACAATAATAATTTCTAAAACAAAATATCATTATCACTATTCTAAAAAGTTATTTTATTTCTATGCATAAAAAAGCAAATAATTGAAAGATCATATATGGATTTTTGACTTTAATATAATAATACATATAATAAAAGCTCTGTTAACATTTTTATAGACACTTTTGTAGCTAAATAATAACAATGATAATCCCTGCATTTAATATAGCGCCTTATCACATCATTCATACGTCTCAAAGCGCTTCACAGAATAATAAGAATAATAATCATCCTTGCATTTGATATGGCGCTTTTCACATCTTCTAGGTGTCTCAAAGCGCTTCACAGAATATGCTGTTTTAATGTGAATTGATTTGTGGGTTTGCGGGCGAAATGCGGCAGCCAATTGCACACCGCAGTGTTCCACAAACAGTCGTGGATTGGGTGATAACATGTTTTTTGAGGGAGGTTACCATACTGTAACATAGAAAATATGACTGTGCATTGTTTGACTTTATTACAGTTCAAGTATAATTTAAACAGGCATATCCCACATTTCACGGCATATAAATATTGGAACCCGATTCAATCTATTTCAATTATTCTAAACGATAACTGCAGTGTTTTGAGGGACATGCACTTTCTTTGAACCACGTCACACAACTTGACATTCTAAAGAATAGTTTTATTCTCTGCTTTATCTTGCAAACGAAGAAACTGTTAAAGTGACAAGAATGTTTTAATGGTTCAAGTGAATTTTTACAAAATGAACACACTCAGTGTAGGGCAGGAACTCTAACTGCCTATGTTTTGTTATTACTTTTTTAGTGTGTTTCGTCGCCATGATTAAAAGCAACTCATCAAATAGAATCAAGTACATGTCTAGGATATCGCACTCACAAATATACAGTCAATTAACTTTACAGTATATTCTATGAAGTGCTTTGGGACGTCTAGAAGTCGTGAAAAGCGCTATATCAAATGCAAGGATGATTATTATTAATTAATATTTAATAATGATAATAATGCTTGCATTTGATATAGTGCCTTATTAGATCTTCGAGACGTCTCAAAGCGCTTCACAGAATGTACTGTAAAGTGAATTGACTGTGTATTTTGTGGATGAAACGCGGCAGCCAATTGCGCACAGTCCCCACAAACAGTCGTGGATTGAGTGACTAAATTATTATTTTTTAATATTTGTTTTTTTTAGGAGGGATTACTACCCCCGGAAAAGCGATCTTATAATCGACTAACAACAGGATTCCCACTTACTACTGGCAAACAGGGGCGTGTGGAGTAAGGAAACTTGTCTAAGGTTTCACCCTTACCGGGAATCAAACCGAAGTCTTCTATGAAATGTCTCAAAGTGCTTTACAGAACATACTGAATAAATTGAACGGACTCGAATAGTTTGTGGGTGAAACCCGGCAGCCGATTGCGGCGATATAAACGTAAACAGTTGTTGTCGTGAGAGCGTATGAAATTAAAATAAAACGGTTTCAAAATGGTGGAGAGGTTTTTTCTAGAAATGGGTGTTGATTACACTAGCAACCTTTGGTAACAGGCATGTCATTACCCCAGTCCTGCAGTGTAGACTGATATGATGCTGTTGGTAAATTGATCTCGGTTGCCGTTGCTAGACATCTCATCTGGGTTCAGCCCAAGGTGTCAGTGTTTCGCAACATCCAGACAACATTTGAACATACGTCATTCTGAGTCACTCTTCGTTGCATGTTAAAATATCAGTTCGAATCCGCTGTCAATCTGTGCACATCAATGATCTCTCAACAAGCAACGACAAAATTACGTTTATAGAGCGCCTTTCGCATCGGGAGGACGTCCCAAGTAATCTCAACACGTCTTCTAGGCGTCTCAAAGCGCTTTACGGAATATACCGTAAAGTGAATTGACTGTATATTTGGGGGCAAAACGTGGCAACCAATTGCGCACAGCAGCGTCCCCACAAACAGTCTTGGATTGAAATGACCAATTTTTTTTTAGGGATTATTGTTAGGCGTGTGGAGCAAGGAAATTTGTCCAAAGGTTTTGCCCTGACCTATCGGGAATTCAACCCAGGTCTCACGCTTGTAAGGGCAAGTTCTCTAGCCACTGAGCTACAGGACGTCACAGAGTCTAGTAATAATAATAATCTTTGCAGTTGATATTACTGCCTCATCTTGTCTTCGAGATGCCTTGTAGGACGTCTTAAAATTAAAAAAAAGAAATGAAAGCAACTGTTTGCAATGTAAATCGCTGCACATTTACCTCTCTGCATTGGCAAGTGGGTGGTCAGTGGGTCTGTGGGTGTTAAACCAGGGACCCTGTTAAACCAGATGAGGTAATTACAGAGGTCAGTGAAGGTTTAGTTGCTCTCAGCGCCCCCCCGCTGTCTCTCGTTTTCCTTCATTGTTTTTTTCCTTTCAGAGTTTTATTGATAATTACACAGTTTCTCTTACCATTTTGGGAGACTCCAGGCAGATTGCTGGTTTGGTTTAGAAAAGGTTGGGTTTATGGTGAATATGTGGGGGGTGGGGGAGGTAGCGGGGCAGGGTGGGGGGGGAGGGGGAGGTGAGGGGGGAGGGGGTGGTACTTCGATGTTTGACTTTTTCTCACGCAAGTGGATAATCTTTATGTTGAAAATGGATATTAACTATCCGTCTGTGGTCTATAATGTTATGACTTTAAGCAGCTGACATCTGGAGGGAGTCCTGTAGCTCAATGGTCTGAGCACTCTCCCCTCAGCAGCGTCCCACAAACAGTCATGGATTGAAATGACCAATCTTTTTTTGGAGGGATTATAATCAGATGTGTGTGTGTGGAGTAAGGAAACTTGCCAAAGGTTTCACCCTGGCCGGTAATAGAACCCAGGTCTCGTCTGTACTGTGCATTGTTTCAATTTGTTCACTAATATTACAAAATAAAGGTGCTCAAACTTGGATTAGATTAACGAATAATAATTTTAGTGTGTTCGGGTAATATTAACTCCAAAATACACAGAAAGCCAGGAATAGGTGGGTGAACTGAACACTAATGCCGTGTAGCTCCCAGAAAAAGAGAGTGATGCTACAACAGCAGATCTGTTGCTCTAAAGGTTCAATTTTTTGTATTTTTATGATATAAATTAAATTAATTAATACATGATTAAATTCAATGTTAACCAACCAAACATAATACCGAGTATTTTAACCTAGGAATGATATATACTGTGCTCTATAATTCAGTTAATTATATTTACTTTGTTTGGTTGCAAAATACCATTATTAATAATATGATAGAATAATAATGATTGCATTTGATATAGCGCCTTTCATGAAACAATGTGCATTACAGCCCTGATGGTGCAACGTATAGAGCGAGACTTTATGAACCAGGCACTAGCTCTGGTCTGTACTGTTTGCTGATCTAAGGCTGGGCTGCAACAGGGTGAGGATAGGGAGAAACAAGCCAGTGTACATCTGCAGCAACCTCTGCTGGTGATACTCTTGTGTGGCAGCCCGTCAGGTATGACTGACTGACCTCATCGGTCAGGTGGGCTGCTGATATCAATAATAATAATAATCCTTGCACTTTGATAAAGCACTTTTTCTGAGGACCCGACATCTCAACAACAACAAAATGACACTCATAGAGTGCCCTTCACGTCTCAAAGCGTTTCGCAGAATATACCGTAAATTGAATTGACTGTGAATTTGTGGGCGAAACACGACAGCCAATTGCGCGCAGCAGCGTCCCCCACAAACTCGTGGTTTGAAATGACCAATTTATTGCTTTTTTTTCGAGGGATTATTATCAAGCGTGTGAAGTAAGGAAACTTGCCCGAGGTTTTGCCCTGATCTGAAGAGAATTGAACCCAGGTCTCTCACTGATTCGTAGCTCAATATCAGGCATTGCCTGCTGTGGGTAACAGAGTGGCCAATCATTGGAAACTCTATTATAAAGGATCTGCACAGAAAAATAAACTTTTTTTTAACATATAAAATGTATTATTTCGAAACATATATTTTCATCCCCGTGACAACGCATGCCCTAAAAAAAAGCGCAACGGCCCAGTCTTTATACTCTCGCAAAAAACCCGCCAAAGCAAAATCTCCCACCAGCTTTGTGGAAACACAATTCTGTTCGCATTATAAACACTCCGATGCTTCCCCCTTTTTATGGGGAGAGACCTTGGCCCACAAACAAAACCACAAAGCATTTTGGGCCGCTCTCTGGTTACAAGTCGAGCGTCCCTTTACAAACACTGAGCGCGTGTATCCAGCCGCGGTGCGCGGTGGCGGTTTCCCTGCTCACACATCACAGAGTTGCTCTGGCCGGGGTCAGGCCCCCACCTGTCCTTGGCCTCGGCCGAACCCAACTCCAGCGCATCTCTGGTGACGTACTCCCTGACTCTTGCCATCGCCAGTCTGTGGCAGGCCTTCACCGACCTATCTCTACGCCTGAGGACTTCTCGGTTCCGGAAGACCCCAAAGGCCTTCTTTTACACTGCGGGCACGATCCAACGTAGAAAAATCAAACGGGTTTGAATTGAAAATCATCTTAAATTATGATTTAAATCTTATTTAAATATTGCGAGGGCTTAATTTATTGCGAATCACCTTTAAAAGTGAATGATTTAAAAGTGGGCTTGTATCCTTTGTAAGATTATTTTCAAATTATTTCAATTATTCTTAACAACAACAAAATGACATTATAGAGTATCGTTCACGTCGGGAGGACTTCCCAATATTTATTTAACAATAAATAAGTGCGTTTTTAAAAAAATGAATAAATCAGTACATTTGTACATTTGCTGGACAATTGTCGATTGTTATGGTTGTAGCTTTCGTTGTTATTGATGAATCCTCCCCCCTTTCCCCCCACCCCCCCTCCCTCCTTACATCCCTGACCATTTCTCCCTGACCTTACCCCACCCCCCCCTCTCCCCCGTTTCTCCCCCCTGGCCCCATCTCCGTGACTGTTTGTGGGTCACTGCTCTGTGCCGCGCTTCGCCCACAAATAGACAGTTGGCTTTCCTGCTCTCCTCCCCCCCCCCCACCCCGCTCTGGTCGCTACCTGACTGTAGAGCGCCTCGGGACGTCCGCCCGACATGAAAGGCGCTGTATAAATGTAATTTTGATTGATTGATTGATTGATTGATTGATAAATTAAAAAAGGGGCGTGAGTTAGCCCAATGGGGCGTGAGGTAGCCCAATGGGGCGTGAGTTAGCCCAATGGGGCGTGAGGTAGCCCAATGGGGCGTGAGTTAGCCCAATGGGGCGTGAGGTAGCCCAATGGGGCGTGAGTTAGCCCAATGGGGCGTGAGTTAGCCCAATGGGGCGTGAGGTAGCCCAATGGGGCGTGAGTTAGCCCAATGGGGCGTGAGTTAGCCCAATGGGGCGTGAGGTAGCCCAATGGGGCGTGAGGTAGCCCAATGGGGCGTGAGATAGCCCAATGGGGGCGTGAGGTAGCGCAATGGGGGCGTGAGATAGCCCAATGGGGGCGTGAGGTAGCCCAATGGGGCGTGAGTTAGCCCAATGGGGCGTGAGTTAGCCCAATGGGGCGTGAGGTAGCCCAATGGGGCGTGAGGTAGCCCAATGGGGCGTGAGATAGCCCAATGGGGGCGTGAGGTAGCGCAATGGGGGCGTGAGGTAGCCCAATGGGGCGTGAGATAGCCCAATGGGGGCGTGAGGTAGCGCAATGGGGGCGTGAGATAGCCCAATGGGGGCGTGAAAAACCCGCGCACGCAGCCGCCGTGACCACATCCGGCGGCGGGGACGAGATGGCGGCGGTGGCGCGGATTGTGTTGATGTCTCTGCGGGGAGGAGGAGGAGGCGGCGGCGGGGTCACCGTGAGAGGTCAGAGCCTCGGGGTCACCGTGAGAGGTCAGAGCCCCGGGGTCACCGTGAGAGGTCAGAGCCCCGGGGGGGGGGGGGGGGGGAGACCATTCACTGGAATCCTGCCACTGCAGCTCCTGTTAACCCCGCAGCCAAAGCCCTAACTCACTCACTAACTAACTAACACTAACTATCACTAACTCTCACTCACTAACTAACTAACACTAACTATCACTAACTCTCACTCACTAACTCACTAACTAACTATCACTAACTCACTCTCACTAACTCACTAACTATCACTCACTCACTAACACTCACTAACTCACTCACTAACTCTCACTCACTAACTCACTAACTATCACTCACTCACTAACACTCACTCACTAACACTCACTAACACTAACTCACTAACTATCACTCACTCACTAACACTCACGCACTAACACTCACTAACTCACTCACTAACTAACACTCACTCACTAACACTCACTCACTAACACTCACTAACACTCACTCACTAACACTCACTAACACTCACTAACACTCACTAACACTCACTAACACTCACTCACTAACACTCACTCACTAACACTCACTAACACTCACTAACACTCACTAACACTCACTAACACTCACTAACACTCACTAACACTCACTCACTAACACTCACTCACTAACACTCACTCACTAACACTCACTCACTAACTCTCACTCACTAACACTCACTCACTAACTATCACCCACTCACTCACCCACTCAGAGGCTGGCCCTAGCTGGAGCAGCAGTGGGCAAGCCTGGCCAGACAGTGATGTCGATGGCCAAGCTATTGTGTGGGTGTCGCTGGTTAGACCCCAGCAGTTCCCCCAACACTCTCCCCTTGACCTCAGCTGCATGTCCTGGAACATTTACTGACTTTTAATTTTAATTGGCTGCCACACCTGCCACACACAGTAAAATTCACTGTACAGTAGGGCCCGGCGATATATCGGTTATATCGGTATAATTTTTCATACGGATATGCCGAGATCGGAATTTAAAATATATCGATATATCAAAAAATGCGATCTAAAAAAATGTATCGGTATATCGTAAATATCGGTGTATCGTTTCCGGCGATACATCGGTATTATCGGTATAATGCGATCTTGTCCAGCTTTCCTTGTCGCCGGCATTGCAAACCTCCTGGGCCTAGAGCATGGAATGCGCCCGCACCCCCGAATGTGTGCACCCCCCCCCCGAATGCGCGTGCTTGCGCAGTATAAAAAAGGCCAGAAATATCGATATGTCGGTAAATATCGATATGACCCCACCGATATATAAATATCGGAAAATTTCCATATCGCCGGACCCTACTGTACAGTATATTCTGTGAAGCGCTATGAGACATCTGGAAGATGTGATAAGATGTTTCAAATGGAAAGATTATTAATAACTTTTGGTAAATTGATATCCATTTTGAGGAAAAGAGAAACCATATGATATTGCTGGGAGTCAAAACTCATCATCTCCTGGCTGCCCTAAGTCAACAACAACAACAAAATTACACTGGACATCCCAAGCGCTGCTTTAGACCCGAGCTGACGACTTTGGGGGGGGAGGTGGGTGTAGGGAAGGGAAGGATTAGGAGTTGCCGATGGGTCCATCGAAGAGGAGAGTCTTGAAGGAGGCCAGGGAAGGAATATAAATGCAAATTGTCTGAAAAAATACTCCAAATGATTTACGATAAGTGTTTCCAGAGTAAGAGAACCAGGCTGAGAATCCCTTGCGGTAGGAGCTGAGACTAATTAAAATTGTACTCTGTGCAGGCGGAATTACAAGTTGTGTTTGTCAGAAGTCAACATATCCGTACTCCGCTCTTTCCAATGAATACAACTGGTGAGTCCATGTATTTTTTGTTGGCATTTTCACGTCAGGAGCTTGTCCCAAGGCTATGGACAGCCAGGGATTTGGGCTCGGGGTTGGGATTAGAGGGGAGGGGTGGAGGGCAGGGAGGGTGAGGGTATGAGGGTGGCCGAAGGCGCGGTGAAAGAGGTCATGCCTTGAACGAGGCAAGGGAGGAAGCGAGGTGGAGTGAAGGGACTAAGGGATGGAGTTCCAAAGGGTGTGGGCTGAAGGCCTGATCACCAATTATTGACAATAATATTATAAATGTTGTTCTTCTGTTGACAGTAAAGTGGAGCTTGCCCTGACACCCGATAGAAAGACGGTAGTTTGTTACCATCCATCAGTGGACATTCTATATGAACACACCAAGGTAAGACATTGTGAAACTGTGCTTTTCTTCCAGGGTGTAATAATTGTAATAATAATGCTTGCATTTGGTATAACGCCTTTCCACGCCTTCGAGGCGTCTCTCAGCGCTTCATAGAATATATTGTAAAGTGGATTGACTGCTATCAGCCCCCAAGCTCTGGAAAACTCTTCCTCAATCCCTCCACCTTGCCCCCTCTCTCCCCTTTTTCCAAGTCCCACCTTATATCCATGATCTCCTATCCCCTTACCAGCCTGCCCGCCCCCTCCGCTCAGCAGGCTCTGGCCTGCTCCACCCGCCCGCCCAACCGTTGGCAGGCGAGCCTTCAGTCACTCTGCCCCCAACCTCTGGAACTCGAACCCGAAGTCCTTCCGCCTCGCCCCCCTCCCTGGCCTCCTTCAAGTTTTGCCTCAAGACTATCTTCGATGGACCCATCAGCAACTCCTCCCCCCGTCCTCATCTCGGGTCTGAGGCAGTATTTGTCCAGCGCCTTGGGACGTCCTGTTGTTGTTGTTGTTGAAGACCTTCCTCTTTGTCCGTGCTTACAACCCCACTCCACCCCCCCCCCGGCTCGGAGTCAAGTTCTGCCACTGTAAACCGCTCTTGAGACACTAAGTGGAGGGTGCTATATAAGGGCAAGTTGTTGTGTATGTGGGTGAAACGCCAATTTTGCACAGCAGTGTCCCATAGATCTGTGTGTGGTTTTTTTTACAGCCTATTCCACGTCTGTCTCCTGTGGAGAACAAAGCGGAAAACCACGAGCAGGTACTCAAGGCCAGGTTGGCGAAAGGAGAGCTTCGCAATAAACCCGCTCCAACCATTGAAGAACTCAGCAAAATGTTCTACACAACCAAACATCGCTGGTTTCCAATTGGACTGTAAGTGTGTTTGTTATCGCTTGGTAAACAATGGACATGACCTCAACAAACCAGTCACTGAGAACTAGGAATCCTCCCACTGCAGCTCCTGTTAATAACCCTGTAGTCAAAGCCCTGACAGGGAGGGTGGTGCTAGACAAGCAGTGGGAAAGCTTCCCAGACAGCGATACCAATTGGTTAGACTCCAGCAGTTACCCTAATACACAGTCTGGGCTCCCCCCACCCCCCCGCCCCCGCACCCCCCCACCCAAGCCTTGGCTCTCGCCAACCAGTGCCTAATATTTTCCGGAATTAGGTAAATAGGATGTGTCCCTTCAGAGGGAGAGAGAGAGAGAGAGAGCGTATTCCATCCCAACAATATATCTCTGGGATTTATATGTGTAGATGGGATGTGGGGATATCTCAAAATGATAATAATATTCTTTGCATTTGGTATAACACGCATCTTCTAGATGTCTCAAAGCTCTTCACGGAATATTCTTTGAAGTGAATTGACTTCACAGAATAGTTTGTGGGTACAAAACCACATCTTCGATCACCCTCCCTCCTCTCTAGTCCTCTTGATCCCAACCCCCAGCTCGAGTCCTAATCCCTCTTGACTGTCCAGTGCCTTGGGATGTTCCCCCTACGTACAAGGCACTGTGTAAATGTGATTTGTTGTTGTTGTTTAAGATCTCTCCTCTAAAGTTGCACCAGTAATAGCAAAGCTTGATATAAAATAATATAATATAATCCTTACATTTGTATAGCGCTTTCCACATCTTATCAACGTCTCAAAGCGCTTCACAGAATACAACAACGTCCCAAGGTAGGGACCAGAGCAGGGGAGGAGGGGTCGGGGTAGGGGAAGGAGAGCAGAAAAACCGACTGTATATTTGTGGGCGAAACGCGGCAGCCAAATTGCGCACAGCAGTGTCCCACAAACAGTCCCGGAAGTTGGGCCAGGGGAGAAAGTGGGGAAAGAGGGTAATGGGAGGGGTCAGGGTAGGGGGAAGGAGAACAGGAAAATCAACTGTATATTTGTGGGTGAATTATTATTAACTACCATAAGGATTCAGGATTATTATTATTAAATACCAAAATAGCCGTGCTGTTCGATACCGGTAGTGAAGCAGCCACATCAGAGGGAGGGTCAGTCTCGCTGGGCACATCATCTGCAGTGGGTCAGAAACACGTCACAATAGCATAGAAGAATGGGTGGGGGGTGGGGGGGGGTGGAGGTGGCCGTGAGCAAGGCGGAGGTATTGAGTGTTCCTCAGTTTTATTGAGTAGTGGCTGAAAGCGTGACCTCCGATGGTCGGGAGGGACGAGCAGGAGGCCAGTGCCAGTCAAGCGCAGGCGAGGGTGGTGGAATGGGGAGTGAGGAGGTTGGAGAGATCCTGTATGTACTCATTTCTTGCGTTGAATGTTCACAGATCTATCAGGACAGAATTAAACTTTTATCTGTTTTTTTGAAGGTATCGCAGACGAAAGATAAAGGCTAATCCTCCAAAAGACCGCTAACATAGCTTTGTTTGGAGCTGTGAACCGTTGGATTAAATTTTTTTAATAATAACTCGTGTTCCATTGAACTGTGTATCCATTGATTTACCTTACTGTTAGAGAGAAAGTTTCCCACATGAAAAGTTTTCCAAGCCTTGAGAAAGGTCAATCCAGACTGACAACAACATTACACTTGTACGGAGCCTTTCACGTCAGGAGGGCGTCCCAGGGCGCTAACTCGTGGATGAGTGATTGTCTTCAAGACAGGATGTAATTCTGATCTAATAAAATGTTACCTCGGATTTGTATCGAGAAACCATTTGAGGTTTTATTCAGTCACTTTCTCAGGAAGTGCACTGGCTGGGTTACAACAACGTCAACAACCATAACTTGCACTTATGCAGCGCCCCTCACAGGGTAGCGTCCCAGAGCGCTTGTTGTTCCAGAGACATTAACAGTCTTTCATTACCTCACTCAAATCATGTGTGGATGTGTGTGTGAGTGTTGGCGGGCTACACAAAACCAAAAGGAAGTTGGTTGTCACGGTGGAATAGTACAATCTTATTATTGTGCTTCTAACGAGAGAACTTCTAATCAGTCAAATTCCTGTTGTGTCACGATTGGGTCTTGTTTGTGGTAGAATCTTACAGCACAGAAGGAGGCCATTTGGCTCATCGTGCCTTTGCTGGCTCTGAGAAAAAGCCACTAACTATAGCCCCCACTCTTACCCCAACTAGTCCCCACTCCCCCTGCTCTTACCCCATTCAGCCCCCACTCCCCCCGCTCTCAAACCAACTAGCCCCCACTCTTAACTGCAACTTGCCCCACTCCCCACACTTTACCTCACAGCCCTGCACATTATTCCTTTTCAAGTATATATCCAATTCCCTTTTGAAAGCCAATGCGTACAAATTTGCAATTTATTATACAGTAGAAGCCCGTTTATCCGTGACTCGATGAATCGGCACTTCCGTATAACCGGCACGCCCCCAAAAAAGTCCCCATTCGATAAACCGGAACTTATCCGGAACAATAGCAGTGGAGCATTTGTAAATGCATAAATAATAACATAATAACAGAATATTGTATTGATACTTATTGTTAACACCACTCTCTTGCGCTTTTTACCTTTGCTGGTAGATGCTGCGCTTGAAGCCATGATGCTGCGGTTGAGTTTATAGTCCAGCGATTCTTTTTAAAATGGAGCACGCCAAGCGGGTGAAAAAAACTGAGCGCGTGTAACTTTAAAGTCATACTAGCGGCAAGCCAATAACGCGAGCTGATAACCCACATTGTCAAGTAAGTGCAGTATTTCAGTTTGCCACTAGTAGAGTCTAGGGTTATCGGCTTGTCGCTAGTAAAGTCGCGCGACTTTAAAATCGCGCTGCTGTTTTTTTCACCCGCTTGGCTCCACTTAAAAAAGAATCGCTGGACTGTAAACCTCAATCAGTAAAGGTGAGAAGCGCAAGAGAGTAGTTTTAACAATAAGTACCAATACAATATTCTGTTATTATCTCTTATTATTTAGTCTGCTGTGTGTCAAAAAACGTATATTTTTTTGATGTGAGATTTTCACTGATCGTATGCTCTTAATGCTGACAGACATAACCACGTTTCATTGCCGAGCGTAACACAAACCAGATTTGCTGGATAAACGAGCTTCCACTGTATATAGATTTTCACTGATCGTATGCTCTTAATGCTGACAGACATAACCACGTTTCATTGCCGAGCGTAACACAAACCAGATTTGCTGGAAAATGTTATTCCTACAAATCTTTTCTTGTGCCTGTTTGTGTTGTGAGAGAGCTGGCATCGCTCGTACATATAATTCCAAAGGTGCTGCCAGTTCTGTGGTTAATCTTGTGGGGGCGTGGATGGTTGGGTGAGTGAGTGGGCGGCAAGATTTTCCCCATTGAGACCGTGTATCTAAACCAGACCCTGTTTTCACAGGTCCACTTTGCAGAAGGTCACTGCATAACAATAAATAATGATTACAATAAATTAAATCCTTACATTTGCTATAACAGTTTCATGTCAGGAGGATGTCTCAAATTGCTGCAAGGAATGCACTGTAAAGTATAGGGACTGTATTTTGTAGACGAACACAGCAGCCAACTTGCGTGTGGGAAAACCCCACAAATGTAACCGTGAAGTGATTGACCCAATTTTATTTGGGGTTATTGTAAAATGGCATTCCAGCCCCTTGGGACGTCCTCCCGAAGTGACTATATTTTGTTGTTTTTGTTTTTATTTGTGGCTAATCTGTTGGTTTGTGTAAGGGTTGGTTTCTTGCCATGCTGTCAATCTGCGAGGCTGCCGTCTGTTATGTCTGTCCATGTGATCAATCCCAACAGCTTTCAATAAATCCCTTTGGCATAAATATTGCCAGTAATTTAGACATCTTTGCCTGACATGTGTGGCTATGTTCTTTAAAGTTGATCCCCAATAGCACGAGCTGTAAATTACAGGTTGGTTACAGATTCAGCATTCATTTCAAGCTAAAATAAAACCCGACAGGATGAATTATGAGGTATGAAATTTCTCCCTTCAATGATCTTAATTCACAAGTGTAAACTATCTTTCTACATACTTTTAACATCATTTGATTCAGTTTCTCAAATATCACATTCCATCACAAGACAATCGCAGATGTCAAACTATTAAAATAATGACTCAAAGTCGTGCTGTATAAGTGATAATAATAATCTTGGCATTTGATACAGCGCCTCATCGGGCCGCTGAAACTTCTCAAAATGCTTCACAAAATATACTGTAATTTGGTGGATGAAATGTGGCAGCCAATTTCGTACCTCATTGTCCCACAAGCAGTCTTGGATTGAGTGACCAAATTGTTTGAAATTTAGTCACTGATCAACTACAATACCACATCTCTTCAACAACAAAAACAAAATAATATTTGTACAGCGCCTTTCACGTCGGGAGGTCGTCCCAAGGCGCTGGACAGTCAATGTTTCAGACCCGAGCTGGGCTCGGGATCAGGGAGGGTGCAGGGAAAGGAGGGGGTTTAGGGTGACCGATGTGGCTGTGGGATGGTCAAAGCAGGGATAGGAGTTCGGGTGGTCGGAGGGAGAGGACGGTTGATCGGGAGTAGTGGGAGGGTTGGAGACAGGGACGGGAGCCGAGGTGCGCACACTGGGACCGGGAGCAGATGGAGGGAGTCAGTGAGACGTGGTTAACCAGCTGGGCCAGATTGGTGTGGAACATGAGGGGGAGGCTGGGCTGACTTCCAATTTTGAATTGGTTGCTTCTCCTTATTTTTCCTTTCTGCTATTAAAATCCAGACTTTCTCAAACATATGTTATGTGGCCAAAGAATAAATAACTTATCCAAACATTCTGATCCTGCCTGGTTTCTCACCTCTGGTCTTTGCAGGAGACGGTTTCTGCTGATTGGGCCTCCCACACTTACCCTTCCCTTCCCCAGCAATTAGCCAGAAACAAAGTGGTGAATCGCTAGTTAAAAACAAAAGCACATGTGGTAGTTTCCACAGCACCAGACCCCTGTGCCCTGACTCCCACTGCCTGAGCTGAGGCACAATATAAATGTGCTCCAAATAAAAGTTCTCCAATATTTTGTCCTGCTGCCCAAATATTTCCATTACTTCAGGATATCTATTCTGTATATACCTTTATAAACCTATACAGTATATTATTTTATATCAATAATAATAATCCTTGCATTTGATATAGCGCTTTTCACATTTTATCGACGTCTCAAAGCGCTTCACAGAATGTACTGTAAAGTGAATTGACTGTATATTTGTGGGCGAAACACAGCAGCCAATTGCACACAGCAGTGTCCCACAAACAGTCGTGGATTGAAATGGACAATTTTGGGATGGACAATGCACTTGTACTTGATTTCCTTAGCTAAATAATAATCAAACTGCAATTCTATATTCAACAACAACCACAAATTGCATTTATTTACCGCCTTTCATGTCAGGAGGACATCCCAAGACGCTGATGATTTGTCCATTTCATTCTCACGCTGTTCTTAACAACCTTCAAATGTTGTTGATCAGGGCGGATTTGGCTATTTTATCTGGAAAGTTGAGTTTGTGTGTGTATGCGTGAAATCTATAGTATGATGTGGCAGTCAATATCATGTGCTGCAATTTGCCACAAAAATTTTTTTAGAATGTATCCTGTGAATATAGATATAAAAACTAATATAGATAATAATTCTAAATGACACGATAAGGCACTAAATCAAACGCAAGGATTATTATGAAAATCAATCAAATAAAATCAAAAGATGTCACTGACATCGATAGAAATGTAAGTGGGCACTGTTATTATAATAAGCAAGGTTAATACTGTAAAGTGTAGTGACTTGGTGTTTTGTGATAAATAAGTAGTTAATAATATGATTGTATATTACAACCCTAATCCTATATATATATTAATATTATATATAAATTGATCAATTAAACCCATCACTGTTTGTGGGGCACTGTTGTTGCCTTTTGGTGCTGCATTTCACTCACAAATATACAGTCAATCCACTTTACAGTATATTTGGGTCTAAAACACTGACTGTCCAGCACCTTTGGTCTTCCTCGCGACGTGAAAGGCACTCATAAATTAATTTTCTTGTTGTATTTTGTTGTTGTAATTATATTGCAATATATTATAATATATAATTATATGTGGGACAGTTGGCAGACACTTCCATTGAAATCAATCAATCAAAACTTACATTTATGTAGCGCCTTTCACGTCGAGAGGACGTCCCAAGGCTCTGCACTACAAGGGGGGGGAGGGGTCGGGGCAGGATGACGAAGAGTAGGAAAATTGACTGTATATGTGTGGGCGAAACACGGCAGCCAAATTGCGCACGGCAGCGTCCCACAAACAGTCACGGAAGTGGGATTAGGGGAAAAGGGGGGGAAAAGATGTCAAAGGGAGGGGTCGGGGCAGGGGGAAGGAGAGTAGGAAAGCCGACTGTATACTTGTGAGCGAAATAGCAAAACAACAACAACACTACCACAAGCCCATTGGGAGGTGCTGGGCTGGGCTGGTTGGTGTGTGTCGAGAGCTAGTTTCGCGGTGCCTTGTGGGAGTCGTAGTTCCTTCCGGTCGCTGGCCTGTGCTGAACTTTCGCCGAACTACATTACCCAAGGGGCAGTGCGGGAGGAGGCGTAAGGGGAAAGGGGGCGGAAGCGGCGCACGAGTCACCAACGGAAGTGGTTCAGGACGGTGAGAGGAAGGTGTAGAGAAGCGTCGTCAGTCAGTCAGTTCCCCCCCGTCACACATACACACACACACAAGAGCCCCGGCGCTACAATGACAGGACTTCCCAAGCGTATCAGCAAGGTAAGCCCTTACCCCCTCACCCCACCTGGACACGGCGGCCTGGGTCTGTCTCTGTGTCTGAGGGAAACAATCTGGCCTCCGACAGGCCTGACTTCCGCTTTGTGGACAGGCAGCTGAGGCAAAATGGCGGCGGTGGCTGGAGGGGGAGATGTGGGAGGGGGGGGGGAGATGTGGGAGGGGGGGGGAGATGTGGGAGGGGGGGGGAGATGTGGGGTGGGGGGGAGGGGGAGATGTGGTGGGGGGGGGTGGAGCTGGTGTTCAGGGACATGGGGAGGGGGAGGGGACCCAGCAGCTCCTGCTCACTCTTTATTGTGTGAGGGGGAGGGGCTGGGGGTAATGTATTTGATACAGCGCCTCATCAGGTCTTCTAGACCTTGTCTCAAAGCGCTTCACAGAATACACCGTAGAGTGAATTGACTGTATATTTGTGGGTGAAACGTGGCAGCCAATTGCGCACAGCAGCGTCCCCACAAACAGCCTTGGATTGAAATGACCAATTTATGCTTATTATCATAAATTAACCATATTGGTTTTTCCCTGGTTTTTCCCCTGAGGGATTATTATCAGGCGTTTGTGTGGAGTAAGGTAACTTACCCAAGGTTTCGTCCTGACCTGCGGGAATTGAACCCAGGTCTCACGCTTGCTATTAAAAATAATAACAATAGTGATAATAGTAGTATAGTGCATAGCAACTGTCTTTTTAGAGGATCGGGGATTGATTGTAAATAACGGGTGGATTTATTCAATGATTGTAGCTCAGTGGTTAGAGGACTCCCCTCACTTGGGTTTGATTCCCAGCCAAGGTTAAAACCTTGGGGAAGTTTCCTTACTCCACATGCTTGATAATAATCCCTCAAGAAGGAAAAAATTGTAATAAATCGGTCACTTCAATCCACGACTGTTTGTGGGACACTGCTTGCGCAATTGGCTGCCACGATTCGCCCACAAAATATGCAGTCAATTCACTTTGCACTATATTCTGTGAATATACGGATATGCAGGAGACATCTAGGAGACATGAAAAACGCTATAAATCAAACGGAAGGATTCTGATTGTTAAATACAAAATGAGGGCAGTGTTTCTGTTGGCCTTTCAGCCCCCACCCCAATACATACAATCACTCCACTTTATAATGATATTACATCATGATATTTATATGATATGGTTAATAATAACAATCCTTGCATTTGGTATGGTGCTTCATCCGGTCTCCAAGACTTCTCGCTTGCAGAATATACTTGCTGTAAAGTGAACTCTCCGTGTTTTTTGATGGGCAAAACATAATAATGTGACTTGATCTAATAGAACAGGTTTCAGTAGCTGAATGGCCTACTCCTGTTCCCCAAATATTTACAGTATAATAATAACCCTTGCATTTGAAGCGGTACCTTAACATGTCTTTGAGACACCTCAAAGCACTTCACAGAATATACAGTAAAGTGAAATTTACTGGGGTTTTTTGGACAAAACATGGCAGCCAACTGGGTAGACAGTGTCCCAGAAATAGCCGTGATTTGAGAATTAATATTACATAATAATATTTAATGTTCCTTGATCTAATAGAATGGCGGAACAAGTTTGAGGGGTTAATGGCATACCACTGTTCCTATGTTACATATATGGGCAATTCCACGGTAATGGGGTACATTGAGCAAGTCAAAATATGCATGCCATTTTCTGAGAAAGGGTGGATTATTTCTTTTTCAAAGCATGAAAATCATAGATAACATACTCTCAAGAGATAGAAAAGATAACTTTGCCTTAAAATGAGCTTTCTTTTTAAAATGACATCCTATCTAGAGACCTCTAAAACGTGACACAGCAAACAAGGCTGCTTTTGAAACCAATTTCAGATCATAGTTTTAACTCTCACTATCATTAAATATAACTAAATCCATAGTTAAGACAGAAAGCTAATAAGTTTTCAAGAGCTTGATTATATTTGTTTTTTCCTGTTTAAAAAATGCTACACGAGCGTAACCCCGTAACCCCGTCTGTCCAAAAAGTTACGACTGTTGAAGACAAGATTTCAGGTTAAATTTTTTTAAAAAAAAATTCTATTTTGCTCTCAATTAATAATGTAATGAACCTCGTGGTTAGATTTATTTTGGTAAGGTTGAAGATTGCTTACCTCTGCGACATTTTGAAAACGTGACGTTCTGTCCTCCAATGGCTACGTTCGTAATTATCATGGAAACGCAGCTAGGAACTCCCAGAATTAAGTTTTTAAGAAAAAGACGGTCGCCCAGCCTCGTGTTCGGTAACCCGGAAGTAGCAAATTTAGCGTTAGCGGTCGGTATTGCTGCTACATGTGGTTTAGGTGAGCGAGTTACCTGTCTGTCCGCGGTGTTACGCGTGTTGCCACGGTTACGAGCAAGACCTATTCAGTTAAATTGTGATTAAATTGGGCGGAAGATTTGTTTCCTGCAGCTGGATTATCAAATAAGGTACGTTTTTATGTTATTACTACCGATTTTGATTGAGATTTTTTGAACGACTGCAGGGGTATTTCTAGGGATCTCCACGGAGACAACCCCCCGGTAGATTAGGACTAATCAGCTGTTTTGCAGCATTACAATGGGGTGTGAGCATTTTGAAGTGTAAAAATAATTCTGTTAAAAAAGTTATTTATTTCTTACAAGATACATAAGTATGGTCTCCAGGGAACTTATGTACAAAAAATGAGTGTTCTGCAATCAATTTGATTTTCTGACTTCTATGTCACACTCGTATATCCCATTACCGTGGAATCGCCCATATACATAAACAGTAAAAACTTGTTTATCCGGTACCCAACCAACCGACATGCTCAACCAACCGGTATCTTGCAATACAATTCACCATTCCAGCAACCCGATCTCATACCATAGCCATCTGGGACACTCGCGGTATGCTCACTTTGCATGCGCATTTATTAAACTTACTGAACGCTGGAATGCTTTTTTACCGATCATTTTACCGAGTGTGCTGCAATGCTTTATTGGTAAGTAGCCATACAATATTCTATTATTACTTAGTCTATTATTAATATGGTATGTTTTAAAATAAGTAAATTTTTTGTGTAGGATTTTCAGCAACTTGCCGCTTGATTATCTGGCATATTTGATTAATTGGCACCGTTCAGGTCCCAAGGTTTTACTGTATATCAAATGCAACGATTATTATATAAACAGTATATTTCTGTGAAGCGCTTTGAGATGTCTCGATGATGTGAAAAGTGAAAATCACCATTGGGGGAAAACCAGAGAGGAGTTCTCTCTGTCTGAAAATGTGTAAACGTTTGTTTTTTCCTCAATTTAGATCCATTAAATCCAGGTTTAAACTGCAATAAGTATAATAATAACTCTTGATTGTGATCTAGCACCTTATCACGTCATTGAGATGTATTGAGGCATTTCACAGAACATACTGTAAACTAGATTAATTGCCTATATTTTGTGGGTGAAGCGCAGCAGCCAATTGTGCACAGCAGTGTCCCAGCAATGCTTGACAGGTCTGTGAAGTGCAGTGCAGTCGTTTGTGAATCTGCTGGGCTAAGTGCATAGGCAGTGTTTCTTTCCACTTTGGCTGGAGAAGCTTCTGGAAGTTTCAGTATAATTTTGCAAGACTCTACATTGGATTTTAAGGAAGCCCGGATGAGATTTGCTATTGCTTTCCCTTTTCAGGATGGCCATTTGTCCTGGCCAACAAACCCTCTAAACAAAACTGGTCGCTCAATCCACGACTGTTTGTGGGGTACTGCTGGCACATTTCTCTCGCAAAATACCGTCAATCCACTTGACAGTGCATCATCCTGTGATGTTCTTTGAGGTGTCTGACCAGTGTGATAAGGTGCAATATCACATGTAAGGATTATTATTAAAATGAGGAATAATAGCACGCAGTGGTTGCTGAGGATTCAGCATAATCAAGATTTTCCTGCTTCCAGTATTGTCTTTAGAGAAGTGA
This sequence comes from Hydrolagus colliei, assembly GCA_035084275.1. Lineage (NCBI taxonomy): Eukaryota > Metazoa > Chordata > Chondrichthyes > Chimaeriformes > Chimaeridae > Hydrolagus > Hydrolagus colliei. Next base: position 9,939,070 of record CM068746.1, on the reverse strand, counting down.
AGTGATGGTCTTCAAGATATGCTGGAACATATGTGGAGCTCCTGTGGCTTGGTGGTTAGAGCACTTGTCTTGCAAACTGGGGAGACCTGTGTTTGAATCCAGGCAGGTCAGGGCGAAACCTTGGGCAAGTTTCCTTACTCCACACGCCTAATAATAATCCGTCCAAAAAAAAAACAATGATAAAATTGGTCATTTCAATCCACGACTGTTTGTGGGACACTGCTGTGTGCAATTGGCTGCCGCGATTCGCCCACAAATATACAGTCAATTCACTTCATAGTGTGAAACTCCGATTCGTCTCAGTCCCATGGTTGGTGGTCTTGTTCACAAATATGTGACGCGGTGTGTGATTCAACCAGTTTAATCAGCGTTTGCAAAGCGGTACACTGGGTTGCTACAGACTCTCGTCCGTTGACTCCAAAGTGTACCGCTTTGCAAACGCTGATTAAACTGGTTGAATCACACACCGCGTCACATATTTGTGAACAAGACCACCAACCACGGGACTGAGACGAATCGGAGTTTCACATTTGGCGACGAGGATGGGATCTCGTGACAACTAAGACAGTGCGTAGACGGCAGGACAATCCCTGGGTTTTTTACCTAAGTGAAATTGGCCAGCACAGTGAGTATTATATCATTTATTTTTGAATACTCTCAGTGTTTTTCACCTATGTAATAGGCTTCCGGGGATGCACCAACCGTATTCGTAACTGGTAGTTGTTAATGAGATCGAAATAAGAAAAGGTTGGTAGGTGTGGATTCAGTTGAAATCTTACTGGGGTAAGGACCGTTAACGGGATATAAAAGGCGTACAAGCTGAGTGCAGCAGGTTACAAACTTACTGAGGTAAGGACCGTCGACGGAATAAAAAAGGCGTACAAGCTGGTTGCAGCAGGTTAGGAAGGTGCACTGATTTAGAGTATAAGGTTGTTGATTTAGGGTATAAGGTTGTTGATTTAGAGTATAAGGTTGTTGATTTAGAGTATAAGGTTGTTGATTTAGAGTATAAGGTTGTTACCGTAAAGTATAAGGAATTACTGTCTTGACAAATAAAATAGTAAAGCATAAGAAAAATATTTAAAGTATAAGAACGAATATGGGTAATATTGTGGATAAAACTGAGGGGCCATGTCCCCTCACGTCTATGTGTAAAATACTACCGGAAAAACAAAAAGAATTACGTTTGGTTTCGGGCCAGCTGAACAATCAGCTAGGAGAAACTGTTTGGCCTCTGGGAGGTTCAAATGACGTCACAGTGTTAACAAAAGTATACGAATTAGTATGGAAGAAAGACAGGTATAAAAGGTGTCGAATAATTATGCGGATATGGTTAGAGGAAAGTAAAAAGAAACAGGCAAAGGAAGTATTATCTAGTTGGCAGAACACCGCGGAGAAACAAGGTATTTGCATTACCCATGATGGGGTGTGTAAACCACTGGATAAATTAAGGGTTGCAGAGAATAGAAAGAATCAACCTCTTGGTGGACAGTATACACCACCAAACAGAGGAGAGTATTGGGGTGGACAGTATACACCATTAAGGGATCCCTCTGTGTTTATATAACAATGATTAAAACTATGCAGGAAGAGGCAAGCACGCTTGAAAAACGTGCATGGCATATTAAAATTTTCTGTTCCTTATTTGAAAAAACTAATCAAAGGTCTGGTCGAACAGAAAATTTGAATACGCTGTTGTTCACCATGTAACACCCCTATACTGGCCGTTCCAAAACAAGGGAGACCAGGGGTGTACAGGTTGGTGCAAGACTTAAGGGCAGCCAACTCAATAGTAAAGCCCTTACATGCCCTGGTTCCCAATCCTGCACACATTTTGTCCACAATTCCTGCGAGTAGCCTATACTTTTCAGTGGTGGATTTACAACATGCTTTTTTCTCTATTCCTTTACATCTTGATAGTCAGTTTTTGTTTGCATTTACCTTTGAGGGCCAGCAATATTCGTGGACAAGGTTACCTCAGGGATTTGTGAACTCCCCTACATTATTTTCCCGTTGTTTGCATGATCAATTGACTGCTTTATGTCTTCCTACAGGATCAGTAATCATCCAGTATGTGGATGATCTGTTGTTGGCCAGTGATTCAGAAGCCCAGAATAGGGAGGCATTGGTGTTGTTGTTAAACTTCCTTGGTTCACTAGGGTATGTAGTGTCCCCAAACAAAATAGTGGAAGCACAAACGACAGTAAAATTTTTGGGAATACTCTTATCTGGTAAGGAACGGCAATTGGAACCAGATAGAATATCTCCCATAGTATCCATGAAAGCCCCAACGACGGGGCGTGAAATGAGGAGTTGGATGGGAATGTTGAATTTTTGTCGAAATTGGATTCCTGAGGTCGCGCCTCATTTAAAATTACTCTCTCCATACACCACCCATCCCTCTTCTTTTACGCTAAATTCTACTGAATTGACGGCATTTCAATACTTACAGCGAAGTTTAAGCCAAGCACCAGCCCTGGGTAGGCCACTATATGACCGACAGTTCCAACTATACTGCACATTCTCTGATGGATGTGCCTCATCGGTGTTAACACAAGATCATGGGGGATTAAGTAGGCCAGTAGCGTATTTTTCGTCAAAATTGGATCCGGTGGCCCTGGGACTGCCGCATTGCTCACAAATTCTTGCAGCAGTCTATGATTCTTTACAATCAGCAGCAAATTTAACTCTACATCAACCAATTGTTATATACACCAACCATGCAGTAACAGCTTTATTGGGTCAGATGCAAACGCAACATTTAACGGCGGCCAGACAAAGTAAATATGAGATCTATTTGTTAAATAATCCGTTGTTGACATTCAAGAATTGTACTACGATCAACCCCTCTATGTTTCTTACACATCCTCGGACTCCAACGGATAACGTAATTCATGACTGTATCCAACTTGTTGAAGATCAGACACGGGCTCGCCCAGACTTATCAGATACTCCATTGAGTACTGATGAGCTCGTTTTGTATACCGACGGCAGCTCGTATGTGGATGAGTATGGACAACGCCAGTCGGGTTATGCGGTGGTTCTCCAAGATGGAACGCCAGTGTGTATGCAGAAATTGGTTCCTCCTAAATCTGCACAGGCCTGTGAACTAATTGCCCTCGCGGAGGCGTGTAAATATGCTGTAGGAAGACCAGTGACTATCTATACTGACTCCCGCTATGCCTTTGGAGTTGTGCATGATTTTGGTCGTTTATGGGAAAACAGGGGATTTTTGACTTCATCCGGACATCCCATTTTGAACAGTGCGGAGGTCAATGACCTTTTACAATCCGCTGAACATCCCGCTCAATTAGCGGTTGTCAAATGTTCTGCCCACACCTTGGCCCAGGATCCGGTCTCCCGTGGAAATGAACACGCAGACAGGTGTGCTAAACTGGTGGCAGAGGCCCCCCATGGTACCTATCCAGTGAAAACTGTGGTTCCTGCTCCTGTACAAAATCGTGCATGCATGCCTAGTGTTTTTCATATTGTTTTATTTCAGCAAGACGCTTCTGTGGCAACTCGTCAGTCATGGGTTGAGGAAGGCTGTGCCCTATCCGAGGAAGGGGTCTGGATGACCCCTGTCGGTCAGACCTGCATGACTGATGAGCTGGCAGGATGGGTGGTTGCCTGCGGTCACCAACAGACTCATTCGGGGAGTAAACAACTCTCCGAATGGCTCCTCCAGACCTGGTGGCACCCGCGCATGTTGCAGCTGTCTAAAAAGGCCGTCAGCCGGTGCCTGTTGTGTTCTGAACACAATCCTGGGAAAGGGTTTCCAGTGGCCACCGGAGCTACTCCTGTGCCTCAACTTCCATTTGAAGTGCTTCAGATGGATTTTATTCAGCTACCCAAATGTCAGAATTTTAATTATGTTCTAGTTATTATTGATGTGTTTTCCCGTTGGGTTGAAGCGTTTCCTTCAGTGAATAACACTGCTGAGACGGTTGTGCGACTATTGTTACGGGAAATAATTCCTCGTTTTGGGGTGCCTGGTCGTTTGGTTTCAGACAACGGCCCTCATTTTATTGCCTCTGTTAACTGCTCTCTCTGTTCCCATTTAGACATTAAGCAGTCGTTTCATTGTGTTTATCATCCCAAAGCGGCGGGCATAGTGGAACGTGTCAATCAAACGATTAAGACAAAACTGGCTAAAATTACAAAGGGGCATGGCTCATCATGGGTCCGGTTTTTGCCTCTGGTATTGTTTCAGATTCGCTCGGCCCCCACTGGGACTGCCCGGTTATCTCCGGCAGAAATTATTTATGGGCGCTCTTTGATGGGCCCTTGGTCGGCTCCAGTTTCCTCTTCGCTTACTCATATGTCTACTGACATGGTTGAGTATATAAAAAAACTTTCTACTACACTCCGTATCAATCAGACAACGGTTTCCAGTCCCTCCGCCAATATTAGTTTACCTGATCCTCCTTTACACCCCGGCGATTATGTTATGATTCGCAATTGGGTCAGGAAATGCCTGGAACCCCGGTGGATAGGTCCCTTCCAAGTTCTCCTCTCAACTCCCAACTGCGGTTAAATTAGAGGGGAGAGATCATTGGGTGCACATACATGATTGTAAACGACACGAGTGGAAACAACAGGATGTTATTGCCTTCACCGCTGTCCCGTCCTAGGGCACAATTTTGTTCCCACAGGCTCGAAGAAGTTTCACATTTGGAGAAGTTGTAGAAACTGAAGATGAAGAATTATCTGTCACTTTGGTGGACGAAGTTCGATGCCTTCAGAAGACGGGATGAACAATCGGAAAGACGGAGATTGGATGGGCAAGGCCTCAGATATCCACAATTCAGCCTTGCGAAATGGATCGGGATCCTTCTGGTTTTGGGGACAATGATGGACACGAAAATCGACGGCTCCATAATAGCAAATACTTTCCTCCTCACTGCGTACAAAACAACGGTGACGCTGGGAGTATCAAGCTGTTGGGTGTGTGCGGCTCTCCCACACAGTGCGGGAGGGGGTTTTCCCATGTTGATAGTCCCTTTCAGCAAAATACAGACAATACGGGCTCTGCAACAATCTGGTTTTAATATGACTGGTTTGCTAACTAATGAGACAGTTTCCTGTTCTCCCCTCAATAATACTATGTACCGTCAAGATTATAACTGCACACAAAAACCACCACATATCAAGGTAGAGAAAACAGATGGAAGTGTTTGTATAATACGAACAGGCCCAGGGACAAAAGTGGGAGAGAGTTATTGTTCATATTCTCTGCAATTAGGAAATGCCACCAGTCGGCAGGATTCGGCGACCATCTCACTCAATGATACTTCTTGTAAGGTGACGGGCAGCCAATACGAGGCAATCATCCACATTACTCCCCCAGACCACCCAGTCCCCTCATTTAATGGGACATACTGGGTGTGCGGGACTTGGGCATACCCATGGCTGCCAACCAACTGGAGTGGTTCCTGTTACCTTGGACATGTTGTCCCACACCTGCATATTACAAAACTTTCGGAACACCCGCATACAAAAAACCATATCACACGTAGAGCAGTAGCATAGTACGAACAGATTTTTGGGGTATTTGTGCCCCCATACGGTCTGCTTCGTACTGACCAAGCATTAGGGGCTTTGCAAACGGTCTTAGAGGCTGTTGCGAATGAAACCGCGGATGCATTAAAAGACTTATCCGCTGAGATGGTGGCCATTCGCACCGTGACTCTCCAGAACCGAATGGCTTTAGATATGTTGCTTGCCGAAAAAGGCGGCACTTGTGCCTTAATTGGATCTGAGTGTTGCACCTATATTCCGGACGCTTCTGAGAATATTACTAATATAGTTCACCACATCAGACAGCAGGTCAAAGAACTGCATCAGAATAACGCGAGCCCCGGTTTATGGAGTTGGTTGACCGATTTGTCAATTGGCGGGTGGATGGCTAAAATCATCACATTCCTTAGCATGATTTGTATTATCCTGATGGTAGTATTGTGTTGTTGTATACCCTTGGTAAAGAAAATCATGCTATCAATAATGACTGACTGGAATGCTCTGGCAGCATTGATGTATATGGCTCCTGATGATGTTCCCCCTGTGTATTTGCAAATGGCTCCAGCTGATGTTTTTCCTATATACGAGTAACTGGTTGTCATGGAATGACAAAAAGGAAGGAATGAGATGTGTGAATTGGTTTTTGTGAATGCTTATCATTGTGAGACGCTCTTGTGTGCTCATGTGTGAATTGGTTTTTGTGAATGCTTATCCTGTCATTGTAAGACGCAGCTGGCCTACATCTCCTATACTCCAAGAACAATGGCAAGGCCATACATACATAATCATCTTAACATTAGTCATATGTAAATAGCATAGACATGTCCTTGTTTTGGAAGACAATGAGTTGCTGACCGGATAAGGTGATCAATATGTACCACATGCCCATGTTTGGCAGACAGAGGATTGAAACTGTATAAAGATGCATGTGTTGAAGTGTTTGGGGTACACTTTGGAGTCAACAGACGAGATCTGTAGCAACCCAGTGTACCGCTTTGCAAACGCTGATTAAACTGGTTGAATCACACACCGCGTCACATATTTGTGAACAAGACCACCAACCACGGGACTGAGACGAATCGGAATTTCACAATAGTATATTCTGTGAAGCGCTTTGGGACATCGATAAGATGTGAAAAGCACTATATCAAATGCAAGGATTATTATCATATGTGATTTCAGTTGGTATTGCGATATCATGGGAGGGTGTTTTGGACAAGTACAATGTAATGATTTTATTTTTTTGATACCTGTATTAAAATCTGAACCTACACAATAGAATGTCTCGCCCTTTTGCTGCTGAATGCAAACATTTTAAATGAAATCAATGTGATTATGTGGTTTTGGGGACAGGATGTGAGCAACTACAATGTTTGTAGTGGTACCTTGATAGATAATAAAAATAAATAGGACATAATAATGAATAATAATCATTGCATTTGATATAGTGCCTTATGTGTTTAGATGTCTCATTGGCTTCATAGGATATACGGTAAAGTGAAAGTTTAAATATTTAGTACATTTAATCAATATTTGTGTATCTTTCTCTTTTAGCAGAACAATCACTGCCTTGTCAAAGCCAGAAATACTCCCTCCCTTAATACTGCATTAATAATCTTAATAGTATTATCCCTGTAATAATATAATAGTTTATCAATTGTGTACAAAACACAAAATATTACAGATGCTGGAAATCTGAAACAAAAACAGAAGTTGCTTGGAAAACTCAGCAGGTCGGGCAGCATCCATGGAGAAAGGAAAATGAGTCAACGTTTCGGGTCCACGACCCTTCGTCAATTGTATATATTGGCTGCCGAGTTTCGCCCACATATGTACAGGCAATTCACTTTACACTATACTCTGAAGCGCTTTGAGATGTCTAGAAGACATGAAAAGCGCTATACCAAATACAAGGATTATTATTATCCCAATATGCGGTTCTTCATTGTCAGTTGTGAAGTTTTATACCGGAAAGAAAAGATGCTTGAGAATGGAGTTCCATGTAAATGCAGCACTATTGGATGTTGTGCTTTTGGGATGCTGTGCTGTTAAAACTTCAAAAATATTCATAATTTTGCTTCCTTGAAAAATTGGTTGAATGGAGATGATAGAAACCTGCCAGAAGGGATGCATGGATTTCAGTAGAAGTTTAAGTGGGGTTTTAATTTAAGCATATGTAATGCAGGTGTTTTCCCCTCTCTTATTAAACAGCTGTAAATCATAATAGTGTGACATTTTTGCATTCCCTCTCTTTAATCCGTGAAAACTCCCTGACAATGCAGTTATAGCTTTCTTTATACATTTGCCGTGGTGAAAGCATTTCAGCTTTAACTCTGGTTGGGTTGAGTTGTTTGAAGTAATGGGTTGGGTATTGTATAAAACATTGGCAGCACATTAAGGTCATTGACTCGTGTGATTTTTCTCCTCCCCAGCTTTGTTCGGGTGTCTCTGGTTATTATTTTCAAACACAATTTTGATGATTTGCAATTCTCTATCTAGGGATTTTCACAATTTTTCCGCCATAATTAACTAATGAAGTATTGATGTCAGCACTTAATTATTTTGTTGGATGTAATTGTTTGAAGATTCAGTGTAATGTAATCAGTTGTGGAGGACCACCTCAGCGCATTATGCCAATGGGACCAAAGTAATAGAAAGTGTTCTCTTGCACTACTTCTGAACCAACATCCTATGAACGTTATTATAATTAATAATCCTTGTATTGGATATAACACCTTATATTGTCAGAACATCTCAAAGCACGTCACAAAATATACTGTAAAGTGAACAAAAACGAAGGGTCGTGGGCTCCATTGACTCGTTCCTTTCTCCATAGATGCTGCCTGACCTGCTGAGTATTCCCAGTGATTTTAGTTTTTATACTGTAAGGTGAATTGACTATATTTTATGGGCGAACAGTGGCAGCCAATTGCGGACAGCAAAGTCCCACAAACTGGTACTTTGAGTGACTGCTTTTTCTCAAAGGGATTATTACCTCCGGAAAAGCGATCTGCCAATTGACTAACAACCAGGTTCTTACTTATGCTTAGTAAGCGGAGGTGTTTGGCATAAGGAAACTTGCCTAAGGTTTTGCCCTGTCGGGAATCAAACCCAGGTCGTCTTGCTTGTGAGCCGAGCGTTCTAACCTATAGAACTCTACTTTATCTATTAATTGCCATAAATATTAAAATCTGTAGCTAAATAGTAGATGGCAATGGAACTGCAATGTTACTGTAACTACAATGGACAAAAGGCCACTAAATGTCACGGTGGGGGTAAGAAATAAGCACAAAAATACTAGAAAGAATTTACTCAATTTTCCCATATTCAAATGTGTGTATTTCTGATTATGTGACCTAATTTCCCTGCCCTTTAAGACAAAAATCCTTTAAGACAATTGATGCAGAGATAAGAGTGTCTGTAGCACAGATAACAGTCGTCGAGACGTTTGATGCAAGTGAGAGTTTGACAGACCAGTTTTGCTGCAGTACTTGATGTTGCCACAAGAGCTCAGCCTACACTTTGTTAATAGCAACTGCAGAGCCTTGCTATTTTCTTTTCAGTTTCTACGTTTCACTCGGGTATTAAAGACATCTTCTGCTGATCCTTGTGCATTCTTAAAATATATGGGTGTCGTTGCAATGGATTGGGTGAGGAGGCCACCTGCCAACGTTTAGAAGCGCTTTGGGACGTCTTGCAGACGTGAAAGGTGCTATATTAAATGCAAGAATTATTATTATTATCCTGCCTACACATTTTACTGTTGACTTTCACTGTACCATCTTATTTATGTGCAATCTGAGAACTGTGAAAGGAACTTATACCTTGTACCAAAGTTCATTTATTTGGAATGAGCTAATGTGGGAATGTATACAGTGGTCTTGTGCTTGTACATTGTGTCCTACTATAACAGTACCCTGCACTATAGCAGGCTTTTCGAAATGTCTCCCATAAATTAATCTGCCTCTAGAATATCTATTTTCCAAATAAACACTTCAATAATATGTTGGCTGTAAACAGTATACAAAGTGAATGAGTTTTCAAGATATAGTAACAGTGTGTGTATGGTTGCACAATGGAAAAGTGCCCCCAAACTATCCTAGACTTAAAACTGTAAGTGTGTGTTCATACTCCATCAGATGTGATGTGATGTCATTTAGTACAGTGAGCTATCAGTAATGTTACTGAGTTGTTTTTTTTGGCTGAGACCATCATTAATAGTGATACAACATAATTTATGAGTAGTCTAATAATAACATGGTCACTCAATCCACAATTGTTTGTGGGACATTGCTGTGCGCAATTGGCTGCCGCATTTCACCCACAAAATACAAAATATTTTTGAATGAATCTGCATAAAAGTAATTGTATTGTAATTCAATGTATGGCATATTTTAATAGTTGTGAACCCCATTGATGATTTGGTTGTTACTGTAACTAAAGTACATGAGAGGTCATGCCACGTGTATATCACTCACTGCCATTTTTTTAAAAACATCTTTTCTAGGAAACTGTGCGCTTGATGCAAGAACCGGTGCCGGGGATTCAGGCTCGGCCAGACGAGAATAATGCTCGATATTTTCACGTTGTTATAGCGGGTCCCCAGGACTCGCCTTTCGAAGGCGGAATTTTTAAACTTGAACTATTTCTCCCAGAAGAATATCCCATGGCAGCTCCTAAAGTACGCTTCATGACCAAAATCTATCATCCAAATGTAGACAAGCTGGGCAGAATCTGTTTAGATATTTTGAAAGGTACATTTGGTTTTCAGCCTCTGCTTCCCCCACCACCATCTCCACCCCACCCTCTGGAACTTCATCCCACAGTCACTTCACCTCGCTCCTTCCCATGCCTCTTCAAGTTCCATCGCAAGAACCTCTCTTCTTCGACCGCTCCTTCAGCCATCCTCCTACCCCCACGTTCCCTGCCCTCCACTCCCTCCTGGTCCTAACCCATGGCTTGGGTCCAAAGACTATCCAGCGCCTTGCGATGTCCTCCCAATGTGATAGGCGCTGAGTAAATATAATAGTAAAAATCCTTGCATTTTATATAGCACTTTTACCATCTCCTAGGCATCCCAAAGCACTTCACAGAATATACTATAAAGTGTATTGACCATATTTTTATATAATTTTGTGGTTGTTGATGTTTTTAAATTGCTGCCTGATACTGAGATGCAATTATGAACTTGTAAGTGTCTCACCCCACAGATAAATGGTCTCCGGCTTTGCAGATTCGGACAGTGCTGCTATCAATCCAGGCATTATTAAGTGCCCCAAACCCTGATGATCCATTAGCAAATGATGTAGCCGAACAGTGGAAGAGCAATGAGGCCAAAGCCATAGAAACTGGTAAAGTCTGAGGATTCTCTGTTGCTTTTTTGCTGATTAGACTGGGTTGGTTGGGGGGGGTGGTGGGGGGGCGGTGGTCAGTCTTTTGGCTGCTGAGGGCCAGGTGCCTTTTCTGAGACGTCTCTAAAGTCATGATAAGAACATAGGAATTAGGAGCAGGAATAGGCCATTCAGCCCCTCAAGCCTGCCCCGCCATTCAATAAGATCATGGCTGATCTTCTAATCTAACTCCACCTACCCGCCTTATACCCATATCCCTTAATCCCTTTGTCCATAAGAAGGTGCTATATAAGGCGCTATATCAAATACTGTACAAGGATTATTAGTATTATTAATTATTATTGTACCTTATTTGAAAAAGTCCTTCTGTTGAGCACAATTACAAATACAGTAAAAGCCTGTTTATCTGGCACCCTGCGGGGGTCGACTAATTGACTGTGCCGGATAATCGGGCGGCAAGTTGCCGAATACCCAACACAAAAAATTTACTTATTTTAAAACATATATTAATAATACACTAAATAGTAACAGAATATTGTATGGATACTTACCAATACAGCATTCCAGCACACTCAGTAAAATGAACGGTAAAACAGCATTTTTTACAGATCGGTAAAAACCCAAGTTTGTTGCGCAAAGTGAGCATACTCGCGATTACTGGAATGGGGAATTGCCCCGGGAGGGGGTCGAGCAATCCGGTTGATTGGATCACGGATAAACGGACTTTTACTGTATTTTAATTTGAATTTCCCCAATCGGGAAGCTTTTCCATCACCGTATGCCAATTCCCTCCTGCCCAAGGATTTCTGAACCTTCTCCTCCTCTGTTTGGGTTAACTCTGGACAACTGTTTGTCATCTTTCTTTTCCCTCGTCCCCGCTACCTTACCATCACTAGCCGTGTCTTCATCTTCTGTACTCCCAATCACTGAACACCCTTCCTCTACCTCTCTGCCTCGCTCTCTGTTTCTGTCTTTAACTCTCACCTATGTTTACTCCCCACCTCCCCTCCCCAATCTCTTGCTCAGCATCTGACCTCATCATTGTTATCCTGTGTTAGGGTAATAATAACAATAATAATAATGTGTGCATTTGATAGCATGCCTTATCACAGCTTTTTACAATAAATGAAAGTAGCTATTTTTGTTCATTCTGTCTGTTGTTTATAACGGTACTTCGGGAGTTGATGATTAGCCTTATTTTTCCCTGCCATCGACATTCCAGCTGTCCAAAGTCCACTAATTTATCTCTTCCATTATAGAAAATAATAATATTCCTTGCATTTAATACAGCGCCTTAGCACATGGTTGGGACGTCTCAAAGCGCTTTACAAAATGTACTTACTGTAAAGCATCGAGGTAAAATATATTGTACAGTAGAAAGAAAAGATTGTACATCACTTATGGATAATATTGAAATAACCTTTCCTTTAAGAAATCAAGCGTTTTAAATGTTTGTTTCCTTGCAGCCAAACAATGGACGCGGCTACATGCCACGTAATGAGACACAGTATTCAAGATTAAAAGCTGAATGCACCTCACAACTCCCGATATGCCGAGATCTCATCCTTCCTTGCATTCAAAGGACCCGATCTTAGAAAACTACAGTACACACAACCCCAGACAGATACAGTTATTGGTGATTAAGTACACATTTAGGGAATATTGGTCACATTCTGAATTCACCATGAAAGCATGAGCAAAGGTTAGATATACACCACTTTGCCTTGTCTGTCTCCCCCCCCCCCCCCCACTCCCGGTTTGATTTGAAAGCAGTGGCTTTACCTCTGTTTGATTTGCAATGACTTGCAGTGTTTGTATTTTACCCCGTGAATGAGGGTTAGGCTGTTCGCTGCCGGTGTTGTGTACGTTTGTTTTTGCTTATCTTGTTTTCTGTATTTTGTGACGTGAAAACGATTTAAAAAAACGCAGCTACTAGTACACAGTAGATCTTGCCTTTTGGCCAAGTCTGGTAACTTGTTCATGTGCTCTAATTTGAGCAGCTTGGCTGATTAGTTCACCCAGTTAATAAAGGTGAGAGAGGAGAGAAAAAAAGCATCACTAACCTTGTGTCTCTGCTGTCAAATGTAGCGCCTCAGTAACGCTTTTCAGTTTGTGACTTTCGTATAGCTTGTCTGGAAAAATATTCTGTACATTTCTTGTTTAGTAAAAAAAATATTCTAATTGGTCTTTGTACTGTTTTATTTACACACATTTCAAAGTGAACACAACACGCATGACAATCATTTCATTGTAAAAGGGTTTAAGTGATATATTTTATCCTCTTATCAGTGGCATTGTGTGTACCTGTGTTTTATTTAACAACAACTACAAAATTACATTTATAGAGCGCCATTCACGTCGGGAGGATGTCCCAAGGCACTGAACAGTCAGGACGGGACCCGAGCAAGGGAGAGGGGCAGAGAGTTAGGAGGGCAACAGAAGGCATAGTCGAAGAAGAGAGTCTTGAGACCAGCGGCGAGGTTCATAGGCGTACAACGGGTGGGGAGTGGGGGTGGGGGGCAAGGCCGTGAATGGCCTTGAATGTGAGGACGAGGATCTTGAATTTAAGCACCGTGGAGACAAGCTGCGCAAAACTGATCATATGCCATTCCATTTAAGTGATTTAGAAATGCAATGATCAGAGTTATTTACTGAGCTTTGATTATTATAACTGACTTCATCAATTTATATATCTGCCAGACAAATAAATACACAAACAAACAAATAAATAAATAATCCTTGCATTTGATATAGCACATTAGCTATGGTTTGTGAAACACTGACTGCTGTGTGCAATTGGCTCCTGCGTTTCGCCCACAAAATAGTCCATTCACTCTACAGTATTTTTTGAGACGTCTCAAAAGATGAGATGTCACAAGAATTATTATTTGTACACATTCAAGAACAAAAATTGGATTCTAGTGGGTAAGTCTCACACATGGAAAGGAAGTCAATTAGAGGGAGAGATTGTTCGTTAAGGGTAGAGGAAAGTAGGAGTGTGTTTTTATGTGAGAATATACAACAACAACAAAATTACATTTATAGAGCACCTTTCATGTCGGGAGGACGTCCCAAGGCACTGAACAATCAGGTCGGGACCCGAGTGGGGGGGAAGGGTCGCGATAGGGGGAAGGGGAAGGAGTAGGAGAGGGGGAAGAGTTAGGAAGGGAGCAGAAGGCACGGTCAAAGGGGAAGGTCTTGAGATCGGCCTTGAAGGAGGAAAGAGGAAGTGAGACAAAGGGATTGCGGGATGGAGTTCCACAGTGTGGGAGCAGAGAGGCAGAAAGCCCGGCCATCGAGGTTGATGGTATCAGCGATTAATGGGGCTAGAAGGTGGTGAGGAACGGGGTGGGGATGGGATCTAGGGAGCAGATAATAATATAGTAAAACAGGAGGTCGATATGTTTGGATCAATGCAGATTACAAATGAAATATCAGTCAATAACAGATCTAAAGGAGTGACATCTTTTACACACAACAATAACAACTTACATTTGTGAAGCACCTTTCATGTCGGGAGGACATCCCAAACCGCTGGACATTCACAGTGGAGCTCCTGTAACTCAGTGGTTAGAGCACTTGCCTTACAAGCGGGAGACCTGTGTTCGAATCCAGGCAGGTCAAGAACAACAACAACTTCGATTTATATAGTGCCCTCCACGCCGGACGGCGTCTCAAGGCGAGACCATGGGCAAGTTTCCTTATTCCACACTCACACCTAATAATAATCCATACAAAAAAACCCACAATAATAATTTTTAAAAATTGGTCATTTCAATCCATGACTTTGTTGGGACGCTGCTGTGCGCAATTGGCTGCCATGTTTTGCCCACAAATATACAGTCAATTCACTTTACAGTATATTCCGTAAAGCGCTTTGAGATGTCGATAAGATGTGAAAAGCGCTATATCAAATGCCAGGATTATTATTATTATTGTTGTTATTCAGGATTTGAACCATGAACTCCTGGGGGAGGGGATTAGGAGGGGTGGAGGGCAGCGAGGGTGGAAGGCAAGGCGGGTGGGGGTAATGAGGGTGACCAGATTGATGAGGATAATGAAACACTGCTAAAAACGAGTTAAAGCAAAACAGTATCAATAATAAATTTAAGAGGAAACTTGATGCGTAAAGAAAATCAAGGGGATTAGGAATGGTGAAGCTTGATGCAGTGTAATCAATCACAAGACTGGCTGGGCTGAATGGTCCATTTATGTGATACAACATTCTATGTAAATAATGCACTGAGGCAAGGAACAAATTAACAGCAATCTGTTTTTTAAAAAAAATAAAGATATACGTTAAGATTATTTTACTTTGGGGACATTAAGCAGGCAACCAAATATTAACCCCAAATGATTTATTTTACCTGAATTTTGTACTGTAGTTGAATGAAGTTCCCAAACTCACTACCAATTTCTCTCTCTCTCTCTCGGTCTTTCCTCCAACCCTCCATGAACTCACATTTGTACAATCAGATCTTTCCACAACAATTTTGGTAAAAAAGACATTTTAAACATCATTGCTCCTAATCCTGCTTAAACATCGATTCTCAAGGTCATAATACATTCATTACAGTCCTGTAGCTCAGTGGTTAGAACACTCGCCTCGCAAGTGAGAGAGCTGGGATCGATTCCCAGCAGGGCGAGTTTCCTTACTCCACATGCCTGATAATAATCCCTCAAGAAACAATGATGAATTGATCATTTCAATCCATGACTGTTTGTGGGACACTGCTGTGCACAATTGGCTGCCGTCTTGAATACATAAAGCGCTGTACATGTATTAAATGCACGGATTATTATTATTACTATAGTATAATCCTGATATAGGGCAAAAACCAATTAAATCAGCGGCAAGAGGGACGAGAAGCTCACTGGTGCTCGCTATCATTGTTATACTACAACATGATCTACATCAATAATCAACTTTATTTGGGGGGCATTAAAGAGATTACAAGTGACGTTTTGCAAAATCATATTGTAATTTTGAATATAATACATAGTGGAAAGTACAAAACTAGAGAACTGTTTAAATATTTGTAACAAAACAAATCTATATTCTCACAGTTGCACTGGCTCATTTATTTGCTGAACATGAAGTACAAACAAGGCGTTTTGAAATCTGGCTCAGTACTGTACAGTACATCAGATATAAAGTAAACAATGATTTGACATCAATGGCTGAAACAAAAGGCCAACTCTCTGAATGCAATAGCTTAGTGTGTTGTGTGTGTGTTTAAGGTTTTAAAATAGAAAAACTTGCAACTAGCTGAAGTGCACATTAACATCTCTTAATGGAACAAACTTCTGACAACAAAACTATTTGATAGAATGAATGCATGGAGTTCAAAAGTTTATTCAAAGACTTATTGTGTCAAGTGATTTTTTTTTGGGGGGGGAGGGGGCGCAAAAATTATAGTATGACATTTTTGAGAACCATAGAACTATTTATGAAGGGCAATGTGTGGCTTTCCTAAAAGTAGAGCCATGAATTTGCCAGTTTTATTCAAGATTATGGTAAGCCACAATAGTACGTTAGACGGGCTACTGTACTTAAAATAGCACTACTGAGAGCAAAGTAGAACAAGTTGTAATTAGATAAGACAAATTAATGAAGTCCCCACCCCAAACTCTTTCCTATGGTTGCAAAATCAATAAAGCAATTCAAGTATACTTTTTGGGGGACTAAATTATTCAGAATTAAATAATTCTGAATTCTCAAGGGTTTGGAGATGATTCTTATAAAGAAGATTTTTTTGTTTCTTAAAATGTGTGGTTCTGAGAACAAGACATTGGTTTCTAAGGATCTAGAGTGTTTAGGCATTAAAACACTATCGAGCATTAAGCCCATTTGCCTCACTGCCCCAAATTGAACTTATTATTATTTACGTTAATGCTCGATGTACAGTATTAACTTAGGCTAAATTCTGTATAAATAATTCTAGTGTGACATTTTACTGTGGTTTTTCCACATCAGCCAATCCTTTGACAAGAGATTGGTTCACAGGCAATTTATTTCATATCTAGAATGGAACCAAATATTAACCCCAAATGATTTATTTGACCTGAATTTTGTACTGGAGTTGAATGAAGTTCCCAAACTCACTACCAATTTCTCTCTCTCGCTCGTTCTTTCCCCCAATCCTCCGTGAACTCACATCAGATCTTTCCACAACATTTTTTGTTTAAAAAGAGACATTTTAAACATCATTGCTCCTAATCCTGCTAGGCAGCTTTATAATTAATACCAGCCTAAAATGGAGTCACATAAAACTCCACAATTTGTGGGGAGGGAGGAAGGCGCTGAATTTTAAAACAGATTTGCCTACATGACCAATCAGATGTAAAGTACACTGGTATCTATATAAAAAAAATCAAATGAACACACAAAGAGCAAAGTATCAGAAGTGCATCTGGGAGATTTGTGGGTTTTCGCCCCTCCTTTTTGGGCGGGGCCTAAAAAAAGTACTCAATTTACATGGGAAACAATTATTTTTGAGAATGGCTCAATTTTACGTACATTTAAATAAAAACTACAAGCACCATTAGATACTCGGGTGGAAACTACCCCCCCCCCCCCCCCCCCCCCCAGGTCACCCACTAAGTGTGGTCAGCTCACATCCCCACTAACGTGCTCACACTTCCTTGGTCTGTTTCCTGACCTGATTTGTGAGTTTCCCCCTGGGTTCAGCCATCGCAACAATCACTCACAGACTGCGGGGCCAACAGTCAGAGAATACAAGTCACCACCAGCGAGTACATTTTTTTGGTTAAAAATAAGTTTGTTACATTTCAATTTTATGAAATATCCTGCTGATTTAACAAGAATGATGTCTGTATGGGGGGCTGGGAAGAGAAAGATCTCGCCTTAAAGAACGATAAATTCGGAAATCAGAGAGGCTAAAAGAAACAGGGAGAGTAAAGAAAGCAACAACAACAACAAACAAAAACATTGAAGAGAAGATGGTGGGAATATAACACAAATAAGAGCTTGAAGGTTAGAACGAAACAACATCAGCAACAGTTTGATTTGGCTACTGTACAACTTCTGAATTTTAAACTTAGAAGCCGTTAACTTCATAGTTCACTGGCTCTACCCACTCCCTCTCTACTCCCTCCGACCCAGTCTATATTTAACTAGTAAATTACAGGGAAAAGGTGAGATGAAAGCACATAGCACTTTGACAGTCTCAGGACACTTAGCGGTATAGCATTTTAATCAGGAATACAACGAGCGCAACGTTTAATAGTGTTTTCCTTAACAGTGCTTAACAGAGAATCAATTTTGAGTAAAAAAAAATGTTCCTAACCACTGCCACCTGAATAAATTAAAAGGGAGTAATTTTTGCTGTCTCAGGATAGAAGTTGTGAAATCAATACTTTATAAAAGAATGATCCGTTTGACTTTTCCTGGACTTTCTACTGTCCAACCTTCTTTCGGAGTTTGTCCATTTTGTGTTTTGCTCAGCCGGGCGTCTGTCTGACACACCGCAAACCCATCGCTGTCGCTCAAGAGTCTCCAAACCAAACTGAGAATTCCCCGCATCCCACCCAGACATGGAAATCCTAGAGATAGATTGTTGGAAAGGAATTATTTCTCTCTCTCTCTCTGGAGGGACACAACCAGCTTACGTAATTCTGTAAAGTATTAGGCGCAGGTTGGTGAGAAAAGGCTTGGGGGGGTGGCTGGGAAGGAGCCCAGAGTGTGTGTTGGGGTAACTGCTGGAGTCTAACCAGCCAAACCCACACAATAGCTTGGCCATTGATATCAATGTCTGGCCAGGCTTTCCCACTGTTTGTCCAGCTAGGACCACCCTCTTAGTTAGTTAGTTAGTTAGTTAGCTAGTTAGTTAGTTAGTTAGGGCTTTGGCTGCAGGGTTAACGGGAGCTGAATGGGAGGATTCCCTGCTCCCAGTTGTTGGCCGGAGGCCTGTCAACAAGTGGAAAATTTCCTGTATACTCACACTGCCTTTGGACAATATAAAAGCAGAAAGCCAAATATTTTCAGAACAACTGTAGCATGCTATGAATGATGAAACTGAAACAGCATTAAATACACCCTTTTATACAATGTAGTCTTAACACATTTAGTAGCCAGGGAGGTATATTTTAACAAAACAATCTTAACATAAATCAGTGTATGGCTTTGGTTTTCAATACTATTTTACATCATAAAATGTTTCATATCAACACTGCAAGTATTCATGCAAAAGTATTTATACATATACAATCTATATTAGAATCTAGACTAGAATATACACATTCTGCTTCCGATAGCAAAATGTCCTTTCCTAATTGATTGCAAATGAGCAAAAAGGCCACATGCGAATGTCCGGGTTCATCTCAGGTCAGACGACATCCCTGAAGTTTGGGCAGAGGTCACGTACAAAGTCTTGTCGTCTGTGATGGAGTTGCCGTTAGTATTTGAGCAGTCTAGTTTCAGCTTTTTCAGCTTTTCCAAGTACTGAGCGTGTACTGGCTTGTGACACTGCAGGACCTTGATAGCATCCTCCACTTTAAACCATTCCCTTTTTCTTCCTGAAGGGAAAGGAGGGGGGTGAAAGAGTTGCAAAACCATGAGAAACAAGATAGATTTTAGCACTAACTATGCAAATTTAACACACCAAAGACACTCTACGTTTATTTAATTAATGAGACAAAATTTTGATCAATCAATCCAGCATTTTTGGTGAGATTGATTGGTGAGAGCCTGCTGTACGCAGCAACCCTGTCGTAAATCGGGGGATACCTGTAATAGTAATAATAATCCTTGCATTTTACAAGCGCTTGTAAAACATCTTACAATGTTCGCTTTTCACATCTTATCAACGTCTCAAAGAGCTTCACAGAATATACTGTAAAGTGAATTGACTGTATATTTGTGGGCCTAAACGCGGCAGCCAATTGCGCACAGCAGCGTCCCCAGTTGTGGATTGAAATTTCCAATTTCTATTTATTGTGTTTTTTTTGGAGGGATTATTATTAGGGCGTGTGTGTGTGGAGTTAGGAAACTGGCCCAAGGTTTCGCCCTGACCTGCCCGGATTCTAACACAGGTCTGAGACGCCGTCCGGCGTGGAGGGCGCTATATAAATCGAAGTTGTTGTTGTTGTTGTTGTTGTAGTAAGGCGAGTGCTCTAACCACTGAGCTACAGGAGCTCCACAAGATATACAGTCAATTCACTTCAGTGTATTCTGTAAATAATTTTGAGGATTCTCAACAATCAAGTTGGTTCAAATAGTGTTAAGGAACTGTGGTTGGTGGTTAGGAATGCTGATGAGGAGACAAAAACAGAAATTGCTGGGAAAACTCAGCAGGTCAGGCAGCATCCACGGAGAAAGGAAAGTGAGTCAACGTTTCGGGTCCACAACCCTTCTTCAGCTGCCTGATCTGCTGAGTTTTCCCAGCAACTTCTATTTTTGTTTCAGATTTCCAGCATCTGTAGTATTTTGTGTTTTGTTTATACTGATGAGGAGGTTGGGGCAACAGATTTTGAGCCTGACACATTGGAACTGATGGCTCAAAAGACATGTGCCTTTGAACAATACATGGTGCATTGTAAAGCATTTAGTCCAAATTTAATGCTAACATTCTAGAGCTGGTAAGGGACTGAATCTGACAGAGGTGAGGGGGAAAATAATATATTTCTGAACTAATAAACAAGGTCAGCTTGATATTGTTACTAAACGTTGATTAATCCTAGAGTGGGTATTAGAGGATAATTCACTGGAATGAGCGAGTGTATTAGGCCTCGCCTGTAATATTGACCAGGCTTACCTCTACAATCTCAACACTCACTGTGTTTGCTGTGAGTGCAGGAAAGTAATAATCCTCGCATTTGATATAATCCCTTTCAAGCGAGGAAGATGTCTCAAATGGCTTCATAGGATTTTTACTGCAAAGCGCAAACTGCACTTTGTGTAGACAAACAGAGCAAAACTCATCGAAGGGGTTTGGCAGCTAAGATAATTGTCAAACATTGAGGATGAGCAGATTTTACCGATTAATATATGTACCACAACAATAATACCTGCCTTTATCGCGTCGTTTGAGACATCTCAAAGTGCTTTTCAGAATATATTATGAATGGATTGACTACATTTTGTTGACAAACATGGTAGACAATTGCACAGAGCAGTGTCCCACAAACAGTTGTGCATTGAATGACCAAATTTATTGTTTTTTGAAGGGATTATTACCCCCAGGAAAGCAAAATGCAAAATGTACTGAAGCCAGGTTGTGGCCAATTGAGTAAACAGTATTATTTATACAATAATAAGCTTACAACAATAACAAAATTGCACTTATAAAGCGCCTTTCAGATCGGGAGAACGTCCCAGAGTGCTGAGTCAGGTCCCAGAGTCAGGTCGGGATCCGAGCGGGGGGGGGGAGGGTCGGGATCGGGGTAGGGGAAAGGGGAAGGAGAGTGGGAGAGGGGGAAGAGTTAGTGGGGCAGCCGAAGGCGCAGTTGAAGCGGAAGGTCTTGAGACCGGCCTTGAAGGAGGAAAGGGAGGAAGGAAGGCAGAGGGGCTGCAGGATGGAGTTCCACAGTGTGGGAGCAGAGGCTGAAAGCCCAGCCGCCGATGGTTGGGCGGTTAGGGCGGTGGACGCGAAGCAGGCCTGAGTCTACTGAACTCAGGAGGGTGTAGGCAGGCTTATAGGGAGACCGTAGATCAGAGAGATAGGTGAGGGCAAGGCCGTGAATGGCCTTGAAAGTGAGAACAAGGATCTTGAATTCGATCCTCTGGGTGATGGAGAGCCAGTGGAGACGGGCGAGGGTGGGAGTGATGTGGTCGCGAAGCCTGGTACGGGAGAGTACACGAGCTGCAGAATTCTGAATCATCTGCAGCCTGTGAAGGGAGGAGCTGGGAAGGCCGACGAGGAGAGAGTTCCTGTAGTCGAGCCTGGAAGTGATGAAGGCGTGGATG
Source organism: Hydrolagus colliei (assembly GCA_035084275.1). Classification (NCBI taxonomy): domain Eukaryota; kingdom Metazoa; phylum Chordata; class Chondrichthyes; order Chimaeriformes; family Chimaeridae; genus Hydrolagus; species Hydrolagus colliei. Next base: position 9,917,272 of record CM068746.1, on the reverse strand, counting down.
AGAGTTTCGGCGGCGCGGCTTGGGGGGTGAGGTAGTGGCAGAGTCTGACAATATTGCAAAGGTGATGGAAGGCTGTGCCAGTCATGGAGCGGATGTGGGGGAGGAAGGATAGTTCGGGGTCGAACCAGACGCCCAGATTCCTGATTGGCTTCGAGAGGTGGAGGGAGCAGCCTTGAACGCTGATGTTGTCAGCACCTGAGGTACGGAGGCGCTGACGTGAGCCAATCAGGAGGGCTTCCGTCTTGTTGACGTTGAGTTGTAGGAAATTCAGTTCCTCATCCAGGACTCAATGTCGGATAGGCATGCAGTCAGAACGCCAGTGGTCCTGGAATCAAGGGTTGACGCGGATAGGTAGAGTTGGGTGTCATCCTCATACATGTGGAAATTTACCCCATGTCTGTGGATGATGTTGCCCAGGGGGAGAGTGTAGAGGGTGAAGAGCAGGGGGCCAAGGACAGAGCCCTGGGAATGCCGCATGTGACTATGCGGGGGCTGGAGGAGAAGCCGTTGGAGGAGACAAAGCGAAGGTGGTGGGAGAGATATGACAGGAACCATTCGAGGACAAAGCCTTGAAGGTTGAGGAGCGAGGAGAGGCGCTGGAGGAGGATAGCGTGGTCCATGGTATCGAAGGCAGTGGATAGGTCGAGAAGGACGTGGAGGCAGAGGAAGCCCTGGTCACAGATACTCAGGATGTCGTTTGTGTCCTTGACCAGGGCAGGTTCCGTGCTGTGGGAGGCACGGAAACCCAATTGGAGGGGTTCGAGAAGTGAGTACTTTGTGAGGAAAGAGCTGAGCTGGGAGGCAACCACTCTTTCAAGGACCTTGGAAAGGAAGGGGAGGTTGGAGTTGGGCCGGTAGCTTGAGAGCTGTGACGCATCGAGGGAAGGCTTTTTTAGGATGTGGTGTGGGTGATGGTGGCGGTTTTGAAGGGAGTGGGAACGGTCCCGGATGAGAGGGACACCATGTCGGTGATAAGAAGTGCTAGAAGGTGGAGCTGGGTGGTAAGGAAAGGGGTGGGGATGGGTTCTTACCAATATTAACTGAATCTTCCCAATCTTCCAAAATTTCTGTGACTGTGAGTACATACACGTATGTTCTGTGTTTTCTGTCTTGGTTCTACATAAAAAAGGAGACTCCAATGAACTTTGATGAAGATGTTTGTTATTAGTTTGACAGACATGTTCTTAGGAGACTTGCACATTGTGAACATGAATCTGTCACAGGACATCAAATGCCAATAAATCTCTCTCCTCCCACCCCCCTCAAAAAAAGGTTGGTGACCTAGTTCACATGTGGATTTAGTAGATACTCTCCTGATTAATAGAGGTTCAACATATCTCAATAGTCAAATGCACTCCATTGAGAATATGTTGGAAACGTCAGCTATGAAACCACTTGCTTAGCTTCAAGGAGAAAATCAACCAATGTTACAGATACAATTCCACAATCACAGCCGCAAATGTGTCTCCTTCCCCTTACACTTGCAATCTCAGTGTTTTGTACCATTTCTTCATAAACATAATACAGTAGAAGCCCGTTTATCCGGCACCCTCGGGACCTAACCAGTGCCGATTAAAGCCTTGCCTGATATTCAGCAGAAAACCCAACACCAAAAATGTTTCTTAATGTATATATATATATTTTTAATTATTTTTTAAAACATAGCATATTAATAATAGACTAAATAATCATTTATGATAATATAATATATAAATAATAATTATAATCATTTTACACACAGCAACCAGGCAGTTCAGCGAGATCTTTAAACGAGTGCAAAAGTTACACATCTGAATGACATTGTTCTCTTGGGGGCAGAAGAGAGGAAAGCTTGGGTTATTGAGAAAGTAGAGAGTGAGCAGTGGCCGCTCAGTTCAGTTAACTTTCTTTCCAAAAAGACTTGCGATGCCTATGTATGTTTGTACACTAACTTGAAACACCGCACTCTGTAAAACAAGCATTGCAAGGATGAGTCTTTTTTATTAAAATACAAGCCAATGAATTGATCTGCAAGCTTTGCTCAGGGTGGATGTGTGTTTTGCGGCTAAATTAAATCTAAATTGATCAACTCACCCCGCTCTGCCTCTCAAAGAGTTCACTCCGGAGAGTGCATTGCTTTACAGTACCGGCAGCATTCTGAGTTAGCGCCACCATCAGGCACCCAGTAGCATGCTAAAATACTGACGTAACACAAAACACCAAAAAAATGCATTTTTCTGGATAAATTCCGGTTTATCGAATGTGGACCTTTTTTTTGCGGTGCCGGTTATATGGAAGTTACGGTTGATCGGGTCACGGATAAACAGGCTTCTACTGTACTGTATTGGAGCTGAACGCCAAAACTGAAGAAACAAACCCTATTTGCCCATATTTCACAATGGCTGTCCACACTTCATTTATGTTTTGGTTTATACAAATGAAATTTCGCAATTAAAATTCAATCTACACCTTTAAATATGACCAGCGGAACTCACCTCAAATATCCCAAGCAATCTTCCCAACTTCCCTTTGACACCCGCCTGAAAATAAAAAACAAAATGATGCATATTCCATTACACTTCAATGGGATTAGTGTTCAGTTAAGATGGCCAGCAACTTTCACAAAATAAGAAATTAGAATTTGCTGGCGACGGAAGACTAAGGTCTATCCAGGTTTGCCTCCCACCATTCTGGCAGTTGCTTGTTGTGTCCCAAACAATATCTTGGGATACACTATATTATTTCCTAACAGAAATACACTGTAATATTTTCTATGGTTGATAAATTGAGTTTTGGATTTTGCATCTCTAGCCAGCAAAACTGACGGGTGGAAAGACAGGGAGGTGCATGAGACCTTTCCAGACAATTCAAATGAAACTGGGAACACAGTATGCACTAAACCATGGCACCGACCCACATACAACACTAATCAGCAATGGTGCAATGTACTACTGAACCTGTACACACTGTTGATCCACCTTCACTCACACACTATAATAAGAATTGTGCAAAGCATTACAAAGTGGATAGTTTGTTTTATTCAAAGACTAAAAAGGTGTGAAACCTGAAGGTGTGAAGATCATAATCACTCATTTTAACTATTTCACAATGTGACAATTTTGACTGGTCTTCAAAGTACAGTAAAACCTTGTTTATCCGGTACCAAACCAACTGGCATACTCCACCAACCGGTATCTCCCAATACCATTCACCATTCCAGCAACCAGATCTCATACCATAGCCATCCGGGACACTCGTGGTATGCTCACTTTGCACATGCATGCAATGTGTAAGCTTATTAAACGTAACAAACGCTGGAATGCTTTTTTACCGATTATTTTACCGAGTGTGCTGGAATGCTTTATTGGTAAGTATCCATACAATATTCTGTTATTATTTAGTCCATTATTATATGGTATGTTTCAAAATAGGCTAATTTTTTTTGTTGGATTTTCGGCAACTTGCCACTCGAATATCCGGCATATTTGATTAATCGGCACTGGTTATCCGAGGGTGCCGGATAACAAAGGTTTCACTGTATGGTATATAGTAAAATTGGCTGCTGCATTTCACCCACAAAATAGTCAATTCACTTTACAGTATATTCTGTGAAGCGTTTTGAGGTGCCTCAACAATTTGATAAGGCGCAATATGAAACGCAAGGATTATTATGTGCACAATTTAAAATCTTTAGGCAATTTTTAATGAATTGTAAATATGCAGATGCAGCTCACGCATACTTTTATGATATACTTGTCTGTATCAAATCTTATTTTTGTAATCTGTGTTTTGTCAACTGAACATCTTTGATGATCAGGCAACTAAAACACATAAAGCATTGTATAATGTAAACATATTTGCATAATACAGTAAAAGCACGTTTATCCGTGACCCAATCAACTGTAACTTCCGTATAATCGGCACCTCAAAAAAAAAGTCCCCATTCGAATAACCGGATCTAATCCGGTGCAATCGCAGTAGTGAATGCTGCCGGTAGTGGCGGGCCTTCAGTTTCTCCGCTCCCACCTTATGGAATACCATCCCTCAATCCCTCCGTTTCGCCTCTTCCCTTTCCTCTTTCAAGGCCGGTTTGAAGACTTTCCTCTTCGATCGTGCCTTTTGTTCCACCCCGAACTCTTTTACCTCCCCTTTGTGTTTCACCCCTTCCCAAACACTCCCCTCCCAGCTCGGGTCACACGCCTCTTGTTCAGCGCCTTGGGACGTCCTCCTGACGTGAAAGGCGCTCTATAAATGTAAATTGTTGTTGTTGTTGTTGGCACTTCCGTTGTTTCATCTTAAAATGAGACTTTCCCTCTCTCGTTTTTCCTCTTTTTCTTTCTCTCTCCCTATCCTTCCTTCCTCTCTATCTTTCCCTCTCTCTTTCTATCTCTTCCCCTTTCTTTCTTTCTCTCTCTGACGGATACTACATTCCCTTTGTGGCCTGACTGTATCGTGGGTTTATACACTGTTTTGGTTGGGGGGTGGGGTGGGAGAGGGAGAGAGAGGCAGGGAGAGAGAGAGGAGGGGGGGGGGGGGCAGGAAGAGAGGGAAAGGTGGGGAGAAAGAGAGAAGGAGTGTGTGTGTGTGAAAGAGAAAGAGAGGGAAGGAGGGAGATAAAGATAGAAAGAAAAACAGGGGGAAAACTGACTGTGCCCCCCTTTAAGAAAAAAAACACTTCCGTCCGCCATTGTAGAAGTTTGCTTTGTGATTGTGTGCTGTGTTTATAGACTGTAATCGATATTTATTGCTTTATTCGTAAGTATCCATACAATATTCTGTTATTATTTAGTTTATTATTAATATGGCATGTTTATAAAAAAGTTAATTTTTTTGTGTTGGGTTTTCGGCAGCTTGCTTCCCGAATATCCAGCATGCTGTTTAACCAGCATTGGCCAGGTCCAGAGGATGCCGGATAAACAAGCTTTTACTGCATACTGAAGTTCCTATTTAATTTTTATCTGAAGAAACTACTGGGCAGTCCTGTAGTGCATTGGTTAGAGCACTTGTCTCGCAAGCGAGAGGATCCGGATTTGATTCCTGGGCAAGGCGAAACGTTAGGCAAGTTTTCCTACTCCACACACATGCCTCTTGTTTACTCAGCAATAAGTAGAAACCCATTTGTTAGATCACTTTCTTGGGTGTAATAATCCCCTTTAAAAAAATAATAACATTATAATATGCTCACTCAATCTACGACTGTTTGTGGGATCTTGTTGTGTACAATTGGCAGCCACATTTCACCCACAAAATAGTCAATTCACTTTACAGTATATTCTGTGAAGTGCTGCAAGATGTCTCAAAGACACAATAAGGCATTTATAGCAAATGCAAGGATTACTATTATTATTAATAACCTGAATGGCTATCATTCAAACAGGTTCAGCAGTACACAGTACACAATTCTAAATGTCAGCCTGGCAGAGAGAAGATGGTGGCATTTGGCTCAATTATTTAGTTTAGTTTCAAACTAACAACAACAAAAACACAATTACACTTGTTTAGCGCCTTTCATGTTGGGAGGACGTCCCAAAGTGCTAGACAGTCATTGTTTCAGACTCGAATTGGAGTTGGGGACAGCAAGGGTGAAGGGTTATTGTTGTAATTTCAAACTATATCATTTAGTTCAGGCTGACAACAAATGTTTTTTTAAAAAAAACCATTGCAGCAATTTAATAGATTATGTAGTTATGTTAATAATATAATCCGTGTAATCTTTGTAAACCCTAAACCTTAACTTCAGATATTCCTTTAAGTCTTTTTGGAATTTCAAAGCTTTGCACTGTACAGGAAATCTGATGCTGAATATCTCAAAAGGTCAGTTGCTTAAACAGTTACACACTGCCATTGGTGTGTGTGCAGTTGGGAGGGAGCATGGAATCTGGTCCTTTAACAGAATGATGCAACGCAGCATGTGTGAGAAGTGTAAAGGCCATGAGATGGTTACGCAATATCATAATTACATGACTTAATAAAGGACTTGTCCTCTTTAAAACTAAGTACTGTACCTGTAATTGCAAAGACAATACTATTAATTATATATAATATAACAGAACAAGGTTTCAAAAGCCTCAAACAAATTCCTACAAAGTCTGAAATGTCTACCAGTCTTACTTGCATAGCAACTGAAGCTAAGAAAAACAATAGAGAGAGATCTTAGGAAGGTGTCCGGTTTGGGCAAGATTTCCGGTAGCAAGCACTCTGGACACTACCCCACATGAAGGCACTTTATTAATTCTTTTAAAAAAAAATTAAATGCAAGTTGTTGTTGTTCAGTGAGTGACTGCTTACAAGTGTCAAGTTCAATCGAGCCTGTCCGGTGGAAAGATTTCCTCCATTCCATTCATAACAAAAATCAACTTGCGTTCCCTCACCTAGCGTTCCCTCACGCAGGTCAGGGTATCATGGCTGCCAACCTTTTTTAACAAAAAAAGTACTCCTGAAAGCTAAAAACAGTATTTTGTAGTGAAAAAAAAGTATTTTCCCCAGAACCTACTGGTACTTAACAAAAAAATTACAGCGCGAAAAGATGCCTAGTAAAATGGGACTTCAAAGCCCTCTTAATGCAAAAATTGCATTAAGAGGGAGGTCCCTACTTTGTTTCCGTATATAAAAAAAATTGTTCCCAGTAACGCCTTGCGCCTAGCCTAGCACCCAGCGCTAACATTTACAGTGTACCAGCGACAGCATAAGGTAGGTAGCACTGCTATTGAAGGCAGGGAAAGAGAGTTAAAGAGAAAGAGACTGAGACAGAGAGACAGAGAGTGAGATTGTGACAGCCAGAGACTCAAACAGAGAAAGAGACACACAGAGAGAGACACAGAGAGAGACAGAGAGAGAGCGACCGAGACAGATAGAGTGGGAAAGAGACACGGAAAGAGAGAGAGAAAGAGACACAGAGCGAGAGAGAGAGAGAGAGAGACACACACACACACACACACACACACACACAGACAGAGGGAGACTGAGACAGAGAGAGAGACTGAGAATGAGAGACTGAGAGAAGGAGAGACAGACAGAGCATGGAATTTCCAAAATTTGGATTTTCCAAACAACATATTTTAACTAGCAAAATCATACTGCTGTATTTACTTAAATTTATCGTACTAAATACGGCAAAAACGGACTGGTTGGCAGGTCTGGGGTATCGGCACTTGATTGAGTTTAAAACATTCCTTTTAAATATGTCTCAGCAAATGATCTTATCCCTTGACCATTTTTTTTTAGTGAATTTTGAGAAACAGAATGTGCACAGACAGCAGTGTACCCACAAACAGTCGTGGGTTGAGTGAGTGACCATATTATTATTAATAATATGATTATTTTTAGGTGGTGGGGGAGTTTGGGGGAATACATTTTTAATTAATTAAAAATCGTAAAATTCAAAGAAAACTGAATGAAATGTTGGAATACGTAAAGGAACAATCTAATACCTCTTCGTAAACCTCTCTGACGGCTGCACAACCTGGCTCCTCCTCGGGTTCCATTCCTCCCCCCGGTACAATCCACTGGTCTGGGTGACGACTGCTGCTCACTAAGAGCACCTGAGAGGGGAAAGGAAAGTACAAGTCAACATTCTCACTCACACGTTACGGGTGTAGAGCAATAATGCGTTATCCTGAACCCAGACAAGGTGAAACCCAGCAAAACAATCCAAAGCGGGATTTTGATTTGGATAAATAATAATAATCCTGGCATTTGATATAGTGCTTTCTCACGGTGTTGAGACCTCTCACATTCAAAGCCCTCCACAACCTCGCCCCACCCTACATTTGTGACCTCCTATCCACTTACCAACCTGCCTGCCCACTCCGCTCAGCAGGCTCTGGCCTGTTCCACATCCCCTGACCCATCCGCCCCACCATTGGTGGGCGAGCCTTTAGCCACTCTGCCCCCAACCTCTGGAACTCCATCCCGCAGTCCCTCCACCTCGCCCCCTCTGGCCTCTTTCAAATTCCGGCTCAAAACTCTCCTCTTCGATGATTCCATCGTCAACTCCTAATCCTCCCTTTCCTCCAGCCCCCCATCCCCAGCTCAGGTCTGACACAGTGACTGTCCAGCGCCTTGGGACGTCTGCCTGACGTGAAAGGCGTTATACAAGTGTAATTTTGTTGTTATCTCAAAGCGCTTCATAGAATATACAGCAAAGTTAATCGACTATTTTTGAGGCGAAATGCGGCAGCCAATTGTTCACAATTAATAGTATTCGCTTCTATTTGAATGTTCAAGCCCCGCCATAGGAATTAGGTCTACTATCTAGGCCAGTGATGGCCTAACTTTATGTTGGCCAACAAAATAAATGTTCTTGAATGAATATTTCCACATTTATGTCATATATTCATAAGCAACCACAATAATAGGAACAATGGGAACTTCAGCCCAGAATACACATTACAAATACAGCTCACCCAGCCCGCCGCAAGCCTTTAGCTCAGTGGTTAGAGCACTCGCCTTACAAACACGAGACCTGTGTTCGAATCCAGGCAGGTCGCGGCGAAACCTTGGGCAAGTTTCCTTACTCCACACACATGCCTAATAATATTCCATCCAAAAACACAACACAATAATAAAATTGGTCATTTCAATCCACAACTGTTTGTGGACACTGCTGTGCGCAATTGGCTGCCGCGTTTCGCCCACAAAATATACAGTCAATTCACTTTACAGTGTATTCTGTGAAGCGCTTTGAGATGTCTAAAAGACGTGAAAGAACGTAACTTGACACCTAGGTCTACAGTAATAAGATACCATTGTCCATTCCGCCTTTTCCAATGAGTTCTCTGCCCCCCCCCCCCCCCCACCCTCCCCGTCAGCCGGGTGTCTGACATGGAAACCCATCATTGTTGTCAAGAGTATCCAAACCAAACTGAGATTTCTATGTATCTCAACCACACATGGAAATCTCAAGAGAGATTGTTGGAATGGAATGCTCTCTCTCTCTCTCTTTCCTTGGAGGGATGCATTCTGCTTACTTAATTCCAGTAAGTATTTGGCGCAAGTTGGCGAGGCTTGGGCGGAGCCCAGAATGTATGTTTGAGTAGATGCTGGAGTCTAAACTAGCTAAACCTACACATAGCTTGGCCATTGATATCGTTGACTGCCAATGTTTCCTTTACACATTAAGCAACAGGAGTGAATCAAGTCAATGTGCAATATTTAATTTGACTAAACAGAAATAGAATACAATCTATAGGACAGAAATATTCATGTCACCAGCTGTGCCATAGTACTGTAGCATCATTAGATGCACAAAAATAGTACAACCACTACAGGCAGCAGCAGACTCCTCTGTCCATGGGTACTGAGGAATGGTATATTTATGCGGGATTTTGTTCTGAATAGTAATTGGTAGCTTTACTTCATTTAAAATCACAGGTTTCATTTAATCACTGGTTTCCATCTACAAATATTTCTTATGGAAGTGAAAAGAACACAAGTAGTGTCCACGGTTCTAAGTGACCTCAGTAGCAATAATAATAATACTTGCATTTGATATGTAAGTGCCTTATCACGTCATTGAGACGTCTCACAGAATGTACTGTAAAGTGAACTGACTTTGTATATTTTGTGGGCGAAACACAGCAGAAAGGGAGCTATCTATACTATATTGCTCCATAACCACCCAACTAGGCATGGCATCCAACCCCATCCTCACTTGGCTTCCAGCTTGATACATCACAACAGCAAAGATAAAACTTACAATTATTTAGTGCATCAGTGTCAATGTCTTTTACAGGCAAACACAACAACCATTTGCACTAGCAATATCTACAAACAGCTACGTGCTAAAGGATTAATTGATTCTCTTCCCCTCACCAGCTCAGCATGCTTTGAACACCAATATAGGACATACTAGTTTTACTCGTAGCTTTGATCGCTGCATCTTCTACTGAACCATCCCAAACCATTTCTGCGGGCCCTTGTAAAAAAAGTAACATGGTAATGGTGGTAGTACTATGGTAGTACCATGGTTATGGTGGTAGTACCAAACCATGGTACTTTTTTTTTACAAGGGGGCTGTAATCCACAAACATATTCCATTAGTTACAGCTGAAACCTAATTTGTATTACATTTGCAAAACCTTCTGTGTAAGCATAAAGGGGAAATTCCATCAAAGATTTCTTGCGTGATAGAGATTGCATGTTCAAAAGAAAATTTTTGATTTAATAATAATTGTTGCATTTGACACAACATTTGAGATGCCTCGAAGTGCTTCAGAATATACTTACTGCAAAATTAACTGACTATATTTTGGGGGTGAAATGGGCAGTCTATTGTGCATAGCAATGTCTCACAAACAGTTGTGGATTGAGTGACCACATTATTATTATTATTTATCAGAAGAGATCAGCACCCTGCCAATCGCCTAATTAATTAATCTCTAAATGTGCTGCTTTGCAATATTGGGAACAGTCCTGTCTTATAATGCAAATAAAAAGGGCAGGAGTCATTCTACTAATCCTACCCTGGACAAACTGTTCTGAATCAAGGTCTGTTTACTTCTTATTACTGAAGCAGCTGTGTTGCAGGGTCTAGGACAGGGAAAGTAATGGCTAGTGCCTAGCACTGAAGACCAACATTGGAAAAGCCAGACTGATTTTATCTTCCGCAGCCCACAGAACCACACAATGTTATTTCAGTGAAGTTAGGGGGTTCAAAGATCAGGTACAAAGGAATTCTCCACTTATTAATCCCCAAATACTTTAGGAATATGGATCTTGTATGTACGTAACATATCTAATAGCACCCATGTCATAAACTTTCTGCTTACCCTGTCACAATGCCGAGAGCAGAATCGGTCATTCAGCAGTCAGAATTTTACTGGCAACATGCAATTTCTGACTGTTGAAACTTGACCATCTTCACACCAGTCAACTTTTGCTCGTGATCTTTATCAACCCACAGAAAGTGCTCATGTTTTAGGACCATTTTAGGTTAAAATGACCTTAATAATAATGATTATTATAATAATCCTTGCATTTGATATAGCACTTTTCAGGTCTTCTCAAAGCGCTTCACAGAATATACTGTAAAGTGAATTGATTGTATATTTGTGGGTGAAATGCAGCAGTCATCCCCACAAACAGTCATGGACTGAGTGACCAAATTACTATTGTTTTTTTTGAGGGATTATTATTAGGCATTGTCCTGCCTGGAATCGAACCCAGGTCCCTCGCTTGCAAGGCGATTACTCTAACTACAGGACTCCAATGGCTCTTCACAAAGTTCAAGACTCCTAAAATAAATCTAAACTGCTTATAGAGTGAAAAAACCAAGGCAGCAAAGCACATTAATACTTTTGAGTCAATTGTGAACACTTGCATTAGTTCTTGGGGGCAGAATACATTAGTAATCTCATTTCAAACCTGTCTGCTATATTGAGTACTGTCCTGCCCTGGCCTTCAGCCACTTTGCCCCCAACCTCTGGAACTCCATCCTGCACTCCCTCCACCTCAACCCCTCCCTGGCCCCTTCCAAGTCCCTCTTCGATGGTCCCAGATGTCACTCCAAACCACCCTCCCCACCCACTTCCCTCCACCCTCCCCGACCCCAGCTCGGGTCTGAAACCATGAATGTCCAGCGCCTTGAGATGTCCTCCTGACGTGAAAAGCGCTATACAAGTGTAATTTTGTTATTGTTGTGTTTGTGATCCACTAATGCAAATCCAAACTAGGTGGAGTGGACGTGATCTAGATATCTAATTTTGTCCTAGCAATTACTTACAACTGCAAAGCTTGGTACTGGTAGTTAGCAATCTTACTGATGACGCATTTCCTCCACCATGGCCTCTGATGTTTATTCAAAAAGAAACTATCTAACTCCCTGCCCTGTGAGTAAGATAGATATTCACAAAGATAGTTTCTTTGTGAATAAACATCAGAGGCCATGCTACACATTAGTGTGTGCAGTTCCATTTTAATTGAAATGGAGACTCACCATACTCAACTTTGTTTTTTCATTCGTTATTAATTCACATTTGAAATTTTACTATTGAACAGATGAGAGGCAAAACAGGAAGAGAGCTCAGGCTATAGTGGATAGCTGTGGGTTTGCTCTGTGACAGTCCAGCGCGTCTTGAAGGCATGCATGCCCAGGTAAAGCCACTCACAGGGAAGGTAATCGATTAGTGGGATGCAGACCACACATATATGCACATTATTGACAAATGGAATAGTGCCACGGCAATGTACTTGGAACACCACTGAAGATGTGAACTATGGAGGCAGAAAGTAATTTCAATGGGATTCCTCCCCTAGAAAAACTGACATAAGATAACTTGCAAAATTTGTAGAGTAGCCCATAGAACGTAGAAGATTCCTAATGAGTCCATGACTGAATTATGGCTTGAAACTTTGCAGCACACAAGGACACCCAATACTAATACTGGTAGTATGTTCATGGCTATCGAGTTTCCTGTGAGAAAAAATATACTAGCTGTGATAAAGTTGATGGTTCACCCTGGTATTTTCCCCTCAAACAGGGCGTACAAAGTTCTTTCTCCAGATCAACCACGTAATTCAAATTGCCTGTGTTTTTTTTGCTGAGTATTCCCTTCAACTTTTATTTCAATTATGGAGTCCTGTAGCCTACTGATTAGAGCACTCGCCCTAATTATCAACCTATTATTTATGGGGGTAAAAATCCCTTCCAAACAAAAATATATATTTTAAATTAACGTTTTGGCCACCCAATCCAAGATTGATAGCGGAACACTGCTGTGCACGATTGGATTCCATGTTTCACCCACAAAATAGTCAATTCACTTCACAATTATTCCGTGAAGCACTTTGTGGAGATGTGCTAAGGCACGGTATCAAATGGAAGGATTATTACTAATAACTCAAAACTTGTAGAATGTAAAAAAAATCATAATCAATCCTAGGAACTGAGAATAACCCAGACATTTGATCCTGTTAGTTAGCAACAGCCTTTGGTGTAGATACCTGTATTTTGATTATAAAAATAATGTGCTAATTAATTACAAAAATACATTTGGTAAAGCCTCTAACTAAACGAAGAATCATTTCTGCTCCAGGATAGAAACCTGACTTCAATCGGAACAGAACATTTTCATGTGGAAAGGATGTTATTAGTAGAGTAGAGACTATATGCAAGAGTTTCCCCAGAATAAGCAGAAGTCTTGAGTTCATTGCTATTTTAATACATATTGGAATGAGAGATCTCTACACAAACTCTACTTTTATGAATGTCCACCTCTGTGAGGTGCCACAAACAGCCAGCCCAGATCATCGGCAGGACTTGGAAGAAGAAAGCAGTCACTGAAGGCTGTGATTCTTCCAACTCAGCTCCTAGTAACCCTGGAACTCAAAAGTCCTGGTGGGTAGAGTGTTCCCAGCTGTACGAGCAGGGGGAAGCTTGCCAGACAATGCTATGGGTCAAACTCCAAGCAGTAAACCTCCCTCTGACACACAGTCTAGCTTCAAGCCTTGGCTATCACAAAACTGCACCTAACACTTTCTGGGATTAGGCGAGCACGATGTGATCCTCCAGGCAGGTAAATAGTGCACATTCTATTCCAAGACGGTGATTGAGTGTCAGATACCCAGTTCACCGAAAAAAGACAGACCTGAGGAGAATGACCAGTTTATCTGGTGGGATAAACTAGTCCCCAGTAGAACCTCTCAATTTACATTCATGCTAAAATATTTGATTGCATTAACCCACTCTGTACACATCTTAAAACCACAGCAGGAATAAAGAAAGAGTACTTCTTTTAAGTCTAAGTTGCCAATTTATTTAGTACAGTTACAGTATTCTAGGCAACGTCAACCACAAAATAAAAGTTCTCCTCCCCTTAGGAATGCTGGGCACTGTACTGAACAGAACAATCACTCAAGCCCTGTGGTGATGCAGTATTGTTGTGTATACAATTTATTGGTTATTTATTGGTTATTTTTGCTTTGTTTAAATGGATATCAATGCGACGTCCTTTAAGTAAACTATTCAAACAGTCAAATTTAGAAGAAATGCAAAACCAATTTTGAAGTTAAAAAAAGGTACTTTTGAAGGCAATCGGTCCTTTTTAAAATAAAAGATATTCTCCCCTTACACCAGGCCTCGCTGTATTCCGAATGGATGTTTGAGTTTGTTGCCAATTTGAACCACAAAGTCAGATCCTACAAGTTCATTTAAATTCAAGACAGTTTCAAAGTTTCAGGGCTTAGTGGCTGAAGGCACAATGGTGTACAAGGGACAAGTACAGTATATTCTGTGAAGTGGCTCGAGATGTCTCAAAGATTGACAAGGTGTTATAACAAATGCAAGAATTATTATTATTTTTCTTTAAAAAAAACTTTTGTATTAATACTCAATTGTGCAATTACAAAGTGAGTGGCCAATACAAAAATGGGGGCCACGTTTTAATCTTTTTCTGGTGAAACCGCCCCACAGTATAGTAATAATCCTTGTATTTTATATAGCGTCGTACCATGTGATTGAGATGTCTCAAAGCACTTACTGTAAAGTGGAGTGACTGCATATTTTGTGGCCAAAACATCGGGTATAAAACATGGCAGACTCATCAAGAACAGAAGAGTTGCTTCCAAGATCCTGGGTTACTTACATAAGCGAGTACATGGTTAGAAAACATGGCGAAGGTTTATTTGAGTAGAATTAAAAATAAAAACAATTCCGAGAGTTTGGTCAACTATCAACTACTTATTGAGCAATGATATACCCAGTCTCCTTCAAGCACCACGACTGGCACTGCACAAGGCAAAAAAAAACCCCAACAACTTTAAAAACATTTTGAAGTTACTCCCATGACAAGGATAGATATTTTCACTGCATAGTGAACTATTTTTAGTTCCTTGCACCACACAATTCTTTAGCTGTGACGTGGAAGGTTGAGCAAACAATCTGGCCTCAGATCTCTACCATAATACAATCCAAACGTAACAAGAGATAAAACATAACCCAAAAACAATATTGCCAGATATGTTGAGGTAACGGGGACAGGTTCAGAGATGTGAAGGGAATGTTTCAGGCAGACATCAATACTACATCTGTACACAGAACATGTTCAACAGCTGGAATTGGTTACCAGGAAGGTTAGTTAAGGTCAGGACACTGCTTTCTTCAATATGAAGAAACTACTTGCTACTGTAATAGGAAAATTGAAGGGTTGATACTCAGGAAGTAACAAAATTATATAGAACATCTTAAGCATTTATATAATTTATAAAGATAAAAGAGTTTTACTATAGTCTCATTTTAACATTTTTTAGGATTATAGTATTTCATTTTTTAAGAAACAATTCAAAATTTCAGATGATTGGACCAAGTTGTAGTATAGGAGTTGTTTTTATATAGAAAAGCTAATTGTTTGCTTCCTTAGTGTGTATTGTGTACAAGTGTGGTAAATGTCCAGGTAAAAGCAATTTTGGGAATATAAACCAACAATGTTTGTTGACTTTACTTTGATATAATATATTATAAATTGTGTTCACAGTGACAGATGTCTTTAGCTTTCAGGTCCAAAGGTGGTGCGAGGTATAAAACACAGATATACAAAAATCCCTGATTTGCTTCTTCTGTTTATTCATTAAACAAAGTCACCGTATACAATAACAGTTGCAGTAACATGACAGTAAATTAAAATCTTCCCATCTTTAATATTTTGTGTGGGTCAGCTAGATGCCTAACACATGCTAAACCCCATCACCACCCTTAAAAACATTCAACAACAAAATTTGTAGAGCGCCTTTCATGTCGGGAGGACATCCCAGGGCGTCCCTTCAAACAAGAGTCTCACATATGCATACCACCCATGTATGGGAATTTCTCCACGTCTGGATTGGAGGGTGAGCTCTCTCCTTACTAACATTACTATGGTCATTGTTCTCCTCCAGCTGACAACATGCAGCGTCTTAATTGTGTGAGTCCTGGTTTTATTGAAAACAATTCCTTTCGCACCATTTTTGTCAGGGCCTTGTATATACAGTCAATTTACTTTACAGTATATTCTGTGAAGCGCTTTGAGATGCCTAGAAGATGTGAAAAGTGCTATATCAAATGCAAGGATTATTATTAATTAAATATTAGGAAAAAAATTAAGGAATTCAATTGACGTTAATAAAAAAGGTAACATTCAGTAAACAACGAAAATATAATGTTAGGTGTTCCCACTTCCTGCAGAGGTACTGACTGGGTGTTTCTCTTATGTAATATTTTACCTTACACCTTTCCTGCTAAGTAAATGGGGTTAAATCAACAGCAAAATGGAATGAAAACAAATTGGTCAGCTAGGTGTCTATGACACATGCGGAAACCCTTCATTCGTGCTTAAGAGTGTGCAAACCAGACGAAAAGGAATTTAACAAGTCACCTCAGGGCGTTCCTTAATCAGTTATCAGTTCAAGAGAAAACCGCTCTCTGAAATAAGTACTGTGGGAGGGGCAGATGGTAAGGGACAGCAACATTTGTTCCGTTTGTTTAAAATTGCAAAAAAGGCTATTCCTTTCACATGGTGATTGTGTGGGATTGTGGTACCATACTGATTTAAAAGCTCTTTACTTTATCCATGCTGGGTCCCCCCAGATAACTGACATATCAGTCCAGGAGGCTACACGGCCAAGAACAGGAAAGATTTTTAAAAACTTCTACAGCGTTTGAGAGAATCTCACAGGTTCAACCCTCTAGGTTTGAGTATTGCAAAACAATTAAACGGGAAATAAAAATTATAGATTCCACTAGACACGCCTTCAAGCACAGATAGAGGCTTCAAAGTAATGCCCAGGAAACCTGTCTTTCCTGTTGCATTTGCATGAAAAATGCTCTCCCTGTAGTATTATAATCCCTGTATTGATTATAATCCTTTGTTGATACAGAGCCTTATGTTTCAAAACAAGACATCCCAAAGCGCTTCATAGAAGATACTGTAAAATGAATTGACTGTATATTCTGTGGGTGAAATGTGGTAACCAATTGCGCACAGCAGCATCCCACAAACAGTTGTGGATTGAGTGACCACCAATTATTATTTTTTACAGATTATTAATTTCTTGGGAAAGGATTATTACCCCTGGAAAGAGATCCACCAACTGACTAATAACTGGGTTCATACTTACTCCTAAGTAGACAAGGGCATGTGTGTGAGCGTGGAGTAAGGAAACCTAAGGAACTTACTCCACACATACATTTTGTCTTGTCTGGGAATCAAACCTTGGTCCTGTCATTTGCAAGGCAAGTGCTCAATCCAATAGACTACAGGACGCCACAATACGTAAAACCAAATCTAGTTATGATGAAGGTTCACAACCCTAAATTCGCCCACAAATATACAGTTGGTTTTCCTGCTATCCTTCCCCCTACCCCCTATCTTGGGATGTTATTGTATTCTGTGAAGTGCTTTGAGACATCGATAAAATGTGGAAAGCACTAATATAAATGGAAGGATTATTATTAATATCATAACTCTATAATAACCCTATTGTTCTCTTTCACAATGGATTGAACTACCAAACATTGCCAGTGTATCCGAGAATATTGTGTTGAATTTCCAACATGTGTATTTTCTTTTTGTTATACAAAAAAAGTAGGAATTTCCCACTCTACAAATTCAATCAAAGGTAAGTTTGGATAAAATTCTGCAGCATTCATCAATAGTATATTTCAAAATCATAATGCATTAATTTGTGATGGTATCCCTGAACTTATTTGACCTTTTAAGAACTAGAGAAAAAATAATTGAATCCCCACAAAATATACAGTCATATGCAATACATATAAATACAGTACTTCACAGTGAAATGTTTTGGGATGTCTCACAGATGCGATAAGGAGCTATATCAAATGCAAGAATTTTTATTATGACAACTGTAGACTCTGCATGTCATAAAGTCTTACTCATACACCAGTTAAAGCATATGCTTTATAGTTCTACATCTTTTCCTGCGATACATCTTCAACCACTCCACTTATCAATGCTGTAGCTCAAAATAAATCAAAGCCTTAATAAACTCCACAGATTAGTTATTTCAGACATCTGATCTAGTCAGTATTGAAGCTTCCTAAAATAATGAACCCATACAGTACAGTATTAAGATTTTAAGGAATGGGGCAAAGAATACCTAAGAAAAATTAGATATTTTAATTATAATGAACATTTCAAAGTACTGTTACAAAGTACGACCGTGAAAAATATGATTTACTCCCAAACAGGGAAAAGGTCTAACTTGTCGAATAATTTCTATAAACCTTTACCCAAATCTCTCAAGCAAAATATAGCCAATATGAAATTATTTTTTCAGAATAGTATACTATGCCGCCACTAAGTTTATCAATTCACATTACAGTATATTCCATGAAGCATTTCCAAAAGACATGAAGGGATTATTCTTTATTATAATACAGAACAGGGACACACGTGAACTTCAAAGATCAGTTCACAGACATCAAATATTATATTCAAATCATTCCCTTCATGTTTTATAGTACTAGAGCCTACTTTTAATCCTATATGATACAAATGATAGACATTTAAAGGTTCTCGTTGATAGATCTACTATTTATAGAACTGTATGTCTTTTCCTCATTGCCCTGGGCATGGTCTGGCAGTGCACATCTAAACTGGTGAAAAACTTACAATCTCTACAATTTATGCTCATGATTATACAATTTACTCTCAAATCACTTTTCCTAGATTTTTTTCTCTATAAATTCAGGGAAGCCCAAGAACTGTGTTTTCTTTCCTACTTTATTCCTTTATCTCTAAATCATAAACCACCCATTATACAACACCATAGACAGATTTCTGTTAGGCCAGGGTATTAAGGGATATGGGGCAAAGGTGGGTAACTGGAGTTGAGGATACAGATCAGCCATGATCTCATAAGATGGTGGAACAAATGGTGGAACAGGCTCAAAGGGCTGAATACCCTACCCATGTTCCTATGTTACTAGGAGAAATCATGTAAAGCTGCCAGACATTCAGGCATACTTCAGTCTTCTCTATTGGGATTTAGGAATAAGAATACATGTAGTCGTAAAAAACTTTAAGTCTGTGCATCATGCCACAAACATGCCAACTACTGAAAACATATCACATCAAGTTAAATGTGGGCTGATAACAAGGACTGCCAACATGCATAGAATAAAAAAACAAAATGAATAGTTTTTAAAAATTAAAATGAAACCTGCTGTCAGGGTGACTTAACGAGCAATATCTCCACTTGACTATCCCTCTTCAATGCAGTATATTAAACACAGCATCGTTAAACATAGCATTGAACAGTGCTGTTACTAAAAGCACCAAATTCAGAAAATTTGCACTTTTACCTAAATAAAATTTGTATTTCAGTCCTAACCACACTGGGCAACTTTTAATGAGAAAATCCGAAAGCACCATTACCCAGGTTTCAAAGCTGGTAAGTTTACAGACAAACTCAGAGGTTTTATCTCTGGAATTTTTAAAACAATGTCCGCTTTGGCCAGTCTTGGTTGCATTCCTCATTTTGTAGAAAGCATCAGTGCGGCAACTTCATAGCTTTAACCACTGGGAAACTGGAGATGTTAGCTATTAGGGTCAGAGTGTATTTCATTGTTTCACTAATAACGTAATACTCTAGCATACTATAGAACCCCAAATGTAAAACAACAAAATTACATGTGTTTAGCACCTTGCACATTGGGAGAATGTTCCAAGGCACTGGGCAGTCACTGTTTCAGACCCGAGCTGGGGTCAGGATTGGGGAGGGCGGAAGGAACGGAGGGGTAACCAAATTCAAAGAGAAACACTTGACAGAAAGCCTTAACTCCTTGGAATACAGAGCATAAACCAAGGAGACTGATTTATCTATCTCCACCCGATTATAAATCAGCTCTACAATATTACAATACTGATATGAGCTGTACAACATACACAACAACAAAATTACATTTATAAAGCACCTTTCACATTGGGAGGACGTCCTAAGGCACTGAACAGTCAGGGGTCGGGACCTGAGCATGGGGGAGGGGCGGGGTAGTGGACGTGCGGGGTAAGGATTAGGGGAGGCAGAGAGGTAGGAGGGCAGCTGAAGGGTCTTGAGACCAGTCTTGAAGGAAGCAAGGGAGGAAGCGACGCAAAGAGTCTGTGGGATGAAGTTCCAGAGCATAGGGTCTGAGAAGCTGAAAGCCCGGCCACCGATGGTAGGGTGGGACAGGCGGGAGACATGGAGCAGACCAGAGCCACTGAATAGAGGTTGCGGGGAGGTTGGTAGGGAGTCAGCAGGTTGGCAAGGTAAGAGGGAGCAAGGTCATGGATGCGAGGATGAGGATCATGAATTCTATCCTCTAGCGCAGTGGTTCCCAGCCTTTTTTTTTTACTGCAATCCAAATTAACCACCAACAGGTCCTCGCAACCCAACTTTTTTTGCTATAATCCAAATTAGCCCCCAACCGGTCCTCCCACCATAAGGGGGCAACATCGCAACTGAAGCAAAACTTGGCCAAAACATTATCTCCATCTCTTTTTGGACTCAGCGCAACTCACAAGTACGCTCTTTCATACAAATTGGTTGGCGGTTTTCATACAAATTGGTTTGTACAAATTGGTTTTAGCATTAAAAAAGGATTTTGAACATTAAAGAAATTCTGATGACCCTTCGCAACCCAACTGAGGAACCCCACAACCCTGATTTGGATCGGGACCCAAGGTTGGGAACCACTGCTCTAGTGGATGGGGAGTCAATGAAGCCGGCGAGGGTGCGGGAGGACACAAGCTGCAGTTTTGATGATCTGCAGCTTGTAAATGGAAGAGCTGGGAAGGTTGAAGAGGAGGGAGTTTCCATAATCGTGCCTTGATGTGACGAACGCGTGGACAAGGGTTTCGGCAGCCTGAGGGGTGACGCAGTGACGGAGTTATGGAGGTGGTGGAAGGCAGTACTGGTCATGGTGCGGATGTGGGGGAGAAAGGACAGTTCAGGCTCAAACAAGACACCCAGGTTCCTGACTGGCTTCAAGAGAAGGGAGAATGCAGCCATGGATACTGATGCTGCCAGTGCCTGAGGCGCAAAGGCGCTGACACGAGTCAATCAGGAGGGCCTCGGTCTTGCTGATACTGAGCTGGAGAAAGTTATCCCTTGTCGAAGACATGATGTCAGACAGGCAGTCGGTCAGGACACTGGTAGTCCTGGAGTTGAGGGTGGAGGCGGATAGGTAGAGCTGGGTGTCATCCACGTACATGTGGAAATTACACTTCAGTATCTAAAACAAACCGACTGTTAATCTATTACCATTCTAAACTTCCTTACTTGATTCTCATCTTTTTCTATAACTAACATTTGCACACTTTTCTTGTACAACTCTTGAAAGTCTAGGCACCACACTCTTTATGAAGGATGTCAAGGTCTTGAAGAGGGTGCAAAGGAGATTTGCCAGAATTATACCAGAGACGATGAACTTCACTTATGATTGTGAGAGGAGATGAGAGAAGCTAGATTGTTCTTAGCGTAGAGAAGGTTAAGAAGAGTTTTAATAGAGGCGTTTGAAATTACGAGAAGTTTGGTAAGAAACTCTTTCCACTGGCAGATGGGTGGGTAACTAACTGGAGAACACAGAATTAGGACAATTGGCAAAATAACCAGAGGGGAGACAAGGAGAATTGTATTTTAAAAACAAAACGAGATGTTACAATCTGGAATGCACTGCATAAAAAGGTGGAAATAGATTGAATAATGACTTTCAAAAGGGAATTGAAATCAGGTACTTGAAAAGTAAAAAAAATTGCAAGGGTATAGGGAAAGAGTAGGTGGGGAGAAGAGCGCTGTGACTTAGACCTGTAAGATTACATGTTAAGATTATCGTGTCTGCATCTCTACGTACAAAGTCAGAGTATGTGGGTACACTGGGTCTTCTTAAAGCCTGTGTATGGGCAACCCAACCCTATTCTGGTGGGTAAATGTCTGCTCTACTGCACCACATATTTGAAATGGAGAATTCCCTATTTCTTGCTCAAGTATAAACTAGTTTACAGGAAATATGGCTTCCTTCCTGTCACAAAAAATTCTCATGTCCTTATATCCCCTCAGCAACCGCTAAGTGTCAAGTCCATGATTACATGTCCTGTGTTGCCATCTCAAACTACAGCTGGAAATGGCATTTCACCAACAAGGGAGATGACAATGAGTGCGGGACTCGACAATGAGGATGCAGACTTATCTCGTAATAATACCTGCATTTGATAATACAGCAGCGCCTCATCAAATTGTTGAGATGTCTAAAGCACTTCACAGAATATACTGTAGTAAAGTGGATTGATAGTATACTTTGTGGGTGAAACCCCGCAGCCAATTGCTCACAGCAGTGACCCTCAAACAGTAGTGGGTCGAGTGACCAAATTATTAAGTGCCATACATACAAGCGTTACATGTTACAGCATCTTCATCTACATAATTCAAATGCAAGTACGGGTATCTCCCGATTTACGACGCTTCCATTTACATCATTTTGATTTAACGAACATAATTTTTTCACACCTTTTATCGATATACATTTGGTTTCGGTTTAACAACCCAAAAATTTGGTACATCTTTTTTGCGCATGCGCAGTACATAGTGTATTTCGCGGTAAAATCGCAGTTGTATATTGTATCCAAGCGTTTGAACTGGCCAATAATAGCATGTCGCTACGTCAGTGGTTCCCAACTTTTTTTGCTGAGACCCAAATTAGTCTCCCACCACTAGAGGGCGATATCATGATTGACACTCAGATTGTGGACTCAGCTCTTTTGTAAGTAACGCTCTTTATACAAATTGGTCCGCGAAGTCGCTTTTTTTTAAGCTGTAAAAGCTTTTTTCTAGAGTTTTAAAAGCCAGCTTCTTTTGAAGCGACACCATGCAATTTCAAGTGATTTATAGCCTCTACTACATTTCTACAATGTTAGAAAAGAGATACCTAGACAATATTTTGTTTTTTGACGGGAAAAAAACATTACGCACTTTTTTTGCGCATGCGCAGTACATAGTGTTTTTTGTGGTAAATACACAGTATATATACTGTATCCAAGCTGTTGAACTGGCCAATAGCACGTCACTATTGTTTAAAAGCCAGCTGCTTTTGAAGCAACACCACTTGTGGTCAGTATTATTTCCAAAAATTCCCTAGTAATTTTGAGCGATTTACAGCTCTATCGTGTTTCTACCATGTCAGAAAAGAGACCAGTAAGTGAAATGAGCAGCTAGCGGTTAAAAAAAAGTAAAGCCATTACTTTAGATGCCAAATCTTGCCTATATGTGTTATTTTGTGTATTTTGTGTGTTATTTCGTGGGTTTAAGGACCAAAAATTTTGTGAAAAGAACGCATCTCGAGTTATAGAATGGGACCGCATGGGAAACCGCGTTTCGATTTATGACGTTTCGATTTGAGTATCATTTTTCGGGAATGCAACCCCGTCGTAAATCGGGGTTTACCTGTAAACTGAACTTGAATTTCTTGATGGTGTGCTGCCCGCCTGCCACCAACACTTCTAGTCAGTCTAACACAATACAGTACTGACAATTTTAAACTTTAGCCTACAACACCCAACAAGTTTACACACCCAATCACTGCAAATTCACTTTACTCATGACTTGGTAGCACTATCAGTTTTGATGTATATCTTATATGAAAACCTTTGGACTTGCAAACTGGTGGAAAACTCTTCACTCCATTTAAATCTCTTCCTTACAAATTGCTCTCAGGCAAGGTCAAAGGGAAAGGTCTTGAGAAGGGCTTTGAAGGAGGCAAGGGCAGGCGCAAGGTGGAGAGATCCCAGGATGGAGTTCCAGAGGATGGTGGGTTGGGCAGGGTACATGGAGCAGGCCTGTGCCCACCAAGTGGAAGGAGCGAACAGACTGATATGTTGTTAATGGGTCATAGAAGTCGGGAGGAGCAAGGCAGTGGAGAGAGCGGCTTGAACACAAGATTTTAAAATGAATCCTCTGGGGGACAGAGAGCCAGTGTATGGGGGCCAGGGTGATCGGGTTACAGAGGCTGGTACAGAAGAGGACACAAACTGTAGAGTGCTGATAATCTGCAGTTTGTGGAGGGAAGAGTAGGGAAGTCTGGCGAGCAGGGAGTTAGCTTAGTCAGCTCAATGCCAGCACTGCATGGATGTGTTAACCTAGACTACACAAACTCCAAATCCCAACCCAGGACTGGAACCCATGGCTTGCTGGTTCAGGTGCAATCATGCTGCCAATTAGCATCCACATACATGAGTAATCATAGCCTACAAATCCCAGTAAAATTCTTAGCTTTTTAACTGTTCAATATATTGAACAGTGAATTTTGTTGAAACTTATGCATACTACTATATGCTTATCCTTATCTTATTCCCCAGAACATTGCTGTGCCATACTTGTAAGCTCTCCCTTATTTGCAATAGGTTGATGTTAAACGGCTTTATCTATGGTCAGGCCTTCAGTTTTTCCACCCCAACCCTCTGGAACTCCATTCCAATACAATATAGTCAATTCATTCTGCAGTGTACCTTGTGAAGCACTTTGAGACACCTCAACATTGTGAAAAGGTGCTACCTGTAGCTCAGTGGTTAGAGCACTCACCTTACAAACGCGAGACTTGTGTTTGAATCCAGGCAAATCAGGGCAAAACCTTGGGCAAGTTTCATTACTCCACACACACGCCTAATAATAATAATCCATTCAAAAAAAATAATAAAATTGGTCATTTCAATCCACGACTGTTTGTGGGACACTGCTGTGCGCAATTGGCTGCCGCTTTTCGCCCACAAATACAGTCAATTCACTGTACAGTATATTCTGTGAAGTGCTTTGAGACATCAATAAGATGTGAAAAGCGCTATATCAAATCCAAGGATTATTAGTATGACACCTATCTGCCTCACCCTCAATGCCCACCATTGGTGGATAAACTTTCACTCTCTTGATTATGTTCTAACCCTCTGCAACTCCTACATTAAATTAAACTGCCTTGCCGTCTCTCCCCTCTATTGGTCTTTTAAAGTTGCCTGAAAATCTACCTCTCATCCTTGTGTACAGTCACCTGCCATCTTAGCACCATCTCTGTAAAGCACTATGAAACATTACTGGATATGAAAGGCACCATATAAATGTAAGTACAGTAAACGTCAGCAGTCAGGAGCCCATAAAATTCCAACCCGCATTACAACAGGACGCTTTCATTTGCTCTTCAGCACTTCACTATCAAGGCGTCATAAATCACACGCCTGACGTCAATGCACATCCACCCAGAAAACTAGCCAGATCCATCCAGCAACATTTGCCAACAGCTTCTTCTGCCCATACCATGTGTGGCATGGACTCCATCAATGCAGTTCTCTCCATATCTACCTGCTGCCCGGCAATGTCACTTACACGCATATAACATCAACATATATGTGGATGACACCCACTCTATCTACTGACTGATTGCCTTGTCAATCTGTCCTGGATGAAAGTTAACTTTCTCCAGTTGAATGTCAAAAAGACAGCGTCTCTCCTATTGGCGACCATCAGCACTTTTCAAA
The DNA here is from genome assembly GCA_035084275.1 of Hydrolagus colliei. Lineage (NCBI taxonomy): Eukaryota > Metazoa > Chordata > Chondrichthyes > Chimaeriformes > Chimaeridae > Hydrolagus > Hydrolagus colliei. The sequence continues at coordinate 9,891,806 of CM068746.1, read as the reverse complement.
ACACAATAATAAAAATTGGTCATTTCAATCCATGGCTGTTTGTGGGGACGTTGCTGTGTGCAATTGGTTGCTGCATTTCGCTCACAAATATAGTCAATTCACTTTACAGTATATTCTGTGAAGTGCTTTGAGACGTTGATAAGATGTGAAAAGCGCTATATCAAACGCAAGGATTATTATTATTATTATTATTATTATTATCTCCACACTTCAGACGCTGATAGCTTGAGACCTTCTAATACCCTGGCAATGCCTGTTCCCTCTGCTCAGCAAAGCAATCTCCTGTTTATATCCCCCCATCCTGCTCCCCCATTATCAGCAATTGAGCCCCCACCCTCTGGAACTCCATCCCAAAGTCTCTTCAACTCCATCCCAAAGTCTCTTCAACTCCATCCCAAAGTCTCTTCAACTCATCCCTTTCACTCTTAAGATCCAGCTCAAGAACCCCCAAACCCTTTCCTGGTTACTGCTAACAATCTATTTCCCCAAAGCTGCCGTTGTGTACTGCACTTTGCTCTTGTACATGTAGTTTATTGTAATCCCAAATTCTTATTTTCCTTTGTGATTGTTGTCACCTTACATTTGTTAACAACTGATTCCTCTAAATCCAGCCCTGTATTTTTTCTCCTCTAACTGAGTTACTCTTTACATTCTCAACCATATAACATATTCGACCACTCTAGTTTCAAACCTAATCTGGAGACTAAGTCAACAAAATAAAACTTTGACATGTCCGAAAGCGACACATCCCCTCTTTTAAAATATATATATATATATACACTATAAGGAAGGATATATATATATATATATTTGAAATGACCTGAATCCATTTCAAAGCCTCTCATGCAAAGTGCTTTACAAACTCTGGTGATCCACAGATTTAAGCAACACCTTTCTAGATCAAGAGAACATCAAGCCTTCCCTTTTGGTGCCCTGCAGGAAATTTTTTATTTTACTTTTTTTTAAATGTGACACATGCATACAAGCTGACTAGTTTCTGTGATTCAAAAAATTCCCTCTGAACCACAACCAGCAGGAACTCGTCTGTCACTTAAACGCTTTGCTGTCAAGGAACACTGCTGTGCGTGAAGACAAAATACAAAGACCATTCTCTTCACAATAGATTGTGTGAAGCTCTTTGAGATGTCTCGAAGCCGTGAAAAAGCACAATATCAAAAGCAAGAATTATTATAAGACATTGCCAGATCAGTTTCACAAAATTGATGCCCAATTAATGCCCTCCCAAGGATCACAGCGACTTTTACATCTAAAAAACCATTGCCGACCGAAGCCAAGAATTGAATGGGGCGGTGGGGGGAGAGAAAGGGGGAAAACATAAGAAATGTCAGAAGAAAGGCCAGCGTCCACTTAGTACCCCTTACACCATCCTGGCAGTCATTTGCACGTGGCATGTCCCAAACTAGGGAGAGAGGAGATGAGGGAAGAGAGAAAAGAGACAAAGGAGAGAGGGGAAGGAGAGAACAAGAGGGGGAGTATTAGAGGGGGGGAAAGAGAATGAGAGGGAAGAGAGGAGCGAGATAAAGGGCAAATGAAAATGGAAGAGGCAGGGAGAGAAGGAAGAGAGAGGGAAAGGGGGTGTGAGAGAGCGAGAGAGGGGGGAATACGAAGGTAGGAAGAGTGCTAGAGAATGATGGGGAAGAGAGCAAGGTGGGTGAGAGACAAACACAGAGGGAGGATGGAGGCTAGAGAGAATGAGGGGGAGAGACATAGAGAGGGGGGGGGGGGATATGGTAGGGAGGATGGAGGCTACAGAGAAGGAGAGATGGGAAAGGGGCTAGAGAGAATGGGGGAGAGAGAGAAGGGGGGGGGGGACAGAGAGGAGGGGATAAGAGAGAGGAGGAAAGAGAGAATGAGGGGGAGAGAAGGGGCGAGGGGTACAGATTCGGTACAAGGGAGGGGTGAGGGAATGGGTGAGGTGGGATAGAGAGACTGAGGTGGGGTGGGGGGGGGGGGGGGGGGAGTGGGGGATAGAGAGAATGAGGGGGGTGGGGGAGGGGGAGAGAGAGAAAATGGGGTGAGGATAGAGAAGGAGGATGTGAGAGAGGGTGAGAGAGCAGACAGCCCTAAGACAGAACAAGCCCCGAGGGGGGTGTGGGTGGGGGGGTGATTGAGTGACCGGGGAGAGGGTACTGAGAGTAGAGCAGAGCGGTCAGGGGCAGGGAGGGGGGGGGGGCACAGGGGGGTCAGGGTCTTACCTCCTCCTCGCTCTCGTTCTTGAAGCACAGACACGCCGCCCGCTTCTTGAAGCCCTCGCCGTCATAGGTGCGCGTCTGGTTCTGCTTAATCTTCATCATCTGGGCTGCCAGGAGGGGCTGCGGGAGGCCAGGGCGACAGACAGAGAGGGAGAGACCGACAGAGACAGAGGGAGAGTCAGAGAGAGAGAGAGAGGAGCCGGCCTCGACCACCAGCAACCCCCTCCCCCTCCTCCCACCCCCCCCCCCCCACCCCTACCCTCCTTCCTCTCACACTCACACACACACACACTTCACCTCAGCCTCAGGCTCGGGGCCGCCAACCGCCAACTCCGGCTAAACTGCGCCAACAAGTTCAGCCGCGACCCCAAACACCGGCCATTGACTCGGTTACTCGTTACTTTTCTCCCCCTCTCCTCACCACTCTCTTCTCTCTCTCTCTCTCTCCCTCCCTCCCTCTCTCTGTGGCTGTCTATCTCTGTGCGTGTGTATACGCGTTGTCTCTCTCCCGCTTCCTCCGGCTTCTCCTATTTAAATGGAGCCGCATCGCTGCCCCCACGCCTCCGCCATCTTGTGTGCGCCGGCCGGCCGCCCGCCCCTCCCCCTTACTGGCTGCTGTGCGCAGGCGCGGAGCTCCCAGGGCACCATGGTCGATGTAGTCTCCTCTCTGTCGCGGAGCATGCTGGGAAATGTAGTCTTCCCCCCCCTCCCCCCACACACACACACACACCTGGGTGACATTAATAATAAGAATCATAATAATAATCCTTGAATTTATTTGACACAGTGCCTTATCATGTATTCTAGATGCCTTAAAGTGCTTTACAGAATGTACTGTAAAGCGAACTGACTGTATTTGTGGGCGAAATGCGGCAGCGCACAGCAGCGTCCCCACAAATAGTCGTGGGCTGAAATGACCAATTTTTATTATTGTTTTATTTTTGGAGGGATTATGATCAGGCGCGTGTGTGTGCAAGAAGGAAACTTGCCCAAGGTATCCCCTTGATCTGCTGGGAATCGAACCCAGACCGAGGCGAGTGCTCTAACCACTGAGCTACTGTAAATTATATTGGTCTTGAAATTCTTCCCCTCACCCAATACTGTACTTGTATACTTGTACGTGTACACTGTACATTGTCAATATCATTGGGCTCTGGCCTGCTCCATGTCCCCCGACCCACCAGTTACCGCTCGCTAGTCCGAAGGTTTGTTAGTCCGAAGATTCATTAGTCCGAAGGTTCGTTAGTCCGAAGCTTCCCCTAACCGTAACCGTATCCCTAACCCTAACCCCAACCCCAACCCTAACCCTAAACTTTGGACTAATGAATCTTCGGACTATCGCACCAAATGTTCGGATTAACCAACCGCCCGAACCGCCCCACCATCGGAGGCCGGGCCTTCAGTTTCTCCGCTCCCACCCTATGGAATGCCATCCCTCAATCCCTCCGTTTCACCTCTTCCCTTTCCTCTTTCAAGGCCGATTTGAAGACTTTCCTCTTCGATCGTGCCTTTTGTTTCACCCCGAACTCTTTTACCTCCCCTTCGTGTTTCACCCCTTCCCAAACACTCCCCTCCCAGCTCGGGTCACACGCCTCTTGTTTAGCGCCTTGGGACGTCCTCCCGACGTGAAAGGCGCTATATAAATGTAAATTGTTGTTGTTGTTGTTATTTCATTGTTGGTCGGACTATCGAGCGGCAACCATGGTAACCGCCCCGAGTATAGGAAATTTGTGTGTTCGGACTATCGAACCTTCGGACTATCGAGTGTCCCCCGACCTACCAGCCCCACCATCGGTGGGCGAGCCTTCAGCCAGTCTTCCTCCATCTTCTGGAATTCCATCCGTCTCACCCCGTTCCTAGCCTCCTTCAAGTCCCACCTCAAGACCCTCCTCTTTGATTGTGCTGGACAGTCACCCCACATCCCCTCCCCTGATCCCAATCCCAGCTCAGGTCCGAAACACTGACTGTCCAGCGCCTTGGGACGTCTTCCCAATGTAAAAGGTGCTATACACATAATTTTGTTGTTGTTACTTGCGTTGTCTAATAATACTTGAATTTGATATCCCATCTTCCATCCGTCTCAAAGCGCTTTACAGAATAAAATACAAAACTTCATTTGTAAAGAATACACTATAAAGTGAATTGACTGTATTACGTGGGCGAAACATTTGTAGTGCTTACCTGTGTTGTCTAATAATCATCAGGTTTGATATAACACCTGTATTGCCAAAATGGCTGAAAGGGAGTACAGTATCTAATTCTGAAGACCCAGACAGCGATATCAATGGCCAAGCTATTGTGTGGGTTTAGCTGATGAGAATCCAGCAGTTACCCCAACACACCTTCTAGACTCTACCTACCCCAAGTCTTGGCTTTTGCCAACATGCGCCTAATACTTTCCAGAATTAGGTAAACTGGATGTGTCCCTCCAGACAGAGTGAGAGACTGTGTATTACAGATTCTCGGTAGACAAGTGGCAGATGGCTTATCATGGCATGTTATATGGCTTTAGTTGGTTAAACTCTTGCAGTAACTTAATGCTCACTCTCAAGTCCCCAAGCCTTGGCTCTCACTAATTCGATTTAATAATTAATATCCAGTATTCAGAATGAGATAAGCAAGGTGTGTCCCTCTGGGAAAAAGAGGGAGAGCACATTCCATTCCAGATACAAGGGGATTTCCATGTGTATATGGTACATATAATGTGGGACTCTTATTGTACTTTGGATACTTTTAAATATGGTTATTTGTTTCTGATTGTGTCAGACACTCACTGATCAAACAAACAATGCAGCAAAATCAAACTTTTATTTAAATCTAACTTAGCTTTTATGTAAATAGTTTTAGTTAAATCATTGATTTTGTAAATAAAACATTAAAACGAATCCAATTCATTTTTGTTCGTTTCAAGATTATATATCCTTTTCATGTGAGTTTTCTTTATTTAAAAAATGACAAATTCATTAAAAAAAATTAATCACACTTTTTTGATGTGCAACTTTTAGGAATTGTGAGCAGATTTTTTTATGATTCAACATTCAGGAAAGGAGTGAACCATGAATAATAATAATCATCCTTGCATTTGATATAGCGCTTTTCACATCTTACCAACATCTCAAAGCACTTGACAGAATATACTGTAAAGTGAATTGACTGTATATTTGTGGGCAGCCAATTGCGCACAGCAGCGTCCCCACAAACAGTCTTGGATCGAAATGCCAATTTTATATTTGTGTTGTTTTTGCCGGATTATTAATAGGCGTGTGGAGTAAGGAAAGTTGCCCAAGATTTCGCTCTGACATTCGCAAGGAGAATGCTCTAACCGCTAAGCTACAGGACTGTGGCTTGAGAGCGAGGCCAGAGCTCTAACCACTGAGCTGGCTGTGGCTTGCGAACCAGGTTAAAAAAAAAGCTTTCAAACTTAAAAGTCAATAGGATTTACAGTATTATTTCAAGGCTTAATTTAGTCAAATATCCAAGCATATATAACTACACCTTGCACTTACACAGTGCCTTTTGCGCAGGATAGCGAACCAGAGCGCTTGACAGTAAAGCCAAGGAGAAGTGATCATAGAAATGATCAAAGAGGAAGGTCTTCAGCCACACTGAAAACAGGGAAGGAAGGAGCTAGGTGGAGGGATAGAGGTAGAATGTTCCATTTTTTTTGGATGTTACGGCTGAATATGTGGCAACCAATGGGGGACCAGAGGACGTAATAATAATAATAATCCTTGCATTTGATATTACGCTTTTCTCATCTTATCGACGTCTCAAAGCGCTTCACAGAATATGCTGCAAAGTGAATTGACTGTATATTTGTGGGCAAAACGCGGCAGCCAATTGCGCACAGCAGCGTCCCCACAAACAGTCGTGGATTGAAAATGACCAATTTTATTATTATGGGATTTTTAGACAGATTATTATTAGGCGTGTGTGTGGAGTAAGGAAACTTACCCAAGATTTCGTCCTGATCTGCTTGGATTCGAAAACAGGTCTCACCCTTGTAAGGGCGAGTGCTCTAACCACCAAGCTACAGGAGCTCTATTTGTGCAAAATGTGAGAAAGTTATCGAAAAGTACACACTGCACAATCTCTCCTTACCCAATTCTAATGTCAAGAAAATAAGGGCTTTTGTTTTGTCCAAACAATTCATTCAAGCATAGATGAGCAACGATTTGACCTGAGATCACGTAATGCTATGCAAATCACTTGTGAATCATTACCTGCATGGAATCACCTAGTTTGCATTGGAGACGTATCTGTTTGACCTTTGATTGACATGGTGCATTGAACCTCAAACTCAACTTCCAAATGCTGATACTGCTTGTCCAACACAGTAAAACCCTGAGCCAGTATTTCTGTCATACAAGCTCCTATAGCTCAGTGGTTAGAGCATTCACCTTACAAGCATGAGACCTATGTTCGAACCCAGGCAGGTCAGGGCGAAACCTTGGGCAAGTTTCCTTACTCCACACACACACACACGCCTAATAGTAATCTGTCCAAACAAAACACAATAATAAAAATTGGTCATTTCAATCCACGACTGTTTGTGGGGACGCTGCTGTGCGCAATTGGCTGCCGTGTTTCGCCCACAAATTACAGTCAATTCACTTTACAGTATATTCTGTGAAGCGCTTTAAGACGTTGATAAGATGTGAAAAGCACTATATCAAATGCAAGGATTATTATTATTATTATTTGATAGAGTATTTTAGGGAGAGACTGTTTCCTCTGGCAGGTGGGTCTCTAACCAGTGGACACAGATTTAAGATAATTGGCAAAATAACCAGACAATTATTATTATTAAAATTGTGCTAGCAGATTTGATTGATGTTGTCTGATCCATTATCATGGAAGGAAAGAAGGATTTGCATTTTGTAATTTCTTACCTTATCCAAATGCCACCCTCCCCCCGAAATAAATGAATTTAAAGGTAACTACCAAATGTAGAAGTTTATTTTTGGATCCATATTAAAATCCATCTGTCATTACCTCAGTCTGGCCATTTAATGTGACTAAATCCCTTCAATAAACACCCCGTCTCCCTTAAACCTATTACCTGTAGAAGTCAGTTACACAGTTTAATGCCATCAGCAAATTGTCTTATGTTATCAGTGCATTCTCTATACTATTTTTGATTGACTTTACTTTGAGCTGCATGTTTGTTTAAGAATGGGGTTGACGTTTACCAGGCTAACCATTGATGATCATATGTTATACTAAGACAATAACTGACTTGCTGTTGTAATCAGTTCAGAATTCCTCGGGTCTGCATTTTCTATCAATCATCCCCTTCTGTTTACTAGTACAACTAATCATACTACTACTAATAATAATTGTTGCATTCGATGCAGCACCTTAACACGTTGTTGAGATGCCCCAAAGCGCTCCACAGTATAGTAATGTGAGATTATTTAATCTGTGGTTGAAACATAGCAGCCAATTGCGCACAGCAGTAACACTCACGGATTGAAATTACCAATTTATTATTTATTTATTTTATTGGAGGAATTATTACCTCCCAGAAAGCGATCACAACAATTGACGAACAACTGGGTTCCGATTTATTGCTGAGTAAACAGAGGTTTATGGAGTAAGGAAACTTGTCTAAAGTTTTGCACCACTTGGGTTTCAAACCCAAGCCCTCCCGCTTGGGAGGCGAATGCTCTAACCACTAAGCTACAGGACTGACTGCACAAATGCGGAAGAGTTGCCGTGCAGCAAACCTTGGAGCTACATGGACATAGAGAAGAAGGTTTTACTTATCGCATTTAGAAACACACAATAATAAAAATTGGTCATTTCAACCCACGACTGTTTGTGGGGACGCTGCTGTGCGCAATTGGCTGCCGTGTTTCGCCCACAAATACACAGTCAATTCACTTTACAGTATATTCTGTGAAGCATTTTGAGACGTCGATAAGATGTGAAAAGCGCTCTATGAAATGCAAGGATTATTATTATTATTATACAATGGCAATTAGACAATGGCTTCATATGTTCAGTGTCTTCAATTTAAATTTACAAACTTGCACAAAGTTGTGCAAGAAAAGCGGAAGTTTGGTGCAGTCGGATATCAAAAAGGCGTTTATTATTAGATTAATGTAACAGCTTCAGATTCTCAGAATACTTTTTAGAATATACTGTACCACCTTCACCATTAAACTAATCTCAGCTCCCGAACATAGTTTTAGAAAAGGAACTTTCGTTTCAGTACAATAGCCATTTGTCAGCCGATGACACCATTTATTATGTGATCGAAAAATGCTTTCAACAACAACAACAACAACAACAACATGGATTTATATAGCGCTCTCCACACTGGACGGCGTCTCAGAGCGCTTCCCAACAACAAGTCTTTGAAATATAAAAATACAGGCTTCCAGCTCAGTTAGCATAGGATGCGAAGCACAGCGTAGGCTCTGAGACTCCGGCTGGCGTGGAGAGCACTATATAAATAATAATAATAATCCTTGCATTTGCTCTAGTGCTTTTCACATCTTATCAACGTCTAAAACTGCTTCTGCTTGTCTGTGTTGTTGGATATGCTTGACACTAATCCTTACATTTGTGTTTTGTGCCTTTCATGTTTCACGAATGTGCCAAAACGGTCCACAGTACATATCTGCATATATCTGCAGCCTGTCGGTTAGAGCACTCAACTTGCAAGCGAAAGGACCTGGGTTCAATTCCTGGGCAGGGTGAAACCTTAGGTGAGGTTTTGGTCATTTAATCCACGACTGTTGTGAGGGCACTGCTCTGCATAATTGGCTGCTGCATTTCATCCATAAGATATTCCCCAAACCTTCTGGCTTTGATTGAGCCAGGCTTAATACAGATATGGAAACAGTGATGTTCACAAGTACTCAATAATGACAGCCAGTTGGGTATACCTTGTCATATTAAACATTTACTGAAAATTATAATGTGAATTTGTGATGAATATAAGAAAGATGACTAGTGTTCAGTAGGATATGGTTTATTGGTATATAATAATAATTCATTGCATTTGATATAGCGCTTTTCACATCTTATCGACATCTCAAAGCGCTTCACAGAATATACTGTAAAGTGAATTGACTGTTTATTTGTGGGCAGCCAATTACACACAGCTGTGTCTCCACAAACAATCGTGGATTGTAAATGACCAATTTTTATTATTGTGTTTTTTTGTATGGATTATTATTAGGCACGTGGAGTAAGGAAACTTGCCCAAGCTTTCGGTCTGATCTGCCTGTGTTGGTATTGCTTTATTAGTATCTGTGTTGGTGTCTAACAAAACGACTGCACTTCCCCTGCCCTTTCCCAAACCCTTTAATTTCATGTTTCCTGAAGTGTCAATCCAATTCCTTTTCAAAAGCATTCTGGTCTTGGATCCAGCAAACATTTGTGTTTAGGATTAGTATCCCTTACCCTGACAACCTTTGAGACGTCCAGAAGATGTGAAAAGCGCTATATCAAATGCCAGGATTATTTATTATTATTATAACCATTTTTGTAATCATCGTTTCCTTCCCATGATGATCCTTAATTTATAATCTCTTGTGATTTACTCACCAATCAATGGATCACAGTCTCCCTCTCTATTTACACCCGAAAAAACGATTCCTAATTGTAAACAAAAAGCTAACATTTCTCTTTCAGTGTAACAGTGGAGTCCTGTAGCTCAGTGGTTAGAGCACTCGTCTCTGAAGCGAGAGGATCTGGGTTCAATTCCTGGACGAAGTTTATTCACTCCGCATTGTTTACCTGGCAATACATAGGAACCTGGTTGTTAGTCGATTGGCAAATCGCTTTTCCGGGAGTTATGAACCCTTAAGAAATAAAAATACGTAAAAAAATTTGAATGGATCCAGCCATAATCCACAGCCTTTGGGGGGAGGCAGAGAGTACCAGATTTCCATGACCTTTTGTGGGAAAAAGTGTTTCCTGATTTCATTCCTTTTCACACCAATTTAATACTACTAATAATAATCCTTGCATTTTGATATAGCGCTTTTCACGTCTTCTAGATGTCTCAAAGCGCTTCACAGAATACACTGTAAAGTGAATTGACTGTATATTTTGTGGGTGAAACGCGGCAGCCAATTGCGCACAGCAGCGTCCGCACAAACAGTTGTGGATTGAAATGACCAATTTTATTATTATGTTTTTGGATGGATTATTATTAGGCGTGCGTGTGAAGTAAGCATACTTGCCCAAGGTTTCGCCCTGACCTGCCTGGATTCAAACACAGGTCTCACGCTTGTAAGGTGAATGCTCTAACCACTGAGCTACAGGAGTGCTACAATTTGCTTCCCTCCTATCTCTGGGAGGCACTACCAGGCCACATCACCCTCCAATGGCTTCTTCCTATGTGAGCCCAGTGAATAAGTATCTACTGATTATTCAATCACAGAGCCCGTTAAAGTCAAACCATTTACTGTCGTCAGCTGACGTCCACAGTGGCATAGTTACCGTTTAGTGATTGGTTCGGGGTCGGATAGTTGAGCCAAGGTTCAAGGCCAATTGTCAACCCTACCTTCTCCCCGGTGAAGAAGAAGGAGAACAACAACACAATTACAGTTTTATAGCGCCTTTTACGTCAGGAGGACATCCCAAGGTGCTGGACAGTCATTGCTTGAGACCCGAGTTTGGGACGGGGGCGTAGGGAGGGAACAGGGGATTAGGAGTGCCAACGGGTCCATCGAAGAGGAGAGTCTTGAGGAGGCCAGGGAGGGGGTGAGGCGGAGGGACTGCAGGATGGAGTTCTAGAGGTTGGGGGCAGAGTGGCTAAAGACTCGCCCACCAATGGTGTGGCGGGTGGATCGGGGGACATGGAGCAAGCCAGAGCCAACTGAGTAGAGGGGGCGGGCAGGTCGGTAAGGGGATAGGAGGTCACTGATGTAGGGTGGGGCGAGGTTGTGGAGAACAGACTGGAAATCACATTTGAAATGCTTGAAATTACCCCCGGAAAAGCAATCCCCACAATTGATGAACAACCGGGTTCCTACTTATTGCTGGGTAAACAGTGGTGTGCGGAGTAAGGAAACTTGCTCCCTGATGTAATTTGCAAAAGAAAGCTTGAGAGAATTGTTTTTGCTGGAGTCATCCCTACAGATTTAAGTGATCATATCTTAATGCTTTGCATGGTCAACCCGGTTCACAAGACACTAAATTGTCACGTCATTGGGAATTAATATACTGAGGAGGATTCAAAAATAGCAAAGGGGGGTTTTCAAGAAGCTGGTAGATTTCCACATGCAGTTACACTCAATATTAACTATCGGTATGATTTTTAGTTTATGATTCAATGAGCAAAATGGAAACAAATATTTTATTTCAATGTCAAAGCAGGTAGCTCATGATGAATGTCTCTGATTTCTCTGAATTCTGATATTTGTTTCAGAGATCCATTTGGTGAGTCTTAAGGAAGCTACAGAATGTTTATGTGGAGTCCTGTAGCTCAGTGGTTAGAGCACTCACCTTACAAACGTGAGACCTGTGGTCGAATCCAGGTCAGGGTAAAACAATGCGCAAGTTTCCTTACTCCGTACGCCTAACAATAATCCCTCCCAAAAAAACTCACAATAATAAATTTGTAATTTCAATCCACAACTGTTTGTGGGACGCTGCTGTGCACAATTGGCTGCAGCATTTTGCCTAAAAACATACAATCAATTCATATTATCGCCTATTCTATGAGGAGCTTTGAGACGTCAATAATAAGTGAAAAGCGCTATATCAAATGCAAGGATTATTATTATTATGATCCTCTGTATTGTTTTACACAACAGAAAGAATCCTTGCATTTGATATAACGTCTTATCGCATCGTTGAGACGTCTCAAAGTGCTTCACAGGATATATTGTAAAGTGAATTGACTGTTGTTAATCTTTAAATATCATTTGCTGTGGAGCATGAATGGGATAATTTCATAAATTTTCTATTCTATTCGCTGACATTGTTCTGTCCCTGTAGGTCTGAAGTCACTGAGAGATAATTACTATTTCGAATTATCCAGGACATTGCACTATTTATAAATGGTGAGCGTTTGAATGTACTTACATTGCCTGCTGTTATTTATAATTGTGACTCCTTAGAGCTGTTTGCATCAACAACACAGTGATACATTACCTATATATATAAGGACCAATACATAATCATAAAAGGCATCCAACAATATATACTTATTTAAGAGTTCATTGTTTAAAATCTCCTTGTGATATTTTCTTATTGAAATTGAACAATTCCTCCAGATAAACATTTCCTTGCAAAAACACAAAACACTGTAGAGGCTGGAGATCTGAAAGACAAATAAAAATGGCTGGGAACTCTCAGCAGGTCAGGCAGCATCAATGGAGAGAGGAAAAGTGAGTCAACTTTTCGAATCAACGACCCTTCGTCAGAACCCATTTCCTGACTAATAATTATTGCTCTAATAAACTTTTCATCTGTGTTGGACTGCAGTTGGGACCTGAGATCTGATGGAAGGACTGCCGACAGCTTTCATCTCGCTAGAGATCCTCTCTTCCAATGTATAGCGTATTGTACCTCAGTAGTTAGAGCACTCACCTTACAAGTGTGAGACCTGTGTTCGAATCCAGGCAGATCAGGGCGAAACTTTGGGCAAGTTTCCTTGCTCGACACCCCTAATAAAAATCCCTCCAAAAAACTACAATAATAAAAATTGGTCATTATCACGACTGTTTGTGAGAACGCTGCTATATGCAATTGGCTGCCATATTTCGCCCATAAATAGACAGTCAATTTACTTTACAATATATTCTGTGAAGCGCTTTGAGACGTCTAGAAGACGTGAAAAACACTATATCCAATGCAAGGATTATTATTATAATTGAGAATGTTGTGGTTATATTAAGTCATATTAAATAGTGTGGTCCAGACTGATATGATTTGATGTTTTACTTTATTTGAAAAGACAAAGGGGATTCTACCAATGGCCAACAATCCACCGAAATAAAATTAGTCACTCACTCCATGGCTGTTTGTGGGATGTTGCTGTGTGCAACTGGCACATCCTCCCAATGTGAAAGGCGCTATACCAATGTAATTTTGTTGTTGTCGTTGTTGTTGTGTTTTGCCCACAAAATATGCATTCAAACTACTTTACAGTAAATCCTGTGAAGCACTTTGAGATGTCTCGATGACATTATAAGGTGCTCTATCAAATGCAAGGAATATTATTATTATTATATCCCCGATGTGAAAGGCGAGATATAAATACATATATATCAATAGATATTGTTTATGGGACGACACCATTCTTTTAAATGGAAATTATATATATATTAGAACAAGAATATTAAGGACTGCAGAGAACAGCAGAGTGAGAATATATTAAGCGGCTTATGTGTTCAAACAGAAATGAACAGAAACTTTGTTGAGTTTAGAAAGTGGTTCGACCACATTGCAAAACATTGGCCAATCTATCAAACCCCAGCGTTGAGCTAAGATAGGAAGCACAGTGTGGCATTTCAGAGCTGTACATGAGCAAAAGAGTAAAACAGATATAATCAATTCACTGTCAAGTGAATTGATTGTATATTTTGTGGGAAAAATTGTGATTGTTTTGTATTTTGTTTGAAGGGATTATTACCCCGAGAAAACTGATCCGCCAATCGAATAACAAACAGGATTCCACTCAGTGCTGGGTAAACAGAGGTGTGTAGATTAAGGAAACTTGCTTGAGGCTTCGCCCTGCCTGGAAATCGAACCCGGGTCCTCTCGCTTGTGAGGCGAGGGTGCTAACCAATGCAATACAGAACTCTGCAGAGTAAAGAGTAAAACGGGTACTGTATAATCAATCACAGCCATGAGAGTAAGGTCAAATGCTATGATGAATTAGATGGCAGTGGCTACATTTTTTTGAGTGGGATGTAACATGGTATTATTACCTGTAGCTCAGTGGTTAGAGCACTTGCCTCGCAAGCGAGAAACCTGGGTTTGATTCCCAGCAAGTCAGGGCGAAACCTTGGGCAAGTTTCCTCATTTCACACACATGCCTGATAATATCCCTCTAGAAAAATAAATAAAAATTGGATACTTCAATCCATTATCATTATTATATAGCTTGGCTCCCAGGACACAAGCAATGCTGATATGAACCAGTTGCTGGGAGGAGTGAATGAGATCATATTGTCTCATTTTCAAACTCTCCCAGATGTAATAAAAGTTCCCACCCAAAGCATTCATATCCCTTTCTCTTTCAGACATGGATAGGCATTCTGCGCACTTACAGTATTTCTGTTTTTATAACATCCTCTCTCCCTCATTCCCTCCTCTCTCTCCCTCTCTCTCTGGCAAATTGCTTCGCTTTTGTTCTATCCCGTCAGGCCAATGATTGTAAACTAGTTGCCTGGTGAATCACAGGGAAATCCTCTGTTGCATAACCCTGTGGTTACTTACAACCCTTTGCCCACATTCATAACTTTAATACATAATACATCTTTGCATTTGATATGTTGTCGAGATGTCTCAAAGTGATTCCCTGGATGTATTGTCAAGCGAATTGACTGTGCAGCCAATTGCTCACAGCAGTAATGATTATTATTATATTATTATACTTAGGGAATTTATTTTCCAGAACCAGAGGAGAAACTCCCTTTTCTTTACGCACAGGAGATTGAACCCAGGTCTTCTTGCTTGCGCGTTGAGCACTCTAACCAATACGCTACAGGACTCCGTGCTTCAGGATTTTAATCATATAATAATAATATATTATAATAGCACTTGATTTGATAGCACTTTTCACATCTTATCGACGTCTGAAAGGGCTTCACAGAATATACTGTAAAGTGAATTGACTGTATGTTTGTGGGCGAAACGCAGCAGTCAATTGCGCACAGCAGTGTCCCCATAAACAGTCGTGGATTGAAATGTCCAATTTTTATTATTGTATTTTTTTAGGGACGGATCATTATTAGGCGTGTGTGTGGAGTAAGGAAACTTGCCTAAGGTTTCGCCCTGATCTGACCTGCCTGGATTTGAAAACAGGTCTCAAGCTTGTAAGGCGAGCGCTCTAACCGCTGAACTACAGAAGCTCCGTTAAATCACCTTAGATGTCATTGCTTTGGTGGATAAGCAAACTTGCCCCAAATTTTGCCCTGCCTGGGAATTGAATCCAGGTCCACTCGCTTTAAGTGAGTGCTTTGACCACTAATCTACACAGGAATGTACCATCCCTCCATTAACATATAATACAGTAAGCACTGCGTAACTGCACTCGTCAGTCAATCTGTCGTGACCTTCAGTCTCCTAGAAAGAACTTTACTCAAGTGTTTTTCTTTGAAAGTGTTTTGCACCGCACACTAACAGGCAATCAATTCACAAAGTTCAACAATACTTTTTTGTTTAGCTTTACGGTAACTTGTTTGTACATATATTTTTATATTCATATATAAAAACACAAACCAGTGACCTTACTACCTGAGATAATCTTTAAAAGCTCCAACATATTAAGTTACAGAAATTACACTTCGGTGAGTTAGATTGGAAAGATTACACTACATGTGTGGAGCAAGGCCAATGTGTTAGTAATACTTTCATTACATCCAATGGCTAGTATTTAACAGCCTGCCAAGAAGCTATAACCTTCTGGCAAGATTCACATTTCATATGTTTTTGTGTATGTGTGTGTGTGTGTTCTCCAACTGAACTGACGACAGTAATCTTTCTGCAGAAAAGCAATGACATCTAAGGTGATTTAACGGAGCAAGATTATGTAGTGTGGAGACCTGAAGCTCAGTTAGAGTGCTCGCCTCGCAAGCGAGAGGAACCGGATTCGAATCCTGGGAAGGGTGAAACCTTAGGCAACTTTCCTTATTCCGCGCGCCTCTGTTTACCTAGCAGTAAGTAGGAACTCGGTTGTTAATCGATTGGCGGATTGCTTTTCCAGGAGTAAAAAAACCTTCAAATTTTTTTTAAAAATAAATAATAATGTGATTATTCATTCCACGACTGTTTGTGGAGACACTGCTGTGCGCAATTGGCTGCCGTGTTTCGCCCAGAAAATATACAGTCAATTCCATTTACAGTACTGTATATTCTCCTGAAGCGCTATGAGACATCTTGAAGACACGATAAGGTGCTATATCAAATGCCAGAATGATTAATATTATTATAAGATAATTTTGTGATCAAACAGACACATTCACCATCTCAAGGCTGAAGGTCTTTAGGGTAGAATATGTTTGGACTCAACCCAAAGTGTGCTAGGCTGACATCTTCAGAGATAGAGCGAAGTGACTGACTGACTGACTGCCTGTGTGGATCATATATCACTCTTGGAAGGTGAAGAAACTAAATTAAAAAGGTGCTACGTGATGGTCAGAAGAAGTTTGAAGAGTTTGCTTTGGAAAATAGCATACCACATGCCAGATAGGAGCAGTGCCAATCAACAGCCATGGAGTCCTGTAGCCCAGTGGTTAGAGCACTCGCCTCACAAGCGAGAGAACCCAGGTTCACATCTTCGAGACATCACAAAGCGCTTCACAGAACATACTGTCAAGTGAATCACTTGCGCACAGCAGTGTCTCACGTACAGTACTGGATTGAGGTACCTCAAATTTGGGGGATTTTGCTCAACGTTTGGACCCGCCCAGGAATCAAACCCAGGTCCTCTCGCTTGCGAAACAAGTGCTCTAACCACTACAGGGACTCCATGGAATAGAAATGAATTGAGAACATTTGCCCCATGTTAAATAAGTAAGTTCAAACGGAGTTCAGTTCTATAATAATTTTGAACTTGGAGCAGTCAGATATAAATAAACCTGATATCGTGTATGACAGGTGCTGGTATGTATGACGGATGTGTGGGCTAAAACCTATGGTTAGACGTTTTAAGGCATAGAATATTGAAGGCAGGGGTTCAAAGGCCTCCAACTCCATTTTATAATAAAAATAATAATCCTTGCATTTGATACAGCGCTTTTCACATCTTATCGATGTCTCAAAGCGCTTCACAGAATATACTGTAAACTGAATTGACTGTATATATTTGTGGGTGAAACGCGGCGACCGTGCGCACAGCAGCGTCCCCACAAACAGTCGTCGATTGAAAATGACCAATTTTATTATTGTGGGTTTTTTTTGGACAGATTATTATTAGGCGTGTTTGTGGAGTAAGAAAACTCTCCCTGATCTATCTGGATTCAAACGCATGTTTCACGCTTGTAAGGTGAGTGCTCTAACCACTGAGCTACATGAGCTCAGTTCTCTTAATGTTTCAAGACATCACATCAGCCCTCTGACGACTCCTAAACCTCTAATCTCATGAAAACCACCAAAACTCCCAAAGTGTAGTGACTGTGTATTTTGTGGGCGAAACACGGCAGCCAATTGCACACAGCGGTGTCCCACAAACAGCCATGGATTGAGTGACTAAATTATTCTTATTTATTTATTTACAAAGGGATTTCTACCCCGGGACAAGCAGGTTCCTACTTGCTGCTGGGTAAACAGAGGCCTGTGGAATAAGAACATTTTCGCCCAACATTTTGCTTTGCCCGGGAATCGAACCCAGGTCCTCTCGCTTGTGAGGCAAGTGCTTTAACTGCTAAACTGTGGGACTCTTGATAAAATCTCATCTGAAGGACGTCACTTTACAACAATGCAGCACATACCCAGTACTTAATTTGGAGTGTCGGTCTGGACTTGTGAATTCAATATCCAACCACCACAATAACAATACTCCTTGCGTTTGACATAGCGCCTTATCACCTTGTTGAGACGACTCAAAGTGATTCTCAGAAATAAGGCAAAGTGGATTAGCTGTGTATTTTGTGGGCGAAACGTGGCAGCCAATTGGGCACAGTGGTGTCCCACAAGCAGTAGTGGAATGAGTGACTACATTGTTTGGGTCACTGAATCCATTGGAATCACTTCAAATATAAAGCCCCCGAAAATCATCTTATCACAAGGTACATGACAAAAGACATAACAACAGCTGTCGAGCCTCTGACACATCATAACATTTAAAAAGAATTGGGGATAAAATCTCATAATTTTTTTAACCTATTTACTTATTCCTGTTCTTAGCAAAACCTTATCTCAGATCCTTTCTGTTGGTGGGAGATGGCCAGTGACTGTGTCTTTTCACATTTCAAAGGTGGCAACCCCAACTCTGGGCTAACCTTCTACTGTCCATTTGTGTGAAGTTTGCGTTTTTGTTGAATTGTTGATTAAGTGTTAAGTGTTTTTGTATTTGTTGATTGGAAGTCCCTGTAGCTCAGTGGTTAGAGCGCTCGCCTTTACAAGCAGGAGACCTGTGTTCGAATCCAGGCAGGTCAGGGCGAAACCTTGGGCAAGTTTCCTTACTCCACACACATGCCTAATAATAATCCGTCCAAAAAAGAAACAATAATAAAATTGGTCATTTTAATCCACAACTCTTTTGTGGGACGCTGCTGTGCGCAATTGGCTGTCGTGTTTTGCCTACAAATATACAGTAAATTCATTTTACAGTATATTCTGAGAAGCGCTTTGAGACTTCGAGAAGTCATAGCGTGAAAAGCGCGATATCAAATGCAAGGATAATTCTAAATTTATATGTGAACTGAGCACGTTCACACAGGCAAAGAGAAAGTCGAGAGATAATATGATACTGCTTGTAATAATTTTGAAGAGACTGGATATTGTGGATTACAACAAGCTGTTTTACCTTGTAATAATATTAATAATAATAATAATCCTTGCATTTGATATAGCACTTTTCACATCTTATCGACATCTCAAAGCGCTTTACAGAATATACTGTAAAGTGAATTGACTGTATACAGTATTTGTGGGCAAAATGTGGCAGCCAATTGCACACAGCAGCGTCCCCACAAACAGTCATGGATTGAAAATGACCAATTTTTATTATTGTGTTGTTTTTTTGATGGATTATCGATTGTACTGAACAGCTTGCATTTGCAATGGGGTAATTTTAAGACAAACCTGTGGAAATACTATTTCAGTGAGTGAGTAGTGGAAGCAGAAAGTGTTGATTCTTTCAAAAGTGAATCAGATCGATTTCTTTTAGGAGATAATATCTGAGGCTTACAGTATACAGTTTGAGACACAACATAATAATAATAATCCTTGCATTTGATATAGCACTTTTCACACCTTATCAACATCTCAAAGCGCTTCACAGGGCATACTGTAAAGTGAAACAAAACACAAAAAACTACAGATGCTGGAAATCTGATGTTAGAACTGACGACTTTCCTTTCTCCATGGAGACCTGACCTGACCTGTTGAGTTTTCCCAGCAACTTCTGTTTTTGTTACTGTAAAGTGAATTGACTGTATATTTGTGGGCGAATCGCGGCAGCGAATTGCGCACAGCAACGTCCCCCACAAACAGTCGTGGGTTGAAAATGACCAATTTTATTATTGTGTTTTTTTCAGGGATTATTATTAGGCGTGCGTGTGGAGTAAGGAAACTTGCCCACGGTTTTGCTCTGACTTGCCTGGATTCGAAACACACATCTCACCTAAAGGCACGTGCTCTAACTACTGAGCTACAGGAGCTCCACATGTGAAAGCGACTGCCAGGATGATGGATCTTCTTTCGCCAGCAAATTCTTACGTTCTCATGTTGATGGTCGGACAAGATCCATTGGTTTGGGTGATTTATCTTTCCATTCATTGTTGACACTTGTATTTCATTGAAGCTTGTCTATGACTGAGTCACTTGTGTTTGTTACCTGTGTCAGAGGCTTGACAGCTGTTGCTAAATTCTGCCATGTAGCTTGCGATAAGGTGTTTTTTTGTGTGTTGTATTTGAAGTGGTTCCAATGGTTCAGGAACTCCCTCCCTCTCTCCTTACCTGTTACCCCTCCCCCACCTCTTCCTATTTTCAGATCTCGGTTAAAGACCTTTCTTTTTGACTGCGCTTTCGGTCACCTTTTTCACCCTCTCTCCCTGCTGGCCCGGCCCCGGGATCCGTTATTGGGAAGCGCTCTGTGATGCCGTCCGGCGTGGAGTGAGGGAGGGCGCTATATAAATCCAAGTCGTTGTTGTGATTTGGAAAGGATTTTGTAGGTAAATACACAAACTATTTCCTCTGGTGGGGAATCCAGAACTAGTGGGGGCATCACCTTATAATCAGAGCCAGGCCACTTAGGAGTGAAATCAGGGGCAGTTTTTCACCCGAAGCCAGTGGGAATCTGGAACTCTCTCTCCCTCCCCCAAAAGGCTGTGGATTATGACTGTATCAATTCCCATTGTCCAGGCTGAGGTGGGGAGATGTTTGTGAGGTCAGGGGATCGAGGGATACGGGGCAAGGGCGGGTAATTGGAGTTGAGGTACAGATCAACCGTGATCTTATAAATAGCGGAACAGGCTGGAGGGGCTCAATGTAAATATATTCACCGGGTTACTTAAAAGATTTTCAGTAACTGAAACAAACTTATTATCTTATTTCTGTATTGCAAGGCTGGTAGTTAGGTGCTTTGAGTACTCATTCCTATTGCAGAAGGTGGGAGGTGGGGTTTGGTAAATGTGATCCATCTCCATCTCTCGAAGCCAGTCGGGAATCTGGACGTCTTGTTCGACCCTGAACTGTTCTTCTTCCCCCACATCTGCGATATGACCAGTACTGCCTTCCACCACCTCCGCAACATTGCCAGACTCCATCTCTGCCTCACCTCCCCACGCTGCTGAAACACTTGTTCACACATTCATCACATTAAGGCTCGACTACGGGAACTCTCTCCTCGTTGGCCTTCCTAGCTCCTCCCTTCACAAGCTGCAGATTATTCAGAACTCTGCAGCTCGTGTACTCTCCCGCACTAGGCTCCGCAAACCCATCACTCCCACCCTCACCCGTTTCCACTGGCTCCCCATCCCCCAGAGGATCAAATTCAAAATCCTCGTCCTCACTTTCAAGGCCATTCATGGCCTTGCCCCCGGCTATCTCTCCAACCTGCTGTCTCCCTATCAGCCTGCCCGTCCCCTCCATTTAGCGTGCTCTGGCCTGCTCCATGACATAAGAACATAAGAAGTAGGAGCAGGAATAGGTCATTCGGCACCTCTGTGCAGCGCTTTGGGACGTTGATAAGATGTGAAAAGCGCTATTTCAAATGCAAGGATTATTATTATTATTATATGCCATGTTAAGCTTCAGTTATTTATAGACTCGTAATCAGTCAGTTAGGTTGTTTCCATATTTCCTCCACACAAAGACTCAAAGTATTGCTGTGAAAAATCATCCAAACAGATGTGAAAAAAGCAAACCATGGGAACCAGGGGATAGAATATTCTTCTCCTGTTAAACCTTCTTCAAATACATTCCCGCAAACAATGGCTGGCATTACTGAAGAGATGTTAAGTTTAGAATACATTTAATTAGGTGTAAGATATGTTAAGGAAAGCCTTGTAGCTCTTAATTGATTCCTGGCACAGTGAAGGGGATCAATCAGAAACATTCACTGTATGTGGTTAGCCTTTCCTTTGCCATTTATCTCCAGCCACTGGCTAATAATAATAATAATAATACTAATAATAATACTAATACTACTACTAATAATAATCTTTGCATTTAATATAGCGCTTTTCACATCTTATTGACATCTCAAAACGCTTCACAGAATATACTGTGAAGTGAATTGACTGTATATTTGTGGGTGAAACGCGGCAGCCAATAGCGCACAGCAGCGTCCCCACAAACAGTCGTGGACTGATATTACCAATTTTATTATTGTTTCTTTTTTGGACGGATTATTATTAGGCGCGTGTGTGTGTGTGTGTGTGTGTGCGTGGAGTAAGTAAACTTGCCCAAGGTTTCGCCCTGACCTGCCTGGATTCGAACATAGGTCTCACACTTGTAAGGCGAGCGCTCTAACCACTGAGCTACAGGGGCTCCATTATAAGTAAAATCAAGAGCTGTGTTGGAGCTTGGTCTCAAAGACAAACCAAACAAAGTGAGACAAAGTCTCGACTCGGGACAGTGTCAATAAAGATTTGGAATGAAGTATTGTTCTCTTTTGCAATTCTTTTCAAAGTCAGTGGACAATAGTGAGATATCCTCGTTCTGTTGGAATACATTTAAGTTGATGTGAAATCTGTTAACAATAGGTGTCTGTGACTGCGATTGATTGCTGGCACACTGTAATGGGACTAATCAAAAACCATTAGATTTTACATTGTCAGCATTCAGAATTTCCTTTGCCTTTTGTGTGTGGGTGGGACACGTGGAATTCTCAGTTTAGTTTGGAGACTCTTAAGCTACGGTGATGGGTTTCCGCGTGTGTCAGACACCCGGCTGGGCAAAACAAAAAAAGATCTTTGTATCCAAGGCACAACTTTTATTATTTTTAGGTCAAATCCCTGACTGTCCAGTGCCTTGGGATGTCCTCCCAACATGAAAGGTGCTGTGTAAATGTCATTTGTTACTGTTGTTGTAGTGCTTATAGTATGCAATACAGGTATCCCTCCCAACCGTGGGGGATACGTTCCTGAAAACCTCCGGCAGCCAATTGCGCACAGCAACGTCCCACATTATTGTGGTTTTTTGGAGGGATTAATATTAGGCGTGTGGAATAAGGAAACTTGCCCAAGGTTTCGTCCTGACCTGCCTGGATTTGAACACAGGTCTCCCTAGCTTGGTCTCCCCAGCTTGCAAGACAAGTGCTCTAACCACTGAGCCACAGGAGCTCCACGGCTTCAAGGCTATTCATGGGCTTGCCCCCGCCTATCTCTCCGACCAGTTGTCTCCCTATCAGCCTACCGGTCCCCTCTGTTCAGTGGGCTCTGGCCTGCTCCGCATCACCCGCCTGAACCGCCCTACCATCGGTGGCTGGGCCTTCAACCTCTCAGCCCCCACACTCTGGAACTCTATGCCGCAATCCCTTTGCCTTACTTCCTCCCTTTCCTCCTTCAAGGCCAGTCTCAAGACCTTCCTCTTCGACCGTGCCTTCTGCTCCTCTCCTAGCTCTTCCCCCTCTCCTACTCTCCTTCCCCTTCCCCCAACTCTGACCCCACCACCCCCTGCTCGGGTCCCGACCTGACTGTTCAGCGCCTTGGGACATCTTCCTGATGTGAAAGGCGCTATTTTGTTGTTCTTGTTGTTATGAAGAAGCAAATTATTACTGACTGATGGAATTTCACCTTCCTGCAATGTGCACAACAACAAAGATACCAACAACAAAATTACATTTATAGAGCGCCTTTCACATCGGGAGGACGTCCCAAAGTGCTGAATAGTCAGGGAAAGGGGCAGGGTAGAGGGGAGAGGCGGGAGAGAGTTGGAAGGGGCGGGAGAGAGTTAGGAGCGGAGGGAGAGAGTTGGGAGGGCAGCAGAAAGCACGGTCGAAGAGGAGGGTCTTGAGACCGGCCTTGAAGGAGGCAAGGGAGAGAGCGAGGTGGAGAGACTGTGGGATGGAGTTCCAGAGTGTGGGGGCAGGAAAGTTGAAAGCCCGTGCACCGATGGTAGGGCGAGTTGGGCGAGTGACATGGAGTAGGCTGGAGACCATTGAACGGAGGGAATGGGGAGGTTCATAGGGGGACAGCAGGTCGGAGAGTTGGGTGGGGCAAGGCCGTGAATGGCCTTGAAGTTGAAGATGAGGATCTTGAATTCGATCTTCTGGGGGATGCGGAGCCGGGTGAGGGTGGGAGTGAGGTGGTCAGGGAGCTTGGTGCGGGTGAGGACACAAGCTGCAGATTTTTGGATGATCTGCAGCTTGTGAAGGGAAGAACCAGGAAGGTGGACGAGAAGGGAGTTTCCATAGTCGAGCCTTGATGCGAAGAATATGTGGACGAGGGTTTCGGCAGCCTGAGGGGTGAGGCAGTGGTGGAGTCTGGCACACATACACACTTCCCAGCAGGATTCGTCTGATAGCATCAAACTTAAAAAAATTAAAATTTTCCCCGTTCCTGGCTCAGAGGTGTTAAGAGCAATTGTAGCACATTCAATGTCTTGCTGCTGAGAGAGGAAACCAAGATGAATTCAGGTATCATTACCTCAGCCTTGCTGTGTTGATGTGGCCTCACTTCACACGTAAGCAGCTGTACCACTGATATTCTGAATCGAGTTAGGTATCTCTGAATAAACAGTGTTGATCTCAGTCAGGGCACTGTGAGTGATGTTGGCACTGTGGGTGAGGAAAGAGAATATGGACCCAAAGGGCTCTTGTTGGAAAGAACATAAGTGAGGATGTTGGCAAAGGAAAGCATCAGGCTTGAATGTGACCCCAGACAAATTGCTGTCCACAATATTTTACAGTATATAATAATAATAATCCTTACATTTGATACAATGCTTCTCACGTCTTCTAGACGTCTCAAAGTGCTTCACAGAGTATACAGTAAACTTATTCGATTGTATATTTGTGGGAGAAACACGGCAGCCCACGATATCCCACAAACAATTTGATCATTTATTTTTGGGGGCGTGTGGAGTAAGGAAACGTGCCCAAGGTTTTGCCCTTGTATATCACTAGCTTTCCCCATGACACAGTGGATACAGTTCAAGATACTGGTCCTCACCTGCAAAGCCCTCCGTGGTTTTCCTCCCCGCCATCCCTACAACCTTTAAACCCCCTACCAACCCGCTCACTCGCTCTGTTCAGCAGGCTTCACATCCCCTCCTCACCCTCCCCACCATTGGCAGGGGAGCCTTCAGTCACTCTGCCCCCAACCTCTGGAATTCCATCCCATAGTCCCTCCACCTCATCCTCTCCCTGGCCTCCTTCAAGACCCATCTCATGACCTAATTTTGTTCTGGTTGTTAAAACCTTTGAGACATCTCAAGAGCGTGATATCAAATGCAAGGATTATTATTAATACCATAACAAAAATCAGTCATTTCAATCCACGGCTGTTTGTGAGACACTGCTGTGCGCAATTGGCAAGACGAACAAGTGAGGGACATGGGTTTGATTCCCGGCAGGTCAGGGCGAAACCTTGGGCAAGTTTCCTTACTCCACACGCCTAATAATAATCCTTCAATCATTCAAGAAAAAACCCAATAATAAATTGGTCATTTCAAACCACACCTGTTTGTGGGGACGCTGCTGTGCACTATTGCCTGCCACATTTCACCCACAAATATACAGTCAATTCACTTGAGAGTATATTCTCTGAAGCGCTTTGAGACGTCTAGAAAATGTGAAAAACGCTGTATCAAATGCAAGGATTATTATTACAAAAACAACAACAATAATATTACATTTATAAAGCACCTTTCATGTCAGGAGGACATCCCACATTGCTGCTATTACTATTATCCCTTGATATCCTGACCTCACAGATATCAATCCAACAACAACAACAACTTGTACTTGTATCTTTCAATCTTCCTCTGGTGTCAGAGGACTGGAAGGTTGTTAATGTTACTGCCCTGTATAAAAAGGAGCAGAAGGATAAACCTGGGAACTAGTCAGTCTAACGTCTAACGTCGATAGTGTGCAAACTTCTAAAGTCTATAACCAGGGACAAGATAGATCTTCACTTAGAAAGATATAGGCCAATAAAGGACAGCCAGCATAGATTTGTTAAAGGCAAATCTTGCCTTACAAATCTGATAGAATTTTTCGATGAGGTAATGGAATGGGTGGACGAGGGTAGCGCAGTTGATGTAGTTTACATAGACTTTCAAAAGGCATTTGACAAAGTGCCGCATGAGAGGCTTATTAGGAAAGTAGAGGCCCACGGCATTAAAGGGACAGTGGCAGCATGGATCCACAACTGGCTGCGAGACAGAAAGCAGAGAGTTGTGGTGAGCGGCTGTTTTCCAGACTGGTGGGAAGTGTGCAGTGGTGTCCCCTAGGGATGGGTTTTAGGACCACTGCTCTTTTTAATATATATTAATGATCTGGACTTGGGTGTAGGGAGCACAGTTTCCAAGTTTGCAGATGATACTAAGTTAGGGAGAATAGTAAATAGTGAGGAGGATAGCAACCATCTGCAAGAAGATATAGATAAAATGGTAAAGTGGGCAGACACATGGCAGATGAAGTTTAATGCAGAGAACTGTGAAGTGATACATTTTAGGAGAAGAAATGAGGGGAGGCAATATAGGCTAGATAGTACAATTTTAAGGGGTGTGAGGGAACAGAGAGATGTGGGGATTTGTGTTAGTGACTCTTTGAAGGTGGCAGGACAGGTAGACAAAGCTGTTAAGAAGGCATATGGGATACTGGGCTTTATAAATAGGGGTATAGAGTGC
Organism: Hydrolagus colliei; assembly: GCA_035084275.1. Taxonomy (NCBI): domain Eukaryota; kingdom Metazoa; phylum Chordata; class Chondrichthyes; order Chimaeriformes; family Chimaeridae; genus Hydrolagus; species Hydrolagus colliei. The sequence continues at coordinate 9,865,437 of CM068746.1, read as the reverse complement.
AAAAGTCAGGAAGTGCTGACTAACCTCTACAAAACTTTGGTTAGGCCTCAGCTGGAGTACTGTGTCCAATTCTGGTCACCACACTATAGAAAGTATGTTAAGGCATTGGAAAGGGTGCAAAGAAGGTTTACTAGAATGGTACCAGGATTGAGGGACTTCAGTTAAGAGGAAAGGTTAGATAGGCTAGGTTTATTCTCTTTAGAACAGAGAAGGTTGAGAAGAGACCTAATAGAGGTTTATAAAATCATGAGGGGATTCGACAGGGTGAATAAGGAAAAACTGTTTCCACCGGTGGGCGAATCTGTGACTGGTGGTCACAGATTTAAAATAGCTTCAAAACAAAGCAGAGGGGAGATGAGGAAAAATGTTTTCACTCAGCGGGTTGTTCGAATCTGGAATGTATTGCCTGAAAAGGTGGTGGAGGCCGATTCGATGACAGCTTTTAAAAGAGAATTAGATATTTATTTAGGGAGAACGGGTCTGTTAGGTTATGGGGAGAGAGCTGGGCAGTGGGATTGAGTTGCTCTTTTCAAAGAGCCGGCACAGACTAGATGGGCCGAATAGTCTCCTTTTGTACCATAAAATTCTACGATTCTATGATATAGCACCCTCCACACTGGGCAGTGCCTCAGAGCACTTAAAGATCAGTCTGGAAGATGTGAATGGATTCAGCCATGATCCATCGCCTTTTGGGGTAGAGAGTTGCAGATTTCCACTACCTTTTGTAAGAGAAGACGCCGCCTCCCAAACAATAAGAGACTCTGAGCTCGTTGTGAGGGTTTGTGCTTATGTTAAGTCATTCCTTATTGTTACATCTTAAAGCTGTTCATCTCCCTGAGTCACACACCAACTCATGGGGGGTGATTATGTGTTGGTGTAATTGGTTGCCAGGTGGTCTGTTTAGACTTGTTTGGAGAATGAAATGAAAGAGGATCCTTGTAGTTAACATTATTCAATTAGAATTTAGAGTAGAATCCTATAGTGTAATTGTTAGATCACTCGCCTCGCAAGTGAGAGGACCTGGTTTCATTCCCAGGCAGAGCGAAAACTTAAAGAAGTTTCCTTACTCCTTACTGATTTGAATCCAGGCAGGTCAGGTCAGGGCGAAACCTTGGACAAGTTTCATTACTCCATACACAAGCCTAATAATAATTCCTCCCCCCAAAAAACACAATAATAAAATTGGTCATTTCAATCCATGACTGTTTGTGGGGACGCTGCTGGGCACAACTGCCTGCCGCATTCCACCTACAAAATATACAGTCACTACACTTCACAGTATATTCTGTGAAGCGCTTTGAGACACCTTATAAGACACCATAAAGCGCTATATCAAATGCCTGGATTATTATTATGATTGTAGATTAGGTCTAAAATGGAATTACACATATATTTCCAAGAGCGTTGGTGTCTCTGCTTAAACAGTGAACTAACCAGTGGCTTTGTTCCAAAGCTGCATATCTGATGTATCTCAGGTTACTCACACAGGAACCGCTCAAGGTTTCTGTGTTGATCCTGTTACTAACTAGCGTTTCTGGAGAATATCTTATCGGAGAGTATCAAAGTGCTTTTTACCATGGGCTTCACATATCGCACCCCTGGAGGCGGTTTAGTTTTATTGTTCTCCAGGACTATGTGACCGAGTTGATGAGGTTCTTGACAGTGACGGTCACCAATCTGAACCCCGACAGTTTTATTGATCACTTTGATGTTTAATTAGTTTGCCTTTCAAATGTGCAATTAACACGCGGTTTACAAGTTACGTCAACAATTGATATCGAGCGCAGAATTCAGGGTTACTCCCTGTGTTAACAAGGGTGAAAACCACTCCTCACAGGCCCTGTCACGAACAGCCTTGGACTAAAATGAGTGTGCAGTTAAGGCGTTGGTCAAGATACCTTCGTTTTCTCACACACTGACATTTCTGTCACATTCTGTACCTTGTACCTATTCATACGCCTGCCTGTTCTTTAGGTGAATATTTAAAGATCTCTTGATAATATTTGAAACGAGAAGGCAGTTTCTCCTAGAGCCAGCTTCTCCTACAGCCGGGTTGAACAAACTCCAGTTAAATCGATCTTTATGGGACTTTGCTACGTGCAGAACAGTTTTACTGCATTTGCCGACAAAACAGTCACTACACAGTCATTCATATAAAACTCGTTAAAAAATACATTTTGACACAATGCAGCTCTTTTAAAGATGACGATTCTTTCTTTCTTTCTGGAACTGAAGCTGGTTATTCCAACCAATAAACAATCATTTACAATGTTAATGGCAACATAGGAACGTAGGCCATTCAGTCCATCCAGCCTGCTCTATTATTGTCTGAGACCAGGCAATAACTGAGACCAGTTATTTAGCTGCTGACGTATTTGCAGGGTATGGAGGGAATAGTTGGGCCAGATGAAATGAAAAGGAGACTGTTTCCCCTGGTTGGAGAAACTATAACTAGGGGGGGTTGCAGTTTTAAGATTAAGGGTCAGTCTTTTCGCACAGAGTTGAGGAAAAATCTCTTCACTCGGAGGGTAGTGAATTGATGGAATTCTCCACCCCAAAAGGCGGTAGATGCTCAGTCAGTCCTTGAACATATTCAAGACTGAGATTGATATATTCCTAATGGATAAATGGATTAAGGATAAGGGGATAAGGCGAGGCAGGTGGAGTTAGATTAAAAGATCGGCCATGATTTTATTGAATGGCGGGCAGGCTTGAGGGGCTGAATGGCCTACTCCTGCTCCTAATTCCCATGGAAGATGGTGGGGTGGGGGGTTGGATTTGGCCCATAGGCTGCCATTTGCCACCAGAGATCACGGCTGTTGTACAACTCAAAATCATTTGCTGGTTTTTTCACGAAACTCCCTGATACCTTTACTAACCATGTATTTATCAACAGTGGAGTCCTGTAGCTCAGTGGTTAGAGCACTCGCCTTACAAGCGTGAAACCTGTGTACGAATCCTGACAAGTCAGGGTGCAACCTTGGGTAAGTTTCCTCCCTTGTAAAAAAGTACCATGGTTATGGTGGTAGTACCATGGTAGTACCACCATTAGCATGGTACTTTTTTTTACAAGGGCTTACTCCACACACACACACACACACACACACACACACACACACACACACACACACACACACACACACACACACACACACACACACACACAAGTCTAATAATAATCCCTCCAAGAAAACCCACAATAATAAAATTGGTCATTTCAGTCCACGATTGTTTGTGTGGATGCTGCTGTGCGCAATTGGCTGCTGCCTTTTGCCCATAAATATACAGTCAATTAACTTTACAGTTTATTCTGTGAAGCGCTTTGAGACGTCTAGAAGGCATGAAAAGCGCTATATCAAATTCAAGTGATATTATTATTAACTTCCTTCCTAACCATTCCCAGCGTCTCTGCATGAACAGTCGTTTTTTAGGAAGCTAATTCCGCAGTCTCCCAACTCCTCGAGTAAAGAAATGGCTTCTTATTTCACCACCAACAAGATTTGTGCTAATATTTAGATTGTGCCGTCTCGTTCCATGAGAGTCTGAGCACAGTTGATGTTGGCTAATAAAAGGACAATGAATTAGCTTGCGCTATTGTGAGGTACAATAAAAGGAAATCAGCAATCTTCAGTGGGTTGGGCTGACACTGCCAGATAAATTGAGGATTGATCATCAGGCATTGCATTAATCATCCAATTAAGTGTTGTGTTGAAACGAGGGCAGCAGAGAATTGCCTCATGCTCATTCTAATGGTGCTGTAAATGACTTATACATTATTGCTGATCAAACAAAGTTTGGTGTAATTCTCTGTCTCACGGAGACAATCTTCGCAGGGAGTTCCTGGTACCTACCAGCCAAACATCTGTTTCCATAACAGAAACAGAGAGAGCTGAGATAACTCAGCAGGTCAGGCAGCATCTATGGAGAAAGGAAAGTGAGTCAAAGTTTCGGGTCCACGACCCTTCTGTTTCCGTACTCCACATGCCTCAGTTTACCCTTCAGTAAATTGGAACCCCGTTGTTCGTCACTTTCCAGGGCTAATAATCCCTTAAGGAAGAATAATTTAGTCACTCAATCCATGACTGTTCGTGGGACTGTTTGTGGCTGCCGCAATTTTGCCCACAAAGTA